>OY365810.1:37360048-37852548 GCA_959347315.1 Bimastos eiseni
TAAGACAACTCTCGTGAGTTAGCGACTTCAATTTCTTACCCTAAGCATTTGAGGTTGCGTGGCCAGTCCTCTCCTTTGTCGTGTCATCTTCCCACGGACGGTTTACAGTCAGTGTAGGCCCTTTTCGTTACAGCAGATCTAGTTAGATAGGTATCGACATATCGTAATAAACTTCCGCCCTGGTGGGAATAATCTGAGCGTGGGCTTCTCAATTGACAATTGAGTCCGCTAACTCTGGACTATGGAACACCATGTGATCATTTACGTCTGACGTTATCAAGGGGTTAACAATAGATGTTTAGCGAAGATGATGATTCATGAACCTTCGAACACAAAGCCCTATATTCCAATAGTGATCAGACCAAGGAATAACGCTTATACAGTGTAGTTGCCAGTTGGTCGGTCCATATTTTATAGACCATGAGCCCAAATTTGAAAGAGATTAACTGAATACGAAGCTTATGCAACGATTCGTTCAAATGTGTTGTATGTTTATATGCAACAGTTACAGTTGCGAATACTATGCAAATGAGACTTCGTGATGTTAGTAATAAGCGAGTTACAGCAATCCAGGCGAATGGTATTCAATATATTCGGAAGAGATATGAATGATGAAAAGACTAATTCAATTTGCACCGTACAACGTGCTTGCAAACACTCATATCACATGTACAATACACCACAAAGCCCATTAGATATAATTAATTAATTATCCACTGACAACAGTACTTATTTCGTCCCTTGCTCACTTGTTCGTCGTCTCATTCATTCGCTCACTCATAATTAGCAGACCTTATAAGCACACATTCATACATACATGCAACAGACGTCTAGACGTACATACAACCATACATGCATAGTACATGCACATCTACATAATGCTAAGAGCAAACATGTTTCAAAGGCTATGCACATGGACACGTAATAATTCTTCACCGGTTTCTTGAGGTCATTTATCATCCTGTCTTAGCTCTGTTCTTTACAGGAGAAGGTTTCCCTTTCGAGGGTGTGTCGCTTCCCATTAATCACTCTTTGACTAGCTCTAAACTTCTAAAGTCATGTCAAGAAACATTTCTTCGAGTCTGCACTTAATCAAGACGAAGCTTGCGAAGTCGAAACGAGAGTAGGATATACATAATCCCTTGGACATTAGCCCCTGAACAAAAGCGTCCTCTGACAAAAGTCCCTCTCCATTTTGCGTAGGACAATATCACCCTGGTCAAAAGCCTCCTTGTATAAAAGTTGAGTGCAATATATTTTTTCCTCGACTCAACTTAATAATAATAATACTATTATCTTTGTTTATTTTCAAACTGACACACACACATCGTAGTATGATTGGACGATGATTACAAGTTATTTAGGCCTATATATTATCTATCAAGGCAAAAAAATATTTTTCACCAATTCAACTTCTCCTTAAACAAGAAAATAAGCAATTGATCAACATGTTGCACATGGGACAAAGTGAGGCCAAAATCAATGGGTTATTAAGTCCATTCATTGGCGTCAATTTAACAATTTTTTCCCCAACAAATCCGACATTCTGTTTAAGATACCCGACCCTCTGGTTAACTCGTACCATACCCATACTCGACCCGTACCCGCGTGTATAAGTAGCGTACGGGTGGTGCACGAGTACAGTAGTCACGGGTAAGGGTATACCAACTTTTACCCGTGCCGACGTTAAGTTTTGGGGCTGCAATGTCACCGTTAAATACATAGGTGAATCTTGCACCACTAAAGATTTAATTACTATTGACTAACTCGTCTTGATCCTCCTCTACATTTTCCTCCTTCTATACATCTTACTCCTCCTCCTTCTTCCTCTTTTGTTCCTGTCCCATCTCCTATCCCTGTCACTCCTCTTCTTCTTCCTCCTCCTTTTCAATTTCCTTTTCATCCGTCTCTTCATCTTCATCCTCCTGCTTCTCCCTCTCCTCCTGTCTCATCTGATACTCCTACTTTACATCTTCCTCCTCCACTTCCTACCCGTCTTTGTACTTCCTCATTCCTCTATACCATCTCTCCTCCTGCTACCGTCCTCCCTTCTTCCTCCCTTTGCTTCTATTTCTGCTTCTATGAGAGGGCATACTAGTGACATCGCGGGTACGGGTATACCCGCGGATACGAGTCGAGTAGAAATGTTGAGTACGGTTCGGGTATTGGTACGGGTAGCGGTCCAGTGTTACGGGTACGGGTCCCGTGAAAAATTTCTACCCGCAGACTTCTGGGACTCAAAGAGTAAGTTAACAAACGACGCCTTATTATCATCTGCCGCTAATTGCAGTGCCTAGCAAATCGTCATTCATTTTAGAGCTGAAGGCTAATTAGTAAATAATTACAGTTGGTGAACAACAACACGCATTATTATTGTACATACTTTTGCTCTTAGTTTGTACTTATTATGCCAGTCCTTGACTAGGTGGTGGCTTATGCCTAGCCTGGGGGCTTTTGCCCTGGGGTTTGTAGACTTTCATGTCATGCCCCATGAGATTTAGATAATAATTATTATGTCATGGAACTCATCACAATCATCATCATCATCATTGTCATCGTCATCGATGCTAGATAACGTCATTGTCATCGTCAGCGTCATCGTAAATGTCATCGTCGTCGTCATCGTCATCGTTGACGTCGTCGTCATCGTCGTCGTCGTTATCATCATCATCATTATTTCCTTATTATTAAGTGCCACACTCTTGCTTAAGCCATCAATCAAAGGGGATGGGCATTTATGCCGAAGGACTTGCTCAAGGTCCCTACAAAGCAATAGTCTCGAGTGGGCTCGAACTCGTAAACAGTGATTCCTTACCTGAAGGTGTCGCTGCGCTTCTATTTTCACACCGAATAGTAAGTATGCTCAATGTTCTCCTCAGGCAAGCTTTAATCCGTAGTCTATGGTTCGTCTAAAACGCAATTGACTGTCAAATGTGTTTTGTTCTG
Source organism: Bimastos eiseni (assembly GCA_959347315.1). Taxonomy (NCBI): domain Eukaryota; kingdom Metazoa; phylum Annelida; class Clitellata; order Crassiclitellata; family Lumbricidae; genus Bimastos; species Bimastos eiseni. The sequence goes on from OY365810.1 coordinate 37,362,995, forward strand.
CATACAAGACGCGATTCTTTCTCGTTCGCCAGAAGACTCAGCCACATCCAGCTACTCGATGCTAGATAACAACTTTCCAGTGCGTTGTAGTATAGGTAATTGGTCCTAGGCTGGATGCTGGGTCTCGTTGACTTGTCCTTGAGTTTTCATTATGTCCTAGATCGAAATCTGTTGACCCATAAACGTCTAACCAATCCTGATGCACAATTAATTCCCAGCCTGGTCTCATGCCTCCTTGGTACATTTATAAGTGCAGACAGCGGCCTACATATAAGCCACGTGGTTTAAAGCGTGTTCAACACGATCGAAAATAATTCCTGTGAGCATAAAACAGACGTGTGACTTTGACAATACCCTCGACTATTTTATGACATTCGACAGGAACCAGGCTATCCAAGTAAATTAATACACAATCGCGTAGTCTTGCATATACTTCTCCTCTTTCATCTGCATTGAATGCTGCGGCTAAACAGCTAGCCTGCGTCCCTTTTTACATGTTTTACCATCTACCTTGGCAAGCCTTTTATTCGTATCTAACTTAAGGCCAGGGTATACACTCATCCTCCAATGATCTTTCGATCCTCTTCTGGATTGGCCCCTAAATACGCCTACCTATGTGACATCAGTCACTTCATTTTGACCTCTTCGCTCGCATGACCAGCTTGAACAACTTGCGTCGGTCAAGTACTGCCTGGACCCCAATCTACAATCCTGTGCATTTGGCTTACTGGCCCCACCTCATGGAACCAACGTCCGGTCGCGACTTGCTCATTGCTTCGAGATGGGGTCTCTGTGCGTTTTTGAGCTACTTAAAGACAGTCTTGTTTTCTATGGGTCTCTCGGCCTCTGAATGGCGTTACACTGAGGATGTCGGGATATATATAACTATGCACAGTTGTAAAGTAATATACCTACTACGTGGACACGTACTTTCAACAAATATTATCTCTGTAATAATAACTAATATTACGGAGCAATAAAGGACAACTTTAGGGATGTCAAATGATAGCAATGGCCTTTGACGTCTCATTGTGTCATTGACTCACTGACTTCGAAACAGAAAACTAACTAAGCATATAGCATATATATATATATAGCATATATGTATATATATATATAGCATATATATATCGACAATCGAATCTCCTCAAAAAGAACACACACATATATATAGCGGTGAAGAAATACAAGCGGTTGGTCGAAGTGTGTCTTTTGTAGTAAAGATACGAATACGACCGTCGACCGACAGATGCTTCGTCCAATATATTATCCTAAGCAAGAAATGCCAAAACAAGAACCAACGTACGACTGACGTTAGTCGTGCACAGGCAGAAGTTACTCGACTGTGCGACAAACGACTCAGAGAGGAGCGGGAGGAAGAAACACAGAACCCAGTCGCTCGTGTCGCCTCTCAACAATCGAATCTCCTCAAAAAGAACACACAGCATCGCGAGAAGTGACGTCAGTGGAGATTTGACCATGCCCACAGTGGGTAGCTGAAGAGAGATGAAAGCAAGCGCAAGACGGTATTGGATCAGCCATGATTGCTATTCTGGATGAGTTTCTCACGTGAACAAATGGAGAAACAAACAAACTATAGGAACATACATGAATCAGTTACTATGCTGTGTGTGTCTGAGCAAACAAGTCACGCTTCTTACAACAATAAAGGCGTGTCTAGGTAAGAGTTCGATGCACACTGCACGGCCATAATCATTGGGTAGGTAACGTTGTCGACTGATAAAAATAATATGGACTGCGTGCAGTTCAAGGAAACAATGGCCACGACGGAGGCATTGTTGTCGTTGCACCTTCGACACGGCTGCGCTAAACCGATTTCGTCTGCAGCAAAGAGGGGAAGATAGAGACAGACTGAGCAAGACAGAATGCGACACAGAGACAGATATAGACAGAGAGAAACGCAGAGAGTGACAGACAGAATAAGAGACAGATGCAGACAGATACAGAGACAGACAGACGGAATGAAAAACAAGGACAGCCTGAGACGGGTGAGAGACAGACAGACAGCAGATACAGTTCATGGTAAATAAGGTTCTAGTTTTTTTACGGTCTTGAACCTTTTCATCTTCCTTGACAGTCATATCGACGAAAAAATAGTATTTTCTGTTCAACGACACTGTACGATGACAAAGCTCATTAGCGTCGCCCTCCTTCTTTATCCAGGCTTGGTACTGGCACTGCCAAAGTGCCAGCAGTGGCGAATATCCTCCGCTAATGCATCAATGAATGGACATTCACCGAACAACAGCATTCACTCGCGCAATGCTATACGTTGGACTGGGTGACCAATTGGTTAGAGCAATCGCATTGTAACGCAAAGAACATGGATTTGAGTCTTTCACAGACGGATACTATATAATTATAGTTCTTAATTCACAATTACTCAAGGCCATCGATCGATGCTTTTTTATTAGATAGAAATGCATTATAAATGCACGCGTATTAATGAAACAATGCTCAAGTCGCTCAGGGATCTTATGTACCTCTGGGCATTTCATATTAACAACAGCAACAACAGTAATAATAATTTAAGATGTAATACAGAGCCAGACTCTCCAGGTACATGCATGCGTACAACAGGCATGCATACAATTCCTTCGACTGATGTGAACATGTCCGATGAAATCCTGCAGACCTACACACTAATGATTCTCCATTTTTCAAATTATCATAATTGTTGCTTTGCGTATAATTATGACTGTAAGACTGTCGACTGCACAGAAGAAGGAAGCTCAGGTAAAATACTCAATGCATTACCTAGGAAACGGCAGGTTCTTTCTGCATGGTTACTTACGAAGTAGGTGTTCGTCCCCAAGACGACAGTCGCCAAAGTATCCTGATCTGGTCAGATCCAGATGAACGTCGGCGAAGGTGATCAACCCCAGCCCAGATACCCTCGCTCCCAACCCAGTTAAACGACAGAAAACACACAAACAGGAACGGGTCGATCGTGACTAAAGACCCCGTACTAATGCCCTGTGACTGTCCGATGCATTTACAATGAAATGATATTAATACCTTGCGTACATTCCGACAAACTAAACAAATCTCTCAAAATGCATACGCACACGAACATACACACGCGTGCAGACGCGAACATGTGTGTCTCTATCGTTACAAACCCGTGAATGCCTGAAACGAAATGCCCCACGTTCAGACTATTTCAGGCATCCATAGAGAGTGGGCAGTGGAGTGTGGCCACCACATTAATATACAGAAGTATAATTGTGAGCTGGAAATATTTTGGGCATGTTCAATGTTCAACCTCTCCGTACTATAATTATTGTATATGCAGACGATATTTGGGGCATCGAACGCGTCAAGCTGTTCGCTGACCTATCCATTCTAAAATGCTTGAGTTGTCTCGTCGAACTAGTTTAATGTGTGTGTAAAAACGTTCAGAGCTTATTAATGACTGCCTTTGACGAAGACGAACATTGTATGTGAGCGTAATTTGACATGGTTCGGTCCCGATTACACATAGCCTACGGTCACTAGACAGACGTACACATCCTGCTTAGGTACAAGAAGCTACTGCAGTTTTATCGTCATTAGTTTGTAGTCGTCCTTGCGAATATGTAGGGCGCCAGTTTATCAGAGAGATTTAAACATTGACTATTAACTGCACATTGTACACGTTTTCATATAGCGAGCGCTTGGCCCTGGCCCTGTGTGCTCAATTTTCAATGAGTATATCACATGAGGCCCATTAATCCCGGTGTCAGTTTTAATGGGTGCCACTGCTACATCACTTAGACCCAAGGATCAATATGCACAGGACTGGAAAGTCCATATGAACCATTGTGTCACTAGCTCTTTGGATGACAGTCGAGAGATAGAAATTTTAACATCTTATCGACAGAGCAAACTCATTCATTAATTTCTAGTTATGAGGGAAAATTGACGAATAACTATGACAGCAAAAAATGATTTTGGAGGTGTTATACTTCATATTTTCAAATAGAAGCAAAATTTAAACTGTGCGACATTTATGCTTATAGTGACACGTGTACTTTGACGAGCAATTTGACGAGCAACCAACAATTCCTCTAATACAGATTCCTTGCATTTAACCCTACATGGTTCTGAAGTACATTTTGCATCCTCTGTAAAAGAACAATGTCCGCTCAATATAGTCCGAACGTTCGATAGTCCGAAGGAAAGCTAGTCCGAAGATTGTATACACCAACCTTAATTTAACTATAAGTTGGATTAATTGATAAAAAGAATGTGTAAAACTGGAGCTGGATTGGCATGTAAAGAGCCATGCATAAATGGAAGCTGGATGAATGAAAAGAATGGTTCAATCCAGCTGCTAGCCAAACGTGATTCTTTTCGTCAATCCAGCTACCATTAAAATCGCAATCTTATCACCTATCGACCGGACACCATGCAATATTCGGACTATCGAACCTTCGGACTATAGATACAGAACCAAAAGAACAGGCCTTGCAACTCAGCTTATACAGCATTTGTGCACATAGGCGATATATCTGGACTTGTTATCGCATCTTGTAGTTTATTAGCCTTCACTCAGCGGGCATTATTTTCTATGCCACTGCTCTGAGAGTTTATGAACAGCTATGGGTTCGTGAGTTTGGCTTATCAGTGGTTGCCGCTTGTTTGCCCTTATGTTTGCTAGAATATTTTGCTCCTTTTTGCATAATTTGCATTGCATATTCGAAAGGCAACTCTTCGAATTCTTCAGATTCTTCCGATAACATTGTCACTCGCCCTCCAACATCCGCCTCAGGCTCTTCTGCCCATCTGTTTATCACCCCACGATTTCCACTCAAGCTAAACTCTCACCTTTAAAAGAATTTCCAACGTGATTCATCTGATACTCAGTTTTTTCAATCCATCCTAAACTAAGCGATGCACAGTTGCCCTGCCTCCTTCATTGTACTGGAACTCCTATGACTTGACGCAGCGAGCGCTTGTGAATGGCTTCAAGTGGCGCTTTGTGATGTTAGTTTGAACATGTTGCATGTAATATCAATAGAAATGTTGTTGTTTTTAGTAGAATTCAGACATTTTTTGAATGTATTGACATTTAAGAAAGACATTAAAATTGTATAAGATAGTATTAGGGAGACCCTGCATTTGGAACTACTGTTACTTTGGATTTGCCTATTATTACCAAATGTACATTTACTATTGTATTATATTTTTCTTTTTACTGTACTGCTGTGGCAACCATAAAGCTGACTGATTGATAAATTTAGAAGTTCAGAGTTTACTATTAGTCTATTACGGATAGTCAATCATCTCCCTCGCCGTTTAATCTTCCTACCGACAGTGAGCGGTCAGTGTACATCGTTCTGAGTTGACCAAACATTAGTGAAGAAAGATCAAATCAATGACAACAGTTGTTGTTGCTTTAAGGGTAATCACAAATTTATATATCGCCAGATGATCTTCAGACAAACGGATTTTAATAGGATTATTGTAACTATGTCAACGAAAACGTTATACAAGATCAAATTGAGCAGAAAGTTTATTGTCCTATAATGGAGTTAGTTATCGTCTTTATCTATCAAACCGATCAAATCCGATAACCATTAACAAAACGTGTCAACACAGTCTCAATTAAAACAACAAACGTGATCCTTCCGTAACACAGGTCTTTCCTTTGTCGGATGTCTATGTCACAACGACGACATTACGTCTGCCTAATCAGCCGATGTATCCTGCATGCTTGGTCCAGCCGCTGAGACATCTCTTAACGGTCCACATAGCAGGCAGAGTTCGTTCATGCGAAAAACTCATCTCGCGTACAGCCATTATAGAGACTGAAGCAGAAGCGTAGATGCTAATGACATTTTCCACTGTATACGTCAGGAAATTGGCATCCAGGGTCCGATTTAAAACTCAGTGAACCGGATCTGAGTCGAATTGCAAATGTTGAGCCGCTAAATCAAGGCAATCTGGAAGCCAGAGTTTAGGACGGAGATGAACATAACGGACAACCTGGAAACGAAGCAAATCGTCACGGTGAATAATGATGATGGTGATGTCGATGATGATGATGATGACGACGGCGATGATGATTATGACGATGACGATGACGATGATGATGATTACGTTGGCGATGATAACTTGTTAATGATGATGCGACACTAGTTTTTGCTGCGGACTGTCCAAATTGGCTAAACTGTGTCGTCCGATCTCTGATCACTTTACGCAAAAATTGGTTCAAATGCAGTTTAATGAAAGGTATGTATATAAGGTAAAGGTTAAGGGCGGCATCCAAGCACCTTTTATCAGTGGATTCTCGTTTTGCATTCGATCAGAGTGGCATCTGGCGAATAGAATAGTTAAGAGGAATATCGTGCAGAGCAGATCCAAAAACTGTTTAGTCCAATACAGCCAAAGGCTTAGTCGAGACTCTGACTGCGGTTGCCATCGATGACTGCGGCCACGTCAAAGCATTGAAAATCAACGAAGGATGTAGAGATTGTAGATCTGCTTCTAAAGAGCTTAGGGAAAGCGTGGAACTTCAACTAATCTCTATTGACCATCAAGTTTACCGTTTGAGGTTGGCCTACAATATAATGTAAATTAAAGTAAATCATCCGAAATTTCTCAGCGCCCACAAAACCCACGTCATGTAGACCGGCTTCTTGTTTCGTTCCGGTACCAGGCTGAAATCCGGGGAAGTCAAACCTCTGCTTAAGTGCTGACGTTTGTAAGTAAGTAATTTGTACAGATAACACGTGTAGGGAGCTCCATCAAAATTCCACCGCAGAAACTGATGAAGATTGGACAGCGACGAAGAGCCAGACATGAGTGATTGCAGGCAGCCATTTTGAGATGAGCAGCTTCTATGGGAAATACCGACACACACCCACACACACGCGCATATATATATATATATATATGTATATATATTTATATATATATGTGTGTGTGTGTCGGTATTATATATATATATATATATATATATATATATAGGCGCCTCAAATTCATCATCCTCTCCAATCAAAAGGTCTGCCGTGGTGGATATGAAATTGGTGACTTGTCAAGTATTAAATGTTACAGAGCCAGATTTACCATCAGCCTCAGGCACTTTGATCCCCCGGTCACAGGGCCCTTAGATTGTTCATCAAACTTTCTTGATTGTTCATCAGGCATTTTCTCTATAAAAACAGTCACAGATTTAATAGGCCTATGTTAAAATTAATCTATTTTTTTAACTGGCCGGTCTAAGGAATTATCTGGTTGGCTAATAATTGTAACATTATCATGATATATAATATGATATCACCTGATTAAATGGCATGACATTTTGAATATAGGGCATACGTTGCTAATCAGAGAGAGACCAGTACTTTGAGGCATTGGCGTTTGGTAATAAGTTTTATGATGGACAGCAAACAGAATAGGCAGGCCTACTTCTGCTTGTTCTTTGACAGGAAGAATATCATATCAGGAAGTTGATGTAGATCTCCTTAAAGCAATAGACGCTTCCAGTCCAACCATGGTTCGATTGTTCTTGCAGTCCTAGTGGATTCCTTTATGTCTGTGAATATTTCTTAAATTTATCCTACTCCACTTACATGGCAGCACTGAAATTGAGTCTCAGATGATTGTGCGCACAAAGCATCCCTATGGAATGCCATTCCTTCATCTCTACGTCTTACCATTCTCATTGGATCTATTCCTGCTTATCTCTCCCTCCTCCAACCTCTTTTCTATTCTCGTAGTTCTCTCACCTGCAGAGCCACTGAATGTCCTCTGCTGTGAGCGTCGCTATATAAACTAATCCTAAAATACGAAATACAATACAAGGGTGAACCGTTTTGAACCGACCTCTCTCGCGGTTTTCGATTTGTCTGCTGCTTTGAGAGCTGTTCGCTAGGTGGCAATGCGATCATCGCTGTCAATACGTGTAAACGGTCTTAGATCGGATGGCCAGAGCTTAAAACTTTGGAATTTTGCACGTGCATATCATGCTTGTAGGTGCATAGATACTTTATTTAGCGCCTTTTGAGTGTGTTACAAAAGCGCTGCACATGTTGTTGGAACATCAGTAAGCCCTACGTAAAAATGGTATCGAATATATAGTCATAAGCACTACAGAGATTTTTAAGCAAGTTGAAGCAGTTCAATTAGCTTCCATTGGAGGCAAATTCAGAGAGATGAGTTAGAGACCTTTTGTTACATGACGGTAATTGGTCAAGCAGATGCGTCTTAACTTTGGGCCTAAAATGTGTCAAATAATTAGCAGAGCGATCTGAATTTGGTAACTAAGTTGCACAAGTTCTTAGTCAAAAACATTGAAATTCGCCAACTGTCTCTATTTAATGGCACAACGCTGTAATAGGTCTTTAATAACCACGATTTATGGCACCCTTGAGTAGAACGTCATGGGTAGGATGATTTGCACACAAACACATATGTAAATGCATATATATACATATATATAATATATATGACACGTATAATTGGCGGTCTGTCTAACATTAATGAACATAATTAATTTTTTTTGCTTTAGGAATGCATACACGTACTTGTAAGTGTGCTTCTGTGTCTTGATATAACCTATGTATTTTGCTTGCACGTGCCTTTCTCATCGATTAGGCGTGGGATCTATAATTGACCAGTTTGACCTAATGACAGAAAAAACAGTTAACCAACTCATCGAGAGTTCAATTTTACCGCTGACTTCACCTCCCTCTTTCGTTCACTCCCTCTTCTTCAGAGAGCACGTGTCATGCTCTGTTTTCGTCGCTGTTTCGGCCTCTGGTTTACGAACTTTTTATTGCGTCATACTGGACAGCTGTGAAAAAAGTCGTCAGATGTTTGAAGTAACCACAACAGTTCTAGATCGACGACAGTGATAGATTATACCAACACAAACATCGAAATTCAATACCGTGAGCAAAAATACTCATGGCTGCAAAACACAAAAGCGATGAAAAAAAAGTTCTACAGAAATCTATGCACGGGCATGGCGACCAAAGTACGTCTACGCTTCACCTCCACGACTACGTCAGAAGCGACCTGCCATCTACATATCTCGCCAAGGACAACGTATAATGGACCAAACAGACCATCAGCCGTCATGCTCTGTCGCGCAGGAAGTCAACAACATCGGGTGAGTGCTAGAAGGGCAGACGACAATGTCACATGACCCAGAGCATATGAATGTATGTCAGATCTCTATCCGGTCAAACAGAGTTCAGAGGCGGTTCTGACGCAGTACCCAGACAGGGCCGGAGAATGTTTTCGGTAAAACAAGGAACTGGGTGACATATCGCATGATGCTCTCAAAGGTCATTTGAGCAACGTTATTTGGATGCCATTGAAACATAAATTGCTTAGTAACTTCTGGGACATAGAACTGCTAGATAAATTCAGGTCCACCGACGGATCTCAAGGAAAGAGATCAGAACTGATTGAAAGAGCAGACACGTGTAGAAGCGTGGCCTATAACTTGTAACGGAACATTTTTATAGCGCCACTTGAGATCAGAGGCGCTCATGACTCAAGACATAGCTGAATGGAGAACAGGAAAGTCTTCATGCGCCTCCATATTATTTCAAGTTTTATGGCTGAACATCTTTGATAGCTTCCAATAACTGATCGGATTCGTTTCAAAATAATCTTATCTAAAAATAAATCTTATCTCCAAAGCGTTTTTTGGTAAAGGTCTACGCTACTTATGTAATCTAGTCATGCGGCCAACTTCAGCCACCATTGTACGTCCTCTCCCCTCTTTTGACAGTCAATACCTTGAAGTACCTCAGCTTAGGACTACCCCAGATCAGCATCATATCTAAGAGCTTATTCCTCCTTTGGTCATTTGCTGTGATATGAACTTCCTGTGATGACTCGTGCTGAGCTCTTACCTGGAGCCACTACTGTTTCCGCTCGTTCTATAGAAACTTCTTGTTTCTGTTGATGCTTCACTAAAGGAGCGTCTCTCTTTGATCATGCTGTACTGTGAGTTCCGCTTTATATGTCCGTAAATCGAATAGAAAAGAATATAAAGAAACCGGATAACATGCAACGGGTGTTGCTGCAACTTTGACGCTGTGATAGGTGGTAGAGTTTCTAGTATATTGTATGTAATACTGTGTATGTCTTACGTAACTACAGAAATAGCCTTAAAAGACCAGAGGTTTAAAACATATTGGAAGCGGTAATTAAATCCTTGTGTTGGCCTATCAGACAATATAGGCCAACACGACAGACCAATGCTTTGCCCGATAGACAATAACCATAACTAATTAGATGGACAACTAATAATTAAAACTGAGATGGACAAACAATACTCATAAATTAGGACATAGACATAGTGCGACTGTACGTCAAAATCTAGTTGCAATTGCACCAACACTGAAGATATGAGTAATGATACCTAAATTAATTATTGCTCGATCGTAAATTAATTATTGCTCGATCGTAAATTAATTATTGCTCGACAATGTGATTGGTCGGCAATAGCAGACCAGCAATAGTAGTTACAGCTAGAACCCTCGTGGATTATGCGAAAAAATTCGTAAATTATGCGAAAAACCACGGATCCTAGTCTTCAACAATCACGTCGATTGGTAGGTGATATATAGCCCCTATAGGCTAATAGTAGCCTGGACAAGTCAATTATCGTTGACACTGACCGAAATTCCCTAACTTTATGCAATGAAGTTAAGTAACTTTATGCAATTTGCGAAAACCTTCAATTAAAAAATTTATGCGAAAATATGCGAAATCGCATAATCGCATAAGCCATGGGAGCCCTAGTTACAGACTATAACTAGAGCTATGTTTGATACTGTTGCTTTTTGTTGTACTTAATTTTGAGAACTTTATTTTCGTCAAACTTTCATGTCAACGTACGCGTACCAGTAACGTAATACGTTATGGAATTAAACAACGTGCGTTCCGTACGTACAGTCGCAAATTGGACACTGGATGACAAATACATAATTAACCTATTCATTCATTCATTACGAAGATTTACATAGCGCCTCTTGACGGCTACTACTCAGAAGCGCTCCCAACCTCAGCACGGCTACAAAGAACAGTTTTAAAGCGAGTATAGAAAGAGTCTGAGTGGATCCTGGGGGACAACCGCAACACAAACTGGAGCGTGTTCTAGAGCGAGGTGCCAACCACTAAGAAGGCATGATTTTGTGTTAGCAGTTGTTCGGGCAAATGGGAAAATGAGCAGGCGTCGGTTAGTAGAGCGAAAAGAACGGCCACCCAGGGCACTTAGAGTAGAGTAGCAGAGATCGCAAGAACCGTCAGACCAAAGCGATGATACGAACCAAGATTCGCTGTTGGAGCGGGAACCAGTGGAGCACATCCAGCATATACCCGGAGACATGGCCAAATTTCTGAAAGCGCCCGACAAGACGTGCGGCAGAACAAAGGACCCGGTCCAGGCACTGCAACCGCCCAGCTGCGAGGTCTACGTAAAATGAGTCAACAGACTGCATTATATCTTTCATAGAATTATAACTACTATGTACAAATAATGTGATTTGATTGACAGCTGAATGTCAGGTTATCTGTAGAGTGCATTAAGTCGGATGACGATTATACGATTACGATTATTACTTTAAATTTTAAATGAAGGACACTGACTTGGGACGCACAGCTCAGACCTGCAGAGATAACTAATCATAAAAGTTATGCCATAGGTAAATGACCCTCTGCTTACGTACGTGCATGTCTGTGTGTTTACCTTTATATGTGTGCGTGACAATGTGTCAATGAATACATCTAGGTAACAGTGTACCTCTGCATGTCTGTTTCTCGGGCTTTCCCCATCTCACTCTCTGTCTATGCTCGTCTGCCTACACTCTCTCTGTCTCTGTCTCTGTCTGTCTCTGTCTCTGTCTCTGTCTCTCTGTCTCTGTCTCTGTCTCTCTGTCTCTCTGTCTCTCTGTCTCTCTGTCTCTCTCTCTCTCCTTTTCTTCATTTTCCATCTCTTTCCTTCCATTTTCTCTTTCTCTCTCACCACTCTGCCTCTAGCTCTCGCTCCTCAGTCGTCATACAAAGGTACACAGTTGGGTACGCATGAACTGAGGATTTGCTCGGTGCCCTTGTGCGCGGTCGCAGTTCGCTCGCACTGCCAACGGCTTATTAGTCCTCTGCGGCACACACGAGTATGTGTGCGTGTGTTTGTTTATGTGTTACTCTATATTCAGGTCAACTGGACGAAGGCGTTTGCAACCTCGCTGATCTTGCAGCCGCTATCCTGTGTCCGCTCCTTTCTCCGCTCTTCTCTCCTCTTTCTCTCCCATCCTCAGGCTCTGTCCGTTCTTCTTCCAGCTCTCCTGTCCACTCTTCTGCCCACTCTTCTGACCGCTCTTCTGTCCGTTCTTCTCTCCCCAGAATTGTCCACAGTTGAGGTCGACCCGCGATTCGGATCGGGCCAGGTCGGGTCGGGTCACAACTATTTGTAGACTACGCCGGTCGGGTCGGGTCAGGTCAAGATTCTGGCGTGGCGGTTTGGGTCAGATCCCAAACTACGACCCAATTCGACCTACCACTTTTTCACGGAGCTTAACCTTCAACTCAGTGCTATTCATAATGTCAATCAGTTACAGTCAAATAAATTGAAAATGGTGAAGGAATTAGACCGAAACGTAGCCCAACGCCAGATTTGTTCATTTTTATGGCGGTTTGACTGAGCTGCGTTTTTACGACATTAGAATTTAACGACAAATAATATTAGTAAAATTAGCACTAAAGGCTGGTCGGGTCGGGTCGGAGTAGGTTTGGTCATGTGCGTCATCGGTCGGGTCAGATATTTGGCTTTAGAAGTCGGGTCGGGTCCATTATCAATAGATTGGGTTTGATCGTGTCATGAAAACTGGACCCACAATACAACTCTGCTCTCCCCTCTTCTCTCTCCTCCTCTGTCCGCTCTTTTGTTCGCTTTTCTCTTTCCTCCTCTCTTCCCTTTTTTATCCCCTCTTCTCTCTCCTCCTCTGCTTTTCTCTTCTTTTCTCTCTTTTTCTCTCTCCTTTTCTCTCCCCTCTCTGCTCTTCTTCTCTCTTCTCTTCTCTTCTCTCTCCTCTTATCTTCTATCTCCTCCTCTCTCCTCTTCTCTCTCCTCTCCTCCTCTGTCTCTTCCTCTGCTTCTATCTCCTCTTCTCCCCTAATCTCTCTCCTCTTCTCATCCCTTTTCTCTATTCTTCTCTCTACTCTCCTTGTCTCTCCCCTATCCTATCCTATTCTCTCTCCTCTTCTCTCCTCTTCTCTCCTCTTCTCTCCTCTCTCCTCCTCTGCTTCTCTCTCCTTTTCTGTCTTCTCCTATCCCCTCTTCTCGGTCAATGATTAACGGCCACCGACCGAGAGTCCAGGCCGCGGACTTTCACTTGAGCCTCGTCGGACAACTCGATAATATTATGCAGAGATCAGGGTTAGACGTTTGTTTTCCGACAGACAGATGCGACGCATCATTGCTAATTACTTCTCACGGACTATGGTATATCGTGGCACTGGTACAGCAGCACTGATGCAATTGATGATGGTTTTGGTGGTAATGATGAGGCTAATGATGATGGATGGAGGTGATGATAACGATGATGATGGTGATGACGACGACGACGATGATGATGGTGGTGGTGGTGCTGCTGGTGGTGGTGATGATTATGACGATGGGTATGCCGATGAGGAAAAATCAGTGATGCAATAACTTTATACAATACAATACAACTGTTATTTGATATCGCCATTCTTACAGTTTAGTTCAGAAGTGCACAAACAATCTCTTCAACCCAAATCAATCTGCATACACGAAACATCACTCTACAGAAACACTACTCACCTCACTGTACAACAAACTTGTCATGGCGATAGGTCGCCAACAAGTGTCTTGTCTATGTCTCTTAGACATTTCTGCCGCCTTCGACACCATAGATCACGCCATTCTTATCAAACGCCTGTCCTCTACATTTGGAATCTCTGGTACTGCCCTATCCTGGATCAAGTCATACCTTTCTTCACGCTCTTTCACTGTCAATGCCTCTGGTCACTCATCTAGTCCTCACAGCCTCACCTGCGGTGTTCCTCAAGGTTCTGTTCTTGGGCTTCTTTCATTCATTCTATACACATCCCCACTCAGCAAAATCATTTCCTCGTCTTCTGTAGATCATCACTTTTGCGCTGATGATACACAACTGTTTTTATCTTTCTCTCCTCAATCACTTACAGATGCATTAAATCACATTCAAAACACCATCGCCCTCAAATCAACTTGAATGACCACCAACCTGCTCTGTCTAAACCCTTCAAAAACGGAATTTCTCATCACTGGCCTCCGCGAGCAATTGAACAAACTTACATACCCCTCCGACCTTCTTCAAACAAATCAAACTTATCCTGTGCCTTACTCTTCTCCTGTCCGCAATCTTGGAGTCATCTTCGATAAGAACCTTACCTTTTCTGACCACATCACTCAGCTATCTCGCACCTGCTATATGCACATCTGTGACCTTCGTCGATTGTGCCCAATTCTTAACTACAAGACTGCGTGCACAATAGCCACATCAATTGTTCACTCAAGGCTAAATTACTGCAATTCTCTCTTTCACAACATTGATTCTTCACAAATAAGACGCCTCCAAACAATTCAGAATGCTCTTGCCCGCGCAGTCACTAAAACCATAAAACATCATCATATAACCCTGTCTTAAAATCACTTCATTGGCTAAAAGTGCCTCAACGCATCCGCTACAAAATTGTATCTATCACCTACAACGCACTTCAAACCTCCCAACCCTCTTACATTCGTAAATTCCTTACAATCCAACCGCCCGGATCAACTCGCTCATCGTCATCGTCATATCTTTCTCTATCTCGACCTCCAGTCTCAACGTCTCTGAAATTCTGCAACCGCTCCTTAGTCTATGTAGCACCAACACTTTGGAACGTACTCCCAAAAGAACTCCGTCAGTTTGCTCATCCCCACATTTCACCTCCAAATACAACCTCTCCTCCGCTTTCATTACCCTCTGCTACTTTTCATTCACGACTAAAAATTGAACTCTTCAATGTGTCCTATCCAGATTCTACTCCTGTGCCACCACATGATTACCCTCATCATTGACTACCACCGTAGCCTCATGATGTCACCTCGGCTTGACTCCCTAGATTTCGACCCAGCACCTAAAAAAAACGAGAGGATTGGCTATTGCGGACTTGATTTGTCATAGAGCCGGCGAATAAGCTGGTCTCCCTGACGTGGTTTTTGTGGGCGCTGAGAAATTTTCGAGGATTTACATTACATTACATTACACGCCTCGACGATTCAACTGCAGTTTTAATGCAAAGCAATTGTGTGTGAAGGACTTGTTCACTATAAACTTCTCGCATGACCGATCAAAAAATGGGAGGGTACCAGACCAGAAATTCAGAAGTTAGTTTGGTAATAACACCTTACTTTTCAGTCCAGTTAACACAGCTAATAGGGCATAAAGTATATACGAGACTATATTATAATCATATGAAGTATATACATATATATAGTCTGCTATTTTCTAAGTCTTATTTTTATTCAAGAGAGAGAGAGAGAGAGAGAGAGAGAGAGAGAGAGAGAGAGATTGAGCCAGACAGACAGAGACAGATAGACAGAGACAGAGACTGACTGACAGACAGACAGACATATGAGGAGACGTGGTGAGACAACAGATATGCTCCTGTCATTTGAGCTATTAAAATGTTATGGCATTTTTCTATGACGATCAGTTCAATAATAGTCTGATACGGGTGAGGTACTTCACAACCACTCGCCCACGTTTGCATGAACGTCATCGCGTTTAGGGCCACTGTGCAAGGACCGTACTAATAAAGATTTAATTCTGTAAAATAAGCCACCATTGGAAACTGAACCGCAAGTTCTCTTTAGCAGAGGCGCATAGAGAACTAACTGGATTAATTTTTTCAGTGTCTTTTTCATGGAAAACGAAGCGAATTAGTTGTTAGCAAACAACTTAGAGATTCTTCAAACACTATAAGGTAAGCTTATATCCTGAAGCGTAATCTGGATGGAAGATATGTTTGAAGCTATAAGTTAATTTAATGACGCCATAGTCATATTAACGTTGCATACAAGTTTAATAAATAAATACGATTTTTTGCTGAATATTGCTAGTGTCATATACTTGTTTAGTTACCTACTCAGAGGCCTCGATCTCGTTTGAAGGTGGAGGGACCCAATGAGAGTGGTGGCAAATGAGGGAGAGGACACACGTATAAAGTGTCCCCTCTCTGTAAAAAGTGGGGGGACTTGTGCCCCTCGACTCCCCGGGATCGCCGCCACGGTACCTACTTATTTAGTTCCTTTAATAACCCAAACGAACAATGCTCATCTCGATTCAGTCACGCACAAACACAGTCTGGCTATTGCTAGCGCATGGGCAATTGGGAATGCCAGGAAACATGTTATTTCCTGGCTGAAATCCGGGCACTCTGGTGCCTTATATAAACCAACTGATGAGGCGACTATTGTGCACGAACAAGAGAAAAGTGCGCAGCTTTTCTCATAGTGACTGAAATAGTGGACGGTACTGTCAGTGCTTGGTGGAGTGGTGCACTCATTTCTTTGCTTTGCTAGCAAAATTAATTTTTCAGTGACAGTAATTGATTGGTGCAATGATTTTGTTAGGTTTCGTTATGCGCTTGTATTTTGTCTGTCAATGCAATTTGTCACGTCTGAAGCTTATGGTGACAACTCGTTTTTCCAAAAAGTTCGATTGTACGAATATCCACAGTCTTATAAGTTGAATTGATCAAGAGGATTCTTACTTACATGGAAATTGAATCGATGAAAAATAGTCCTTGCTTAAATGGAAGTTGCAATGATGAAAAACTTTTACAGTGTAAATAGCAGTTTGATTTATAAAACTATTTTATAGAGTAAGTAGAAGCTGGATTGACTAAACTCTTTTACCGCGTGCGTGAAAGCTGGGTTGATTGAAACTCATAGCATAAGGAAAGTTGGGCTGATGTTGAAACTATAATACTACAATGGACAACTAATAATGTCGGACTATATACAACAATCAGACGAACAATCTTTTACACAATCGACCTACACATAACAGACGCTTATCATGAACAGACGCTTATCATGAACAGACGCTTATCATGAACAGACGCTTATCATGAACAGACGCTTATCATGAACAGACGCTTATCATGAACAGACGCTTATCATGAACAGACGCTTATCATGAACAGACGCTTATCATGAACAGACGCTTATCATGAACAGACGCTTATCATGAACAGACGCTTATCATGAACAGACGCTTATCATGAACAGACGCTTATCATGAACAGACGCTTATCATGAACGTTGAACAATTCCTTATTTCTATTATTACCTAAGCTAAATATTTAAGTTGCTGCGACTTAAACTTTTTTAAATATAATTTTATTAACTGTTTCATTTTTACTTTTTTAGCGTGTGCACCGTCGTTGAATCTTGACGTATTCTGGAAGTTCATTAACTTCATTTGAAAACTAGGGAAAAATTCGTCGCGACTCAGTACATTTTTATCATTATTTAAAGATTACCTCTGCTTCTATTTTTGAAAAATCATACCCTGGGGTGCTTCTGAAGATGAGTAACCATCGCATTAATTGATGACATTTGCACTTTCGCAAATATAGCACTATGCTTGTTAACAACCCTGCGATTAAGCTGGCTTCCAGAGAGGGTGCTGGTTACACAGAGTGCGCAGATTCACTAATACCGTTTTAGTTGGTACATAGGAGTTCCTGAACATACGATTCGTTTCACTTTATGTAAACGGGCTGATCATCTATAGATCGTCATCCATTTGGAATTATTGCGCTATACCTTGCAAACAATATGACGCAAACAAGAAAGATCCTAAGTTTGTTGCCATTAACTATCTATGACGCACATTTTAACAATTATTTTCCACTACCTTAGAATACGATGAGTCCCTTAAACGATTTTGTGTCATTGTAATTGCAATCATAATCACGAATTTTGTGAAGCCTCTTCGAAAGCAATCCTCAGAGTCATAGGCGATCCGGATCTGACGATACACAGCACTCAAGTATGCGTAGAGCGTCACCTATAACTTGAGCAATCTTACTATGCCCTTAAACTACTCGGTCCTACAATCAGACCCCAAGCATGCTATTTCTGGAGATCTTTGAATAAATTAGAGAATTGTTGGGTGAAATATACAGTAGACTCAATGGTACAATAATTCTTCATCCTCAGCTAATATGCCGATGACAGGAGGCGATCCCCAGATAGAATTTCAATTTCCGGTTTCACCGCCGTTGACCTGATGTCTCAACTCCCCCGCCGGAAGTCCTATCTTCTATTGCCTAAATTACTAGTTCCGTCTTACGAGCATCTCTACACAAATACATATTTACATATATCAATACATTACAAACATTACAACCATACACACATACACATTCACACATACATACATACATACACACACATACATACATACATACACACACATACATACATACATACATACACACACATACATACATACATACATACATACATGCATGCATGCATGCATGCATACATACATACATACATACATACATACGCACATACATACATACAAACACACATACGTACATACATACATACATGCATAGATACATACATACATACATACATACACACATAAATACATACAAACATACATACGTACATACATACATACATAATAGTGCAACTGTATACGTTACTTACCACAGTAGCATACACGCTAACTGTACGTACGTCATCGAAAAACGTTATTGTTGTTGCACTGAAAGCAGAACAGATGATTAATGAACACGAGTGAATGATTTATCGTATATATAAAGTATTCGTTATATACGCCATTGTTCCGTATCTACAGTCGGACATCGACATAGCACATACATAAACATGTATATATTATATATATGAACGACATACATGCATATATAAACAGATACAAGGACGTTCAAGCGCATGTTATTATGCATTCATCCATATAAGGATGTTCGCATCGCCAATGGAGAAAAATTGCCGTGTCATGTGTTCCAATCGATCAACCAACCATTTGGCGATGGTTTACTTTTGAGAGACGGCTCATATAGGCCTAAGAGACGATGCAGTTAAAATATTTTGAATACTGAATGGTATTTAGGACATGTCCAGTCCAGTTGAAATTCTATAGAATGGCAATTTTCTGTTTTTGAACCAATTATTTCTAAATTATTATGATTTTTTGAAATCAGCAATTGTTTGAAGACCACCTAGATGACTTGTTTGATATTACTTCCAGATAAAAATCGAACAATTGTTTCGCCATTTGTTTCTGGAGGCACAGCGAGAGATAGGTGGGAGAGGAACGATAATCGGAATAGATCAAAACTTTACAATCATAGCAAAGGTGGAGTTTGCTTTGTATTACAGACAGAAATACAATATAAGGCAGTTGGTATATATTTTCTACAATTGCTTTCATCAAGGTGGCTCTATAAAAATCCAAATATGACACCTGCATATATACACAGGCCATTACGTACAACGTACATACATTCATATACCTGTATAGTATACCTACATACAAACCTACATATGGTTCATACATGCAAACATGAACGCATTTTGTCCATAATACATTGGTCTACACTCACATATTTTTTTCGAGGTGGCGCTATGAAAATTATCGTAATAAATGCATCAAACTCCGTCACTGTATATGCTCTCTGGTCGGGCCGGTGTAGGAGGCTAAATTAACTATCCGGATAAATTACCTCCCGGAGTGTATTGTACCTAGGATATATTGACTCTGGAGTTAATTCTACCTAGGATAAATACACCCCTCCTTGCTAATAAACACTCCCGGGGAGTTAATTCTACCTAGAACAAACTGACTCCCGGGGAATTAATTAACCCTAGGATAAACTGACTCCCACAGCTAATGCAATAGGGGAGTTAATTCTTCCTAAGACAAATTGACTCCCGGAGACTTAATTCTTCCTATGAAAAATTGATTCCTATACCCAAGGCAGTAGAGGAGTTAATTCTAGCTAGGACAAACTGACTCCGGGGAGTTAATTCTTCCTAGGATAAAATGACTCCTATAACTAATGCAGTAGGGGAGTTAATTCTTCCTAGGACGAATCGACACCAACAACAACAATAACAATAACAATAATAATAATAATAATAATAATAATAATAACTACAACAACAATAACAACAACATTAACAATAAAAATAACAAGAACGATGACAATGACAATGACAAAGACAATAACAATAGCAACAGCAACAACAATAACAATAACTATAACACTAACGGCAACGATAACAATAACAATAACAGCAAAAGCAACATAAACAATAACAATGACAATAACAATACTGATAATAGCAGTGACAATAAAAACAATAACAAAACCGATAACAATAACAGCAATAACAAAAACAGCAATAACAACAGCGATAACAATAACAAAAGCAACAACAATAACAGCAATAACGTTAACAATAACAATGACAATAGCAATAGCAATAATAATAACAGCAATAACAGCGATAACAGCAGTAACAATAACAATAACAGCACTAACAATAGCAACAATGACAATAAAAATACGAAAAACAATAGCAGTAGCAATAACACTAACAGCAGTAGCAGCAATAACAAAAACGATGTTGATATTGCTGTTATTGATATTGCTGTTATTGATATTGCTGTTATTGATATTGCTGTTATTGTTATTGTTGTTATTGTTATTGGTTTTGTTACTGTTATGAATATTGTTGTTATTGTCATTGCTATTATCAGTGTTGTTATTGTCATTGCTATTGTTCATGTTGCTATTGATGCTATTGTTATTGTTCTCGTTATTTTTATCGTTATTGTTATTGTTTTTGCTGTTGCTATTGTCATTGTCATTGCCATCATCATTGTCATCGTTCTTGTTATTTTTATTGTTGTTGTTATTGTTGTTGTTATTATTTTTATTATTATTATTATTGTTAATGTTGTTGTTGGTGTCGATTCGTCCTAGGAAGAGTTAACTCCCCGATTGCATTAGACCGGGAGACAATTTATTCTGGGAAGAATTAACTCCCCTGGAGTCAATTTATCCTAGGAAGAATTAACTCCACGGGAGTGTCTATTCACCAGCGGGAGTGTGTATGTCCTAGGTACAATGCACTCCACTACTCAATTGTTCCTAGGAAGAATTAACTCCCGGGTCAATTTATCCTAGGATAAATTGACCCGGGAGTGTTTAAGACGGGGAGTGTATTTGGCCTACTACACCGGTCCCAAACCTGTATTGAGGACGCTAATGATCGTTGTTGCCACACAGTGTCACTGAACTCACACTACACAATTGAACATCTACACGAGTAAGTATGGCCGAACGTACGCACCTGCATTGATGTTTAGAAGCATAAATACAATGGTTCAGCGCCCGAGTCATAACAGCCGTTCAAACGAACGCACTAGATGGCAATACCGATGTTTACCGTTCTTTGGGCCTCATTCTTGTCCTGACCCTGAGCTTCGATGCTCCTCCTCGCCGTCACCTTCCTGTATAATCGTGTGGTTATATAAGAGCCCAGAAAGCATCACTTCGTTCGCTACTACAAGGAAACAGGCAGTTTCATTTTAGCAGTTGATTATATCTTGTTTCACTACTAAGCTCTGTTGGCTGCCGGCGTCCATTAACATGAAAGACTAGAATTGAGAGCGATTATATTCAACGCGGTGAGACACTTGAATCAGGGCGATAATGTTCGTGTGTTCAAGAATTATACTTCAACTCTGCAGGCAGCAATGGCTTTAATATTACTGTCAGAAACTATCTAATTCATGTAAAGAGCTGTAGAAACAGCATGGAGTGTAATAGTAGGACAGTGTAACTCAACGCTTAAGTCCACAGTAAGATTGTTTGAGTTATAGATGACACCGCAAGCTTATTTTAATGATGCGTATAATGAGCATTTTTAGAGATGAATGCATTTCTAAACTTGTATATTTATTACGCAAAAATCAATCAAAAACAACACAGATGAGGAAGATCAACTTTGAATTGCGGCTGATTACTGTTATCCACTTCATTCTCCTTACTCTCGGCTTACAAAGTCTGGTATAAAGTTAACTCTAATGGTCCAGAATGATCTTGTTACGAGGTAAGGTAACATATTGCGCTGCGGAAATGTATAATTCATTCGCGATGCAATGCGCATGCAATTCCAACTGTCAATTAAGCAAGAGGATTTTCCTTACAGTGTAATATGTGTATTTTATGCGCAATGTATTTCATCATAGCAGGGAATTGCATGCGTAGTGCAATGCATAAAATGTATTTTGACAAAAATTGTTTTCACCGAAATGTGATAAACCTTTCGCGAAAGTAGGTTTAGTTCAGTGGATCCTTCGATAGAGAAAATCTACAAGTGTGACGCATGGGCAACTTTTACAGTCTAGTACATCTTTTACTCAGACAGAGAGGGATAAACGAAATTGCAGCTATAAACCATCAGAATAATAAGACACAAGGAAAACAAAGTAAAAGCACTGAAGTTCATAAAAATTAGACCTATGTGTACGAATCTTTTTGGTAATCGAGTTCGGCTAGCGAATGTATGAGGTAATCGAAAAATTGACGCGATCGCAATCGTGTAAAGTACTAACGAAGTAATAAACAAACAAGTAATTGAACTGCACTTTGTAGGTGAATCAATTGTCTCTCACCAGAGGACGCTTACGTGGCTTCTCCTCCTTCGCCTCTCTTGTCGCTCTGTCAACTCGACCCAGATCTCCTCTGAACAT
Organism: Bimastos eiseni; assembly: GCA_959347315.1. NCBI lineage: Eukaryota > Metazoa > Annelida > Clitellata > Crassiclitellata > Lumbricidae > Bimastos > Bimastos eiseni. Next base: position 37,385,821 of record OY365810.1, read on the forward strand.
TTCAGGACAACCCTTCTGACGAGACGAAGCGCTCTTGAATACGCTTGTGCCCTGCGCTTAACATTCGAATAGCGCTTTAGAAATTTTAAGTTTGCGATTGCAACTAGGGAGAGAACGGTCAGACTGAGAGAGCAGAGTGTCATTACAAAATAACCTGTTGCAGGTCTGGCATCAAAGACTAATTGCGCATCACAATGGAGATGATGAACGATGTTCACTTCTTGAACAGAGAACAGAATCTTTCTAAATCATTCTTTGATGACTCAGATTCGACGCTTACTGATGACCTGCCACTCCTTCAGCCAATCTGGAGGCTGTTTCTTATGTACAGCGATTACGTTAAGTCTCCTCTGTTCCCCGTCGTCATAGCCGTCGTCAGTTACTTCCTCTGCCTCATTCCCTACTCGTTCCTCGACTACTTCGGCCGCGACTGGAATTGGGTCCGTCGCAGCAAGATCCAGCCAGACGTGGCAGCCAGTTGGTCCATTACCCGCGAGGCCATTGTGTTTACTCTGTGCAATCAGGTTCTCTATATTCTCCCGGTGTCGATGGCTCAGTGGGTCTATACTCCGCCTACGTACCTTCCCTGTCGGGCTCCTGGTCTGTTGGAGTTCGTCTGGCATCACTACGCTGCTCTGGTGATCGTTGACGCCCAGTACTACGCGTGGCACGTCCTGCACCATCACAACCGCTTCCTCTACCGCCACGTTCACTCCGTCCACCACCGATTCTCGACGATCAACTGCTGGATCACACAGTACATGCATCCGTTGGAGCTGCTTGCGCTCGGGGTATTTGGCACCACGGCGCCCTGGATCCTCGGCTGCCACCCTCTCACCACCTGGTCCTTCATGGTCTTTCTTAACTTCCTCAGCGTCGACGACCACAGTGGGTACTCCCTGTCGTTCGCTCCGTATAACTGGATTCCATTCTACGGTAGCTCAGTCAAGCATGACATGCACCACCAGCGACCTATGACGAACCTACAGGCATACTTCATCTGGTTTGATTATCTTACCGGAAACCACTTTCCTGTGCAGTTTAAGACCAAGAAGAACTAGCCAGGAGAAAAAAAGATCGACACCGTCGTAACTGTATGTATAGTTTTGTATACGTGTGTGAAACAAGGTCTGAATATGACTTTTATTTTGCAAGGTAATGAGTTAATCTTTCACCCACGAAGAGTCGTCAAATATTAACGCCGCGCAACATTTCGACCAGGGCAAAGCTCCTGTATCGCACGATGCATTTCGACATTCACTGAAGCGCTTTAAAATGTCAACACTCACGAATAATGATATGCGCTTCGTCGCTCCACCCAACCAACGACTTGAAAGACTCACTGGATTTCATTTGCATCTAGACCAATTTGAGATACAACTATTAAACGAATGTGATTGTCTGAAACTGTTCCGATACAATTTCTGTTAAACTACTAACGCCTTCTTGTTGTCGGTTAAATTCGTGTCTTTATTAATATATATATATATATATATATATATATATATATATATATATATATATATATATAACAACAAAGTCGTCGCTGATTCAATCAATTATCCTGTGCCAGTAATTTGATGCTAGCAGTTCTAAGAAAGGTCTCCGTCTGAGAAGCCATTACTTGTCTAATTAAGGTAAAGAACCACAAGGGAATATAATTGTCGTGACATGATATTTGTTCTTAAATAACCATACTACATTGTACTCAGGCCGTATACTTTATCTGTGCCGTTTATGCCTCCTTCAGTAGATGAGGTTCAGAGTACTGATTACAAATTTAAGATCAAATATATAATGGAAATGTTCACGTTTACAATTGCGACCGTTTTGGTCTCAACCCTGCTCATTGTGGGCTATGCGCGTCACGATAAAATGTGCACTTCCTGCTCATTGTTCAATGAATTCTTGATCGGTTGATGAAAACATTCATATCTACTTGTCCGTCTGAATAAGCGCCTCGTCGTTTAATGTCCCCGTGAATAGATCGTAAATCGTGCCAACCTGCGATTTTAATATGCCTGAGCTACGCACGCAAGACCTCTTTAAGAGTGGCGCTTGAGACGCAACCTGCGCTCTGACTAACGCAGCCACCTGGACTAGCACAAACGTGTAAAGGATTAGCTGAGATGTGGTTAATGCTAATACATGCCCATACAATATCAATCTGAGCACTTCCTGCGCATGGGACAAGGGTCGCCGACAGACATTCCGGGTCCCTAGGAAGAGCAATCACATAAATCCGGGCCCCATGGAAGGGTAGTCACGGATCTCTAATTATCTTTACGCTCCATGGGAAACTCGATTGCGGGCCCGACCTGTGCCCCTAGAAATCCGCCGGGCCCCTGGTCATTTGTACCTCTGCCCTTCTCAGCGAGCGTTCATGGAGCATGGATTTCTGAACTCTGAGCGATATCCGTGATACTTTCACAAGGGAGAAGTTTCTATCAGCGCGCTACACAATGCCAGAGGATTAGGTTTCACCCCGATTACTATTGACTGATGCTACCCAACCAATTATATCGGTCTGCCTACACCGACCATGAGATACTCAATCACATAATTAACATTATTAACATTTATTGACCTGTATCCAATTATTTTTAGAAAGAATAAGCAGTTCACAATAAATCGCACATTTTATCGTGACGCGCATAGCCCTCGATGGGACAAATATGGCGCAAATCCAAGCTGAATTTGCGCCATATAACTGCTTATTCTTTCTTTAAAAAATTGGATACAGGTCATTAAATGTCAACAGAGCACACACCATTAGGCGCACGAAGGATAGTAAAATCTAAAAATGGGTGGATTAAAGGACAGATGGATGGATGGGTGGATTGATGACCGCTAAGGTAAAAAAGGGATAATTAGGATGCAATGAGGCGGGTCGATGGATGGATGGATGAAAGGATAAATGGATGGGTGCACGAATGATGAGTGAATACTGAGGTAATAGATGAGACGGTACTGAGGGTAAAACCTTAAGTGAGTAAGTCATTGCTTTTATCAGTTGCTGGAATGTTGAGGTGAGTAGATGTGATTGTTAAAAGTGGATATGGCAGAAGGTATCGTCTGAGGAGCCTACGAACTTAGCAGGTCTCTTCTGAGCAAGAAGGAGAGAGAGAGAGAGAGAGATAGACAGACAGACAGACAGACAGAGACAGACAGACAGAGACAGAAAGAGGCAGACATACAGAGACAGAAACAGAGACAGACAGAGACAGACAGAGAGAAAGAGACAGACAGAGCCAGAGAGAGAGACACACACAGACAGACAGAGATGGAGACACAGACAAAGACAGAGAGACAGATTCGGGTCTAGTCTTCGTCTCAAGTCCGTCGTGCGATTGTGTAATCAAACATGGTCTAACATCGAACGATCAAAGGCTGATGGGCTTCAGTCTAATTAATCACGAATCCAACTTCTTAAGGACGTGTAAGGCCTAGTCAAAGAAGTGCTAATGGCGAGAATTGGCTGAACGACATTATTTAATTTCCTAGAGAAAAGGAACATGCCTTGTTGGGCGAAACTACAAATGCCGTACGTTCTAAGAGTTTCTGCGATTTTAAGAAGTATCCACGCACGCAATCGAGCTACGTACACAACTACTGTACCATACATACATACACACGCACAGAGAGAGAGAGAGAGACAGACAGACAGACAGAGAGAGACAGAGAGAGACAGAGAGACAGAGAGAGACAGAGAGAGACAGAGAGAGACAGAGAGAGACAGAGAGAGACAGAGAGAGACAGAGAGAGACAGAGAGAGACAGAGAGAGACAGAGAGAGACAGAGAGAGACAGAGAGAGACAGAGAGAGACAGAGAGAGACAGAGAGAGAGCCAAATCAATGGAATAGGGATCTGAAATAATATTCCTGAATTTATGAGATTTATGTTGAATTTATAATCGAAGTCAACGTGAGATGCTAACATAGCTTAACATAGCTTAAGAACTAATTTAGGCCGCACGGGTCCAGGGATGTGGTCTGGAGACCGCGGTCTTGGTCTCGAGACGGTCCTGAGATCTGAAAACTGTGGTCTTGGTCTCGAATACATCGGTCTTGGTCTTGGTCTCGGACCATCGGTCTTGGTCTTGGTCTCGAATGCGTCGGTCTTGGTCTTAAAGGAACGGTCTCGGGATTGGTCTATATCTTAAACTATCTTTCTTGGTCATTTGCCGTATAAGAGGAATTTTTTCGTTAATTATCGGTTATTTTTCGATTATTAGAGACATCGGATGTTTAGGCTTCATGCGATAATTATCGATTTATTGCGAGCTGACCAAATTAATAGATCTTTATATGCATGTCACTATGGGCAGAAAACGTTGCATCTGCAACGGAATCAACCATTTCAAAATGTGCTTTCACAAATTTAAATGTTTCGGAACAATCTAGTAGTTATGTGGTCTGTGTGTAGAGACTGTTAACCTACAATTCCGGGGTCCGTGGTACAAGTACACCATTCAAACGGAGCGTTAATCTACTTGTTCAGATGTCTTAAAGTATTAACCTATCGTATACTGTAATTAATTTATAGTGTGATATTCTCAGGCCGAAGCCAAGGGCAGTACTCGCAGAAGTTCAGAGTGGCTGATAAAACTGTTTTCTGGACCATTATTAAGATTAGTATTCTTCAGCAATAAAATTAATGTTGTAAGCGTGTAATTCCGTTTTAGCGTCTTAATAAATTGAATTGTTTAAAAAATAGTATCGCTGTTGGTCTTGGTCTCGGACCTATCGGTCTTGGTCTAGGTCTCGGTCTTGGTTTTGAGCTGTTGGCCTCGTGCCCAACATTGTACTGTCTATACATGTATACGTAAGAATTGACCAGATTTGAATGAGCGCAAATTGCATCGACGCCTGGTATTATTATTATCATTATACGTTGTGAGCTATAAAAATAATTTGCTTCATCATGTATTGAAACTATCACAAGCTGTCTTCACCTGATTCGATGAACTTTGACATGTTACATTTAACTAACCAGTGGGAACTGAGCTATTTGTAAATGATGCGTTGACGCATGATCAGTGCCTGATTCCTAATGCAAAAATACGTTGAAGTATATGGGGTTTAAATAGGGCGTTATAGACCGAGATTGTGTCCGAAGAAACCCACGTCATCGCCCTCCCCTCTGAGATATCGTGGACTCATCGTCTGCTAAACACGACGATGTAGGTTTTCTTCCTCTGAAGCAACTAATCCCGATGGACGCAGTATTTCCCAGAAAGGTCTGAATAATTGCAACAATTGCGAACGTTAAACCTGTGCAAAACACAAGGCGATGATCCCTTAAGACTTTGACCACGGGCTAAGACTCTTGACTACGTGGAATCAAGACTTCGACAATCGGCATATAAGACTTCTGACTACGGTGACTAAGTTTCACAGAAATCGATCGATAGCTGTGCATAATAAATTAATAATGACAAATGCTAGCAGTTAGATTGCTTCATTATTATTATTATTATTATTATTGTTATTATTATTATTATTATTATTATTACTGTTATTATTATTAGGTAAGATTATACTAGAATAGAAGGCTGCCTTTAGCCGCAGTTTTGCGTTTCGTATAAAGATCATATTAGTTGTGGCCTGTTGCCAACCTATTTTCTACTAGCTGGGGATTCGGGAACCCGACGTTGCAGAAGTTGAGATAGGCTTTGGCCCTGGAGAGCAGGAAGAGGGCGGGCCCGCGGGTTCACCAACCCCTCTACTGGGTGTCACTGCAGATGTTCCCAGAGCGAACAGCGAAAGTTTCGAGTCAACAGCTGTAAAAGTGTGCAAATGCATAAGCGGACAGACAGATTACATACCTGCTACCTGTACGATATCTCCCAAACCGTTCATTCATTCATAACGGTGTAAAAGAAGAAGAGGTTTGGCAGACAGATATCACGTGCACATACATGTCGGCAAATGTGCAGCAGGTGTTTCGTCGACACGCTCCTGGCGACTGAGAAGGAAACTTTCCTTGGGTGTTCTGAGACAGGTTTTTGGCTCTGGAGACCAGGTAGATGGCGGCCACGGGTTCACCAACCCTTCTACTAGGTATCCCAGGTGTTTCCCGAGCCAACGGCGAAGGTTTCGAGTCAATAGCTCTAAAACTGTGCAAATGTATATCGCAGACAGACACACAGAATCTACTCTTTATTCATATAGATGGTTCAAAATTATCTTCACGGGGTAAGGTAACGTCTAATATTGTACCGCGGTATTGCAACATTCATTTCGTATTGCACGACGCATACGGTTTCCGATGTCAGTTAAGTAAGAGAATTTTCCTTACAGTGCAATGTGTATAATTATGCGCAATGTGTTTGAGCATGAAAGGGAATTACGTACAAAATGCAAGATATGAAATGTATTTTGACAAAATAGTTACCTCCGAAATGTAATTAACCTTTCTGGGAAGACTGCTCTGTAGTTGAGTGCATCCTTAGATAGAGAATATTATAAACGTGGGCAACTTTCATGGTCTAATACATCTTTAATTCAGACGTCCGAGTAGACGGATAAACAAAATTAAAGCAGGAAAACAACAGAATCATAAAAACAAAAGACTACTAAAGTAAAAGCACCGCCGCTCATCAGTTCATAAAATTTGGATATTTAAATATTTTTATACGAATCTTTTTTGGTAATCCAGTTGGGTTAGCCTAAACGCGTCGAAATTCTTAAGGTAATTGAAAAATCGGCGTCATCCTAATCGTGGAATGTATCAACGAAGCAACAAACGCACAAGTAATTGAACATCGCTTCAAAAGTGAATCAATTGTCTCTCACCAGAGGACGCTTACGTGACTTCTTCTTCTCCTCCGTCTCTATTGTCTCTCTGCCAACCAGATCCAGATCATCTGTGAACTTCTTAGGACAACCCTTCCGATACGAAGCATGTGTACAGCGACTACGTTAAGTCTCCTCTGTTTCCCTGCGTCATAGCCATCGTCAGTTACTTCCTTTGCCTCATTCCCTACTCGTTCTTCGACTACTTCGGCCGCGACTGGAATTGGGTCCGTCGCAGCAAGATCCAGCCAGACGTGGCAGCCAGTTGGTCCATTACCCGCGAGGCCATTGTGTTTACTCTGTGCAATCAGGTTCTCTATATTCTCCCGGTGTCGATGGCTCAGTGGGTCTATACTCCGCCTACGTACCTTCCCTGTCGGGCTCCTGGTCTGTTGGAGTTCGTCTGGCATCACTACGCTGCTCTGGTGATCGTTGACGCCCAGTACTACGCGTGGCACGTCCTGCACCATCACAACCGCTTCCTCTACCGCCACGTTCACTCCGTCCACCACCGATTCTCGACGATCAACTGCTGGATCACACAGTACATGCATCCGTTGGAGCTGCTTGCGCTCGGGGTATTTGGCACCACGGCGCCCTGGATCCTCGGCTGCCACCCTCTCACCACCTGGTCCTTCATGGTCTTTCTTAACTTCCTCAGCGTCGACGACCACAGTGGGTACTCCCTGTCGTTCGCTCCGTATAACTGGATTCCATTCTACGGTAGCTCAGTCAAGCATGACATGCACCACCAGCGACCTATGACGAACCTACAGGCATACTTCATCTGGTTTGATTATCTTACCGGAAATCACTCTCCTGTGCAGGGTAAGACCATGACGAACTAGCCAAGAGAACAAGACCGATATTCGAGAACATTATAGCTGTGTATATAGCTGTATACGCATGTGAAAACGGTAGTGGATATTATTTTTATTTTACGAGACGTTGAGTTAATCTCTCGCCCATTAACAGTCGTCAGATATTATCACCACGCAAGAATGCGACGAGGTTCCTGTATCGTGCAATGCTTTGAGACACTCACTGAAGCGCATTACAAATGTCTACAGTCTACACTCACGAATAATGATATGCGCCTACTCCAGCCAACCAATGACTTGAAAGACTCACAGGAATTCATGTTAGGCTAAAAGTATTATTTGAGAATGTTCAGAAGAGTTGATATAAAGCTGCCAACGCCTTCTTTTTAGCGGTTAAATTTGTGTGTTTATTATTGACGGTATCTTTATTTTTCGTTTTGGAGTATCTTACACAACAAAACTATGGCTAACTAAAGCCAGTAAATGACATAATAATTTTATAACACGGTAGCGTCTTCACTGATTAATTTATTCTGCGCCATTATTTCTATGCTAGCAGTTCTAAGAAACGTCGCTGTCTGAAAGTCCTTACTTGTCTAAGTAAGGTAATATAAGTGAATACAACTATCATGGCATTTTATACAGGTTCTTTAATGTCCTTACTTCGCTTGCCCTACTCCGTTTCTAGCGTATCTACCTCCTTCAGAAGATGAGATTCAGTATTTGAGATAAAATAAAATGAAAATGCTAGCATTTTCTACAGCGACCGTTTTGGTCTCAACCTTGCTCATTGTTCAATGAATTATTGATCGGTTGAAAACATTCATATCCACTCGTCCGTCTGAATAAGCGCCTTGTCGTTTATTGTCCTCCGTGAATAGATCATGCCAACGGACAATTTTAATGCTTGAAATAAGCCAGCATTGGGAAGAGAACCGCGATTCTCAATCTGTCTTTCCGAGAGGCGAGTGAGACGCAGCCCACACTTCTATGCCGATGCACCTAACTAGCATAATAGATTAGTAGAGATGAGGTTCATGCTGATGCATGCTCAACCAGTATCAATCTAAGCGCATCTTGTGTACTGGGCATGGAATTCTGAACTCCTCATAAAATCCTTGATACTTCCAAGGGCGAAGTCTGTATTTTGAAGCTATAGCACAAAGTCAGTGGATTAGGGTTAAACCCGATCACTATAGACAATTGTTACCCAAGCAGTAACATCAGTCTGCCTACACCGACCTGTATCCAATAATCTTGTTGCTCGTCATTTTCTCATGCTATTTTGGTTACCAAATAAAATTGAATTGAATTGAATCTGTAGAAAGCTACACAGTTCCCAATAAAACGCACATTTTTTCGTGGCGAGTATAGCTCATCATGGGGCAAAGATTGCGCAAATCTGCGCTGGTCAACAGAGCACGCACCATCTGTGAATTATAGGCGCACAAAGAATAGTAAAATCTGATGTAGAAATGGGTAGATGAATGGATGAATGCATGAATGGACGGATGGACGGATGGGTGGATGGATGTACTCTAAGGCAATAAAGGTGGTAATTAGGTGGGACTCGACCGATATTGAGAGCTTGTATGCTGAGGCGAAAATGAGGAGGCAATGAGGCGGATGGATGGATGAAAGGATGAAAAGATGAATAGATGGGAACATAAAGGGATGAATGAATATTGAGACAATGAAGGCGATGATTAGGTGGTCCTCTGGCAATAATAAGGGTATAACTAGCTATTAAGTGGGTGAGTATTTTGCTTTCATCAGCACATTACTAATGTTGAGGTGAGTAATGATTGGTAAAAGTGCATACGACAACAGGCGTCGTCTTAGGAACCTATGCACTTAGCAGGTCTCTTCAGAGCATGAAGACAGAAACAGAGAGACAGAGACAAAGACAAAGACAGAGACACAGAGACAGATACACCGAGACATATTTGGGAACAGTCATTATCTCAAGTTCATCGTTCTATTGTGTAATTAAACATAGTGAAACTTCGAATGATCAAAGGCTGATGGGTTTCAGTCTAATTAATGACGAATCCAATTTCTGTGTTGTCGACGAACTGCTCATGATAGGAATTCTCTGATTGACGATTTATTCCGATAAAGAAATGGAACATTCCCTTTGGGTGTAGTTATATTACTCTACGTTCTTGGATATTGTTATTTTAGGAAGATACTAAGACAACGTCTAGGCACGTAATCGAGCTACGCACACTTACACACACACGCACTTACTTACATATGGACACACACACGCACACACAACGAAATCAATGGAACAGGGATCTGAAATAAGTGTTGGAGTTCATGAGATTGAGATCTATCCTGAACTTATAGGTCTACTCGAGTCAACGTGAGAGGTCAACGTAATTTAATATAGGCCTAATATCAATATGTAAAGTAGCAGGTATTGAGTAGGACCCACTCGCAATAAATTATTGCTTTGAACCCCTGGATACTTGATATTGCGAGCTATGTAAATAATCTATATATTTAACCGTATATTGAAGCTATCGCAGGTTGTCTTTGTCTGATTCGTTTAACTTTGACGTGATACATTTAACCAACACAATGGGAGATGAGGTATGTTTAAATGTTACGTTGGCACATGATCAGTGCCTAATACCTTCCTATGAAAATATGTCGAATAAGGGTAAGCTAGAGCAATACAGACCGAGATTGCGTGCGGAGAGACCCACGTCACTGCCCTCTTTCATCACACCTAGATCGCGTGGACTAATCACCTCCTAGGTTCACATCCTCCTCCTCTGAAGCAAGTCTTCTCCTGCTAGTATCTGCAACAATCAAGAACGTTTACCCGGGCTATTAAACACCAGGTGATGATCCAAGACAAATGTTGTCAAAACGAAACAATTGCAGGCAAACGCACAATTGATTCGATCAAATGCGCTATTCCAGAGACAATAATGTCGTAATACATCGCAAGTATAATAGGAATCTAAATTTATAGCGCACATCGCAAAACTGCATACAAATTCTGAGCATGAATAACAATCCACATCAACAATGCACGTCACCTGCAACATGGACTCGATGCAGGCTGGTCACCATGGTAACGTTTGTTCTACGTTATCGACAAAATAGTTATAATAGTCACTTGGGAATTGACATCCAAGGTACAATGCCTTATCAGGTCCGCTTAAACACGATGCTCTAGAGCCGCTGCCACTATAGCTGAGACGGGGCTCAACACAGACATACTATAAGAAATTATAAAAACATATATCGCCTTTAGAGACCAGAATGATGACATAATTCGACTGCATTGAGGACAAACGTATTATGTCCAATTGATGATTACATAGACGTATACTCAGCAAAAGTCTTCAGAAATTATTGTCGAAAAGAATCGAATGAGACATTGTCTAGGAACGGAGAATAATACAGTTTGGGATTTCAATTCGACTCTATTTGATGCAATAATGACTGAAAATTCGACTGAATACTAGGCCTAGATATGAGTCCTATAAAGATAATGCTGTACAGAGGACAAACGTATTACCTAAATGATTGAATCCAGCATGCCAAAAGACATAAGCTCATCACTTTGGGTTTGAGTGTGATGGGTTTTGTCACCTCTGACATGCGTAGACTCATAATATTATGCACATATATTATTCATCCAATGTCAGAGGGTGTGATCTTCGGACACACTGGTGTTGCGTACGCCTTCAATCTATCCATCTATCAGTCCATCCTTTAGTCAGTCCAACCTTTTATCCTTCTGTCCATGCATTCATCCTTTCGCCCATTGGATCCGTCAGTTCGTCCGTTGTCTGTCCATAATTAAGTTCTTATTAATTAAGTTAATTAAGTTCTTATTAATTAAGTTAATTAAGTTCTTATGCCCATCCGTCTGCCCGTCCATCCATCCATCCGTCCCTCAGTCCGTTCTTCCTCCAAGCATGAAGTTAATTTAATTATTTACACATCTTTTGAGAGACTCAATAAGACACACTCCATGCTTAAAGACATCTGAAACGATACCAGGGAATAACTCAATGTATATAATATATTCTTAATAATTTTCAGAAAAATTTAAATTCGCATTGAACAATTCTGACATTGAAATATCTGGATGTAGAAACAATTAATTATAATGCAGGCCTTCAAACCCTAATTTCTACCAATATCCACTGATAAAGACATACTTAAGTTTCACTAGTGTATCCGTCTACAATATGCTACAAAGGCATTAGTTATTGGGGTTAAAACGTAAGCTATATTTTTCGCCAAAACACCAGCGACACGATATGGAAGTTGGATTGATGAAACGAATATTGCATAAATGGAAGCTTGATTGATGAAAAGAATGCATGCTTAGGCCTAAACAGAAGCTGAATTGATGAACAGAATATTGCTTGAGAGAAGCTGGATTTGTGAGGTAATGTCGCATAAACGGAATCGGTCCGAAAAGAAGGCTGTGTAAGCGGAAGCGGGATTAATGAAAACAAGTTTGCTTAAATGGAAGCTGGATCGATGAAAATAAGTCTTCGAAATTATTTGACCTCGGTGATGTGTTGGGCGATCCTTTGTGCCGCGATCTAATTAGCATGCGATCTTATTAGCATGCGATCTTATTAGCATGCGATCTTATTAGCATGCGATCTTATTAGCATGCGATCTTATTAGCATGCGATCTTATTAGCATGCGATCTTATTAGCATGCGATCTTATTAGCATGCGATCTTATTAGCATGCGATCTTATTAGCATGCGATCTTTTGTGTCGCGACCCTTTTTCGCGATCTTTGGAGCCGCAATCCTTAGTGCGCTACCTTATTGACGTAAACCAATATTTTGTATTTGCTGAGTTGGAGACAAACTCCATTCTCTTGATACAGATCCACTGTGGCGTATCCCTGGTGTTTATAAAGGAGCCAGATATTGCTGTTATTTATAGCTGGAGTTGAGGAGACAAGACACTGTAATATTATAAAAGTTAACATTATAAGACTTTCTCATAACTTCAGCTTCATTTGCATATAAACAAACCTGATAAATATTTTACATGCAAATCTGCGATATATATGTATATATATATATATATATATGTGCGATAGGCTATATATATATATATATATATATATATATATATATATATATGCTTATGACTTGAAAGTGATTTAAATTGTGTCTGACTTGAGAACTCCCTTTGACATTTATTGTGGATCTTGTCAACACGTCTAGTTTTATTGGCTTTTAATTTCACAAACAGAAAGTCTAGACGCAAATGCTAATCCTGTTTAGTGTGGCATCTCTACTTCTATTTATATCCTTTTTAGTCCTGCATTAAATCGTTCACAGTCAGAAGAATATTGATTCAATCTACGACTTTGATAGACTGTCCATGCATCGAATCTGTTGATCTGCTTTCGCCCGTCAGCATTTTGATGAAAGTCTTTCATACGACTTAGATCTGCTAAGGTTTGTTTAATTTCAATTGCACATTAGCCTTCTTGCAATTGCTGGTTTCAAAATTCTCCTAAAATCGATATATTTCCTTGTCTTTTTAATTTTATGTCTCCGAACCTATTTTTCTCGCTTGTCATTCCTTGAGAGTCGAAATATCTACGACGTATCGTAGGCTACACGTCATTCACTCCAACTTCGAAGCAGGGGCGTCAATCCCTCTGAGTGATGGAGGCAAACCTTTGGTCCCAAGTATCAGGAAGGCAAGATAACCCCCTAAGACTTAACAAATATTTTCCCCCTACCTGAAATTGGAGGCATATGCCTGCGGACCCCTTCCCCCATCTGGACGCTTCTGCTTTAAAGTATCTGTCTATCATAACTATGCCCTCAAGCATTTGACAAATAGAAATTTATGATACGCTCTTAGCCTCGTACCCTAATCTTATTGCTAGACGTCATCAGATGGCTTGGCTCACTGACACATTCCGATATTATTCACAAATTTCTCAGCGCCCACAAAAGCCACGTCAGAGAGACTAGCTCATATACCGGCGCTATACCAAATCAAGTCCGCAGTAGCCAATCCTCTCTTGTCTTTCCGGTGTCAGGTCGAAATCCGGAACGTCAAGCCGAGGAGACAGCATGGCGCTCCGGTGGTAGTCGCTGACGAGGGTGTCTAATATAATTAATTATGGTATTTTACTCATTACTTTGTGTTAAATTGTGACAGGTATCTAATTTACTAGAAAATAGTGGTAATTGCCTTTTAAAAACGTTGTTATAACCCAATTTAATGTCTATCAGGTGATTCGTGTGCATTTCTCGTTTTAATTAAACCGTTCAGGTCATTATGAAGTGCCTCAATGGTTATGGCTGGGCATAACACTCAGTCTAGGCCTAACGTAAATACTATGGTTAAGGTTAGAAATTATTAGCAAACACCTCATTAATGTTGTCAACATTACGTGGCTCGATTAGTGTTCTTGGCTTTGTCCATCCATTGTAACGGCTCTCAATGCATATGGTATACGGTGCCACTGTTTTGGCAACCAACACAACGGATACTTCACCTCGACATCACCTAGTATTTATTAGCATGCAGTGGTTTCTGCAGCCTTGGAGAATATTCCTATTCCCTTATTTCTTTAATTTCATGACTGATAGATTTTTAATTAAAAAAGGGTCATCGATCATTATTTGCATGTGCACCCGGCCACACAGTGAACCCATGTCACTGCTACTAAAAACACGCTTCGTTTGTACCGAAGCAGACCCAACCAAGCGTAATCATGGAATTCACGGCATCCTCTGAAATTCCTAAATTGTCTATAGGCTTAAAATCAACCTGTGGCCATTAGGTTTCAATTCTTAATTTGAAATTCTTTGATAAAACCTGTCTGCAAAGCGTTTTACCATTATTCATTGCCATCGCTAACTCTGAACAAACAATATAAATCGTTCTTTATTGTCTATTTCAACTTAATTATTTATCACCAATTGGGCGGTGGAGATCTTCTTACAGGTAACGAGTAGTGAAAGGAGCTATCATTATACCTACAGATAGACGGATGCGCCGTGTACTTAGAATAATATTCATTTAAATAATTTCTTCGAATGATCGCTTAAATGATTTCCCTGAGGTGGGTACGTTTAATTATTTAGAGGAGAGGAGTCTTTTGAGAGGATCAGTGGGAGTGATCATTTATGGTCATTTCTTTGTAATGGTTTCTATTAAACGATTTCGCTGAAGCAATTTTCTTGGTGCTATTTTACAGGGTGATGGCTACACTACAATAAATGATCCTTAGTTGTGCCTTAGTTTAAGAGCTTCGTCTGTCAACTCGTCAATGGCAACTTCATTATGTAGCGCGTGTAAGGCTCATTATAGGCCTCATATGTTCTGCATATGATTATGTGCTGTTGTTGATGAAAGTTCGCTGGCATTCCATGATTTGTGGACCCTTTCCACGTCACACCTATGATCTTGTCAGTCTTTCTGTCTTAGTCTGTCTCCCGTCAAAGCATCCCACCTACAAAATTGTTCCTATTTGAAATAATATATTTAGTTTATAATTTTAATCTCAGTTAAAATTCTAAAGAGTAAGTCTTAAATTTGGTCTGTTTAGAATATAAAAAAAACATTTGTCAGATAAAAGCACACCTACAGTAAGAGCACTCTACCGATAGTTGTTCAAATATTTAGAAGTTCCTATAAACGGTGACAGCCTCTCCGTTTAGAGGAACTTCTATAAACTCTTGTGATATGTTAAAATACCAGGTCTCTTAAGATGATGTGGTTCAGTCTTTCCTGACACATAGTGGATTATAAGCCGTGTTGTCTCATCTTGAGTCCAGTATTCAGATCCGCCATTAGGCCTGAGGCATGTGGTGATATCTTGTTCGCTGCGGCGCTTTCCAGTTATGGTTGCTAACTTTCTTTATTTGTAAGATTTGATGTAGGTTACTATTGATAGGTAAAGTCATAAGGCTTTGCCGATCATAAATACTGGGTCCATAATTAATAACCACGATTAAATTATGCTAGCGATTATCGTACGCTTAATTGCAGAGGCCTATAGAGCTATAGATAGCGGTTTAAAACGGTTCTAGGACGTTTGACCACTGAACGGTTGATCACCGGACGATTGATCATTGTGGATGGTTGATCATCGGACGATTAATCACCGGACGATTGATTACTGTGCTGTTAATTATTCTTACAGAGATTTATTTTTTTGTAGGCCTACACATTGATGATTAATTGTCCGATGAGCAATCGTCCGGTGATCAATCGTCTCTATGCCATTTAAAACACACTTTATAAAGTATTTGTTTTTGCTTACGTCAATGTGGATGAATAAGTGTATAGATCTATAATGACAGTTGGAGGCTCTGAGCCGTCTGAAATCAGCTGACTAGCAAATTTTAAGATGATTAAAATGTCCATGCAATTATGTCAATGATTATCCCCATAAAACATGTGTGCTCCTCGTGCCCTTGTGAAAATGTAGGGGCACGTGCCTCTGCCAAACATAATGATGTCGGAGCCACTGCCAGTAAACTAATCCTCATCGGTCAATTCACTTCGTAGCTAGTTAGTTAAATAGTTAGTTAGTCAGTCAGTCAGTCAGTCAGTCAGTCAGTCAGTCAATGAGTTACAGTCAGTCAGTCAGTCAGTCAGTCAATCAGTCAGTCAGTCAGTAAGTCAGTCAGTCAGTCAGTCAGCCAGTCAATGAGTTACAGTCAGTCAGTCAGTCAGTCAGTCAGTCAGTAAGTAAGTAAGTCAGTCAGTCAGTCAGCCAGTCAGCCAGTCAATGAGTTACAGTCAGTCAGTCAGTCAGTCAGTCAGTTACTTCGTAGTGTTAGGCCTAAATTCCGTTGTCCCCATTCGCCTGCTTTGTTCAGTGTGCGAAACTCCAGTTGCACAGATTAGGCCTATCAATGGACATTTTTGACATGGGAAGGGCATCAATGAACCATACGCAATGGGTAGTTCACTTCGTAGGCGTGGCTTATCAAATTCCGTTACACCCACCCCCCATTGCCCAATTTCGTTCAATTCAGTTATACAGATGATCAACGGATATTTTCGACATGGGAAGGGCGTTACGGGATCCCTTCTTTTTCTTCGCTCGTACGATGATCTTGTGCGATTGACAGTTACGGGCGAATTTGTTGTAGGTTTTGAATCCAAATGTTCGTTTGAGTTCCGTTCTGAACTTTTGTCCGAGAAGGCAGTAGACGTAGAAGTTAACGGAATGGTTCAAGTACATCATCATGAAGCAGACGACCCGCACAGACCCGGGAACCCTGACGCGAAGCAAAATGGTCACGCTGCTTTCGATGATCGAATAGGGTAGGCTGAGAACGAGCCAGAGGGTAGACAGGGTCAACAGGGTCAGGGTCAGTCGCTGCTGATGTCCATGACGCCTGAAGTTGCTCGGTGGGCTGATGGCCCCCACGGGCGTCAAGTTACTACGGGTGATGATGACGATGATGACGATGTTGAAGGTGAAGACGAGAATCGAAGGCAGCACCGAATAGACGAGAAGATTGATCTTTGGAAATACGTCGCAGATGAAGTGCTCGAAAGAGTAGGAGGCACATGTCGGAGAACCTCCTTCGGTGGCGTAAACGAGCTCCGAAGCCCAGATGATGTTGACGTTGAAGATCATGACGACCACGCTGGAAACGAACGTCGTGAGGTGTGGCCGACGAACCAGCCAGAGAGTCGACGCCCGGAAAGGGGTATAGACGACGAGGAGCCTCTCGAAAGTGATCACGACGACGATCCAGGCTGAGAAGTGCGTGCAGCTGTAGAAGGCGTACTTGATTAGCCTGCAGACGAAATCTGCAACGTGCATTAGTTCGAAACCCGTGGCGACTCGTAACCACGTCTTGAACGCACTCAGGTAGAGAACGGAGACGTCAGCGATGGCCAGAGCGGAGAGGTACACGGACGAGCAGTTTGTCCGCATCGCTTTC
This sequence comes from Bimastos eiseni, assembly GCA_959347315.1. NCBI lineage: Eukaryota > Metazoa > Annelida > Clitellata > Crassiclitellata > Lumbricidae > Bimastos > Bimastos eiseni. The sequence continues at coordinate 37,403,375 of OY365810.1, forward strand.
CTCTGAAGAACAACCAGCGACAGGACATTACCGACCGTACCGATAAGTATTATCAGCGGAAGTACGTACCGCACCAGTTGGGTTCCCAAGTACATCGTGGGGTCCTGTCTCGTGCCGCTTGCGCTTCCGTTGGGCGATGAGAACCCAGACCAACCGGAAGTGGCGTTTCTCCAAGGTAAGTCTCGTGGCGAGAGATCGTAGATGCGTACGACATCTAGGGTAAGGTTCTCCGAGTCACCTGCAGTAGAGCCAAACATCGCTGACGACTCGATCAGTGACTGCTGCTGCTCCGATACATCGCAATTGCAATCTCCAAATTTCTTCTGCGCCACTCGAAGGTAAGCGCACGGCACCGGCTTATTCACGAACGCTGCGCCATGTTAGAAAGGTTGTCGAGTGGATCTCCGAGTACATTGTTGGGCAGTCATTGTAGGAAACGATGGAATTCATAGGCATAGCCAAACTGAATGCCTTAATCGGTGGCTATACAGAACTACTTGACTAAGCCTATTTGGAGTCTATTCTATCAATGCACAAATAATTGAATCACCAAGGTCACTCGTCCCTCTACTGCACCGAGCCAGCATTTCTTTTCTGGGCAGTGCCTCTTCAGCAAAGATGAGACTCTTGTCCTAGCAGTCTTGAGCGAGAATTCATCCGCGAAACGTCAGGTGATTAGGCGCAGGACGTAACGCCGCCCGCCAAGACGTGCGCACTCTTTTCATTGACAACACGTGACAAAAGACGAAGACCTGACTGAACGTATGCAGGTGGTTGACCGGACGAATGAGCAAGTACAGTTGGATGGATGTATGGATGTATGGATGTATGGATGGATCGGCGGATGAATGGGCTACTTCGAAGGAGGAAGAGGAGGAGGAGGAGGACGTGGCATTGGATGCAGAGGCAGAGATGGCTGCTTCAGCGAAATTATGTGAATCTAGTTGCAACAGAAACCGGAGCGAGAAATTGACAATGAATGAGGAATGAACGGCGTTACAACAAATACAGGTGCACACACACACACACACACACACACACACACACGCAAGCCAAAACTTATTATGTCGGCTTATAATCTCTCATGGGTAAAGACATACATCGGAAAAAATTTATGCGCACATCCCAACATACATTTAGAAAGGTACATGTGTATGGTCGACGCCCACTTTGCTCTGCGGTTCACGGTGACCTAATCGTCGCTTTTGCACGCGCTTCCATAATGCAGCATAGGGCTTTCTCTGTCGTGGGACCGACCGTCTGGAATCTGGAACGTGGTCCCCTAAAGCCCCGTCTCCTAATTATAGGAACTCTTCGTGTTCATTTTGCACCACTTAGAAAACTTGTCCTTTTCAGCCTCGGTTAGGCAGAAAACGCCTCTGAGTAGATATCTTGAAGGGGCGCAATGGCAAGTATTTATTGCTTAATTCATTGATTGACATGTGATATTTATAAATGTAAATATATATATACATATATGTATACATATATATTATGGGTGCATATAATATATGAGAGGGGCAAATGGTCTTACTACACGGAATCTTTGAGAGACTATCCCTAGACTACGTGACCAAATAATTTCGGGGAGCTGTATACCTGGCTCTGAGAAGGAAAATCAAATCGTTTCAGACGATCAGAATCAGCCTTACTTGCAGCCAAGCTTCGCCAGGGAATGAATTTTGAACTCAGCGAGTGCGCCGCTTCGCCCCTGGTATTGTTTGTGTGCATATAAGTCTATTCAATCGCGATTGTTCCAAGCATATGGCGAGCGTTCAGAGTGTAACCAACGCATATTAGAATTCGCATAAGAATGTTTGTAAAATGTTCCTATCGGCAGAGTGTTCCGTGAGTGAGCTTCTCTTTAGACACTTACATAAATTTCTCGCTTTGTGGTTAACATTTACCTATAATGAGAAGAACAGCAGAACATGGGACAGTCGTGGGTTGTGACGTGTAGCGATTTCATTTTCTTAGCCTCAACATATCAGGATGGGTGGCCAGCAGTCTCCCTGTTCGTCTCCAGTGTAGGCCAGAGTATGTACTATATCTGCGTTGGCTATTAATAGGGTCGAAAGTGGAGATGAATATTTCACACACATTTAACACCCGGTCTCTCGATTGACAGACCAGAAAGTAAACCACTAGACCATTAAAAGCATTTCCAAAATGTTTTCCAAACCAGATAGAAGCTTAATATCCGATTAATGAAAGCTATAGAAACAAAGGTTTGAACTTTGAACTGCATATACACCACCAACGCAATGTAAATTACGCCAGAGACTGAACTCAAATTCTCCTCTGGCAACGACCAATGGAGACAGCGGAAGTTAGAGGTCCAAGAGCAGGACAGAGGATGACAGGAAGCTGTAATATGACGAAGCATGAGGACATTTTCTGGAAATGTAATAACTAGGATATTCAAGACATTAGCTGCGTGTTAAGCCGCCGACGTCGCTTTGATCGTAGTAACTCATCTCCTATCAATGTTCGTCGTATAGTTTCTGTTTAACGACACTGCGTGATAACACAAGTGATTAACGTCGCCCTCCTCCTTTTCCCAGGATTGGAATTGGCACTGCCAAATGAGTCAGTTAATCAATAAGTACCACTTAGTATATCGCCCCTTCAAGATATCTATTCAGAGGCTCTCCCGGTCCGACTACGGATAAAAAGTGCAGTTTTCAGTAATGAGTAGAATTCAGATGAGGAGGTTTTGGGCAGAAAATGAAGCTTTTAGGAGCAGCCCATTCCATGTGGTTGGATCTACCAGTGCAAGGGCACGGTTCTGCATTATTGAAGTGTCGGCGAAGGGGACAATCAAGTTACCCAAAGGAGCAGATCGGAGAGACCTTTGACAGGCATTGGCAGTCGGCACAGCACTTGGAGGTAAATATAGGGCAGTGCCACAGAGGCAGTGCCACCGAGGCAGTGCCACAGAGGCAGTGCCACAGAGGCAGTGCCACAGAGGCAGTGCCACAGAGGCAGTGCCACAGAGGCAGTGCCAAACTATGGCAGAAACCCTAACGCAGTACACTGTGGGAGAGGCAGCCAGTGAAGACGTCACCCGGCCAGTCCTAGGGATACCATCTATCATTCGTGCAGCCCTACGAAGAACTCTCTCCAGACTCCTAATCCGTGTCCATGGCAAGGGATGCCAGCAAAAATGGAGGATCAATAGTCTAAGCGAGTAACAAAAGCATGTACCAAAGTAACTGCGGCTTTGTGGATGAGAGACCGAGTTATTATTACACGAAGCTGACGCATGTAGCTGGTAGAGGCAGCTACGGGAAACAGTATTGACTTGCGAGCTAAGGTAAGTTCATGGCCAAGAATGACCCTTAGATCCGGTGCCGGCTCCACAGGGGAGTCAAGGGGAGGCCATTGCCCCTCCCTCCCCCCAATTAAGCTCGTGGCCATCCCACTGCCCCCCCCCCCATTTTCCCCATGTGCTGTGAAATATGGTGTCATTTAGACTTAATATTTAATTGCTAACGTATGATGCATGCATGATGAAATTCAGAATTTTTTTCGGGGCATTCTCAAGGGCAAGAAGTACTAACTTGCATAACGAAATCTGAAATTATTTTTTCTGAACATTATCACAGGATCACTTACTTACTTGCTTAGAATTTTTAGTGATAGATATGGTCAGAGATCAGGTAATAGAATCGGTCAATTAATCCATATACAGTGGGACAAAGATATATATTAGTCGCAGAAAGAGATATTCTCTGTAGTACGATTATTGTCAACAAGAAAGTGAATGACATATTCTAGATTTCAAATTGGCGATCGGATTAGATTCAAAGTCATTATCATGGCTTATTTTAGATACTCTTAAGTCATTTGGGGCAAGCATATTTTCAGGTTGTGTTGGTCAAGTTTATGATGGTGCAAGTATAATGAGCAGTGTTTAATAAGAGTGTCCAGCAGTCGGAAGGCAGTTGGAGGGCACTGGCCATTTATTTCTATTGCCACGCACTTTAATTAAAAGCAATTTCAGTTAATGAATCAAATTCCAGAAGCTAGAGCTTTTGCATTACTTATAATTGAAAGGTCCTACGTTTTTTGCTTCTACTTCTTTTGTGCATAAGAAATCGGTTGAAGCGCGTAGTGAGTTACATCCTAAGGATCTGGGGAGGCAATTCTAGCAGATCAGTGACACTGGATGAGCTTGCCGTATTGTTGCTTCCGTAATATCAGCGATCAATTAGATGAGTTGGTAAAATATGCTAGAGAATGTTGATGGGACAAATATGGCAAAATGTTGAAGGAGCAGTTGAAGGCTTGAAACTAGATGCTTGTTATTATTACCAGACATTATGTATGTACATATTGTATCAATTCAACTCCAATCTTCAAATGTTGACTTATCTGCTGCCAACGTTGTCAGACATAAAACTGACTCTTTCAAAGAAAATAGAGATGAAACGTGGGTCTTTGCAAAGGCAGAAGAGTAAAGTAAGAATTGTTAAATTGACCCTGTATTAGCTAAGCAACGCGTCCGACTGTCCGCTTAATGCCTATCCGTTTTTCTAGCTCGGCAGCTGAGGAAACTGTGGAGCAACGTTCTCAAGTGAACACACAGGCCACATTTAGGCAGCACGTTTCTGAACTAGTTAGAAGTTTCTCAGACCATTCACTTATTGCTATGACAATCATTTATGCCAAAGATATGTCTTTCTTGAAATAATTATACTAATAACTTTGTGTATTTTGCACTTTTGTAAGAACAGTAATGTTGAAGACCCCAGCCATGATATTCCCTAAGTTGGGCGTCTGCTAATGCGTTAAAGTTTATGTGCAACTAATATGATCACAACGATAGTTCTGGCTTCTTTCTGGAACCATACAAACTTGCTGTTCACGAAACATACAGAATGTCGAACATAGCCATTGTTTTACCAGTAACATTAACAGCCTGTCCGAAAAGCCTTTCTGCTCTGAAATTAATTAAAACATATATAAAAAGCACTATGTCTGATATTCGTCTAAGTAGTCTGACAATGTTGCGATTGAATCAGTTTGTACCGAGCCCATTACCACAGGTGCCTTTTGTGGATCAATTTGAATTTTGACTTGACAATCGTAAACTTGCTTTTCATTAAGTGTACGTAATGTGCATAGTTAATGCTTTACTTTTAAATAAAGTCATTGTATTTCCAAATATCAGTTTGTTGATGTGAAGAATTCTTATTGCTCTATATATGTAGTGCACATACATGTATCTGGTCAATGTCGCTCAGTGTTGAGCTATACCTCGCACTCTCAGTTTTGACAAATTTGAGTATCCAATTGGCCCCCTGATGAAAAAACCTAGAGCCGCCACTGCCCATATCCCGGACAGAGGTAGGGAATGAAAAATGTACAAAGCATGTTGAGAGCGTCTAGGCGTCTAGGTCAATTTTAACCAGTTGCTGCCTAGTACCAAGCCAAATAAATTCCGTTTTTGCTGGATTTAATCGTAGCCTATTAATAGAGGGCATCCAGGTCCCACTTCATCGGATTGAACAGCAGATACCGCATCCATCGCCCGGAGCAGGCAGTGGACATATACTTGAGTGTCATCAGCATAGATCTGATTACGGATGCCGTAACAGGATAGAGTAGGCTCAGTTTAACGACACAGAGTAGAAGCAGTTGAGGAGTTTTTCCTATCCATATTCTTCAATCTAAGAGGCTTTACACTTGTAGGGACCTACGTAGGACGTTCTAAGTACGTCTGCCATGGCATAAAAGCAGTGCAGAGATGTATAAAATCTTACAGCGACGGTCGAAACAAGATTTTCGTTTTTTCGAAATTACTGTCGCTGAAGCTATCTATGCTGCTCTGATATCATCACCCACCATAGGCGTTACGTCATCTGGCCTATTGCGTCGTTCGTCGTTTGGTAGTCTGGTTCCCTGTTCTTCTTCCAGTCACTAATAAACGGCTTCTGATCGGATGACATGCAATTGGATCAGCGTCGCGACCGACCGACGTTGTCTCCATGTTAGCTTTGTTGAAAGCATCGTCTACCAGAGGGCGTCACTTCTGAGATAGGATTGCTTGACTACGCACATGGTCCGGTAATAGATACTCAGTACTTTGACCAACAACGGTGGTGTGAGCCTTGTTCTGGTCGTATTCCGATCATCCGCTTAAGCCGAATCTGGGCAGCTCAGCTCCTTTGCTGAACACTTTTGAATAAATTTCTCTATTCTGCTATCACTAATCTAATGGCTTTTGTAGCGCCGTTGTGATAATGTCCATGACATTTAGTCGATTGTTGCCTAGAGGGAAACCACATCAGGATCCAGTGTAATTGTAAGACCACGTCAAAACCCAACGGATCAGAAAGAAACCACGTTATCACGCTGAAATATATCAACATATAGCCGACATTATAACATTATACCTGACTGCTGCTTCAGTTTAACTGCACTGTGTGATGACAACGATCATTTGCGTTTTCCTCGTCCTATATCCAGGCGTGGGACTGGCACTACCAGAGTTCTGTCTGACTGTTTCACTGATCATAAACAGTAGCTTAATTAGCTGAAATTAGCAAGTTGGCGTATATCTCGTACGCATGCAGCAGATCGTTGGAGAGTGACGCGTCACTACCTCTGCCATGGCTGCACAACACATGAAGCGAATAGCCTGCGGATTCATCCGTCAATATTTCGCGTACGACTACTAGGGCATGAACTTTAGACATATGCAGAGGAAAGCATAGCATGGTTTGTCCATAGGCCATGTGTAGCCAGGAATAATGTAATGTTAGAAATTTGTGTGCCGCCCCTATTTTTCTCTGGCTCCCCTATGGCCACCCTATTTTGTATAAGCTACAACCGCCACTGATGAAGCGAATAACCAGCGAATCACTATTTCGCGTGCGATTACTAGGGCAAGGACATAAATATTACGCAGAGGAAAAACACAGTATAGAGAAAATACAGTGTCTCGGAGGAGGGCCGAGCTCGTACTCTGGACGTTATACAAGCCAACCGCTTTGAAAGTCAACTACATGTACCTTGGAGATAATTCTTCTCTAATTCACGTTCTTCTTCTTTACCTTTCTTCTTGACTTCCTCCCTTCTTCTATTCTTCTCGTTTTCAAGTCTCCTCTTTTCTTCTTACTTCCTTTATCTTCTTCCCTACACAAAGCAATGCACAATACCACCCTTCCTAAGTTTTAAGTGCTCACACGAACGTGTCCTAGAACATCGACGGCGCAGAGGAACCCTGAAGTACAGAAGATTATTCTTCGCCTTACTGGTGTTGCCGATCTCCCTCTCAACTCTGCATGCACCACTATAATTAGTCAGCGTGATTGCTAATTAATACGCGTCATGATATCGTAAACAATCTCGGCATAGGCCTACATCGCATTCAGTTTCTTGCGCGCTATAAAAACGTTCGCATTAGCAGAAGTTGTCTTTATACAAGCACGTATGACATTAATAAAAGTAATTATAGACGACAGTACGAAAGAGTCACTTCGAGACAATTTAATTTCTGCGTTAATCTATTCTAGAAATGTGGTCAGCGATAAGAAAATCCGTCAGTTGTAGTTATGGGACACCTGCGTCTCAACATGTTGCCGCGCACCTGCCGTTGTAATCAGCATTCGATTGCTATAGGACTCTCGATTTCTATTCTGTCGGATTTCGTTTCTGATTTCCGGGAATGCGTCCAGTATTCGGTCACTCATCATCCGTGATGTGATTGATTTTCGCAGCTGAGGCAAACGGAGAAAACTCTGACATTCGGTTCTGCATTTTGTCCTCAAATATTGCCGGATTTTTATAAAGTATGGCAGGTTGTCATACAGACAATTGATTAGATGGGCAGTTGGACAGACAGGCGGTTGACCAAACAGTTGGCCAGACAGACAGCTGACCAGACAGACAGTTGACCAGACAGTTGACCAGACAGCGGCGCGACAGCAGTAACGAATTACAATTAGAGGTTGGAAAACACGCAGACGAATTTCCACGAAGAGAGAAAGGAAATGAAGATCAAGTGGAGGAATGATTCAGATAGACAGTTGATAGATTGATGGATGCATGGACGGATGGATAGATAGTCGAATAGATGGTAGATGAATAGATGCATAGATGGATAGATGGGTGGGCGAGTATTTGGGTAAGTGGGTGGATGGGTGGACGGATGGATGGATGGATAGATGGATAAAACAGACAGACAGACACAGATAGACAGATAGATAGATAGATAAATGAATAGATGGATTGATGGATGGAGAGAGAGAGAGAGAGACAGACAGAGAGAGACAGAAAGACAGAGAGACAAACAGTCAGACAGGAAGAGAGACAGAGGATGTTGAGAATAGTGAAGGAAACATAGACACAGAAAAAATATGAATGCACTAAGTCTTTTACATAGACTGAAACAATTACTCAACACACAGAACATAATAAGATTTCGATTTCTTCGGGACAATACTGCAAATCACACTGAATACAATAACATCCGTTGGAAAAAAACAGACGACGCGAAAAATGGTTCAGCCGACTCAAGTCGACCGACGTCAGAAATCACGTGACATCACCAACAAACACGCAAATGCTTACACGAATACGTATATACGGAGATATTAGCACTATATATACTAAATATATGTATATATATACAAATACATATATATACTATATACTAATGAAGGTGTATAAGTATACACGCATATGCAGGCGTCCATAAACATACATACTTGATGCAGTTTGAACGATATGAATTTATATTTATATATGCATATAATAAAAATATATTTACAGCCACACATAACATCGTGATAGCAATCTCAAGGGCACGAGCATCGAATTAGAAGGGTTGTCCAAAGGGTATACAATACGAGGGAGGTCAAAGTCCGGTTCCCAGAAGGTATATGACATCGACATATATATATATACACACATATATATATATATACATGCGTGTATGCGTGTGTGTGTGCAGGTGTGTGTGTGTGTAGGGATGTGTGTGTGTGTGTGTGTAGAGATGTGTGTGCACGCATCTATGTACTATTATGGTCATTTGTCTGTGTGAATAGATAATCAGACGAAAGATCGATGTACGACGATGGAAGATACAGCCGCAGCCACTGACAATGACGAGAAAAGAGAGAAACGTCAACGATTGGTTCGTGGTTTATATATAGACAGAAAGCGAAGAGCTGAAGGCTTTGTCGAAACATTGACAGGCTGTCGCTGCTTATTCAAAGGCTCAGTGCAATCAATGATTTAGCGTTTATCAGTGGACAAAGCCAATTCATCTTCTCCTCTTCACCCACCTGATGTCCTTCTCATCCCCTTGTATACCTCTGTTTTGCAGCTTGTTGATCTTCAGTTTCAGTTTTCCAATTTCTCAGCCTCTATTTCTTCAACTTGAATATCATCGTCATCGTCGATATATATATATATATGTATATATATATATATAAACATTGTGTTATCGTCATCGTCCTCGCCATTATCGTCATCATCATCATAATCGTCATTATCATCATAGTCATTATCATCATAATCATCAACATCGACGTCGTCGTAAACGTCGGTCGTCATCATCATCATCAACAGCATTACTATCATGATGATCATCAACCATCATCATCATCATCATCGCTGCGTCAGCCTGTCATTTCTTCTCCTTCACTTCAATTCTCTCTACCTACCAACTCCCCTCTGGTTTATGAATTGCAGAATGATGCCTGTAATATTTCAAACCGCATACGACGTAAGTACATAATCAGGGCCTTTGTATTCATTAGTCGCAGAGTTTTAAAATTATCCTCAAACATAATATACTGGTAACATGATTTCCTTGCTGACATTGTATACCCTTGATTGCAGCTTCAACTCAATATTCGCATGCGATGCAAAATATAATTATTACAACCAACACATAAATTTATACTATCCATAAATATATATATATATAAATATAGTATAAATATATGTATACTCATATTAAAACTGCTTATTACGTGTGTATATTATATAGCTTTCTTCGTCTGACGAAGTTGCCGATGGTCTAAAAAGTAATATCAAATATATTTGATATGAACATGCATGTGATTTTTCCTTATACGCCATGACGTCCTCGTCATGGAATATGAGTCCATATTATCATGGATCTCCGCTGGCTTTTCTCGTGTACAGAACACGCACGGATCATCTGTCTGCCAACTTTGCCCTCCATGGTTACACCATGAAACTCTGAGGCAACTCCTGTCCTTGATCAGCATCTGCTGGATAATAATTTGTTCCTGTTACGCGTCTTGTCTTGGGCAGCGGCGGTCATTCACTCTTGCCGATCCCTCCATCTGGAACTCTCTACCCCCTCATGTTCACAACTCTGTCTCTGTTTGTCTCTTTCTCTCTTTCTCTCTCACTTTCTCTTTCGAATGTTACAGCAATGCACTGCTGGAAACGAATTAGCTCATACCAGTGCCAGTTCCAAGCCGGGTTAAAGGAAGAGGGTGTCGCTAATTATCTACGTTATCACATAGGCTCGTTAGACTGAGACTTGTACTATACAACCCGACTGGTGCCAGTCGATCAACTCGTATCTGCTCCACATGCATTCCAAGCCATCGCAGTCTTTACTTGACGACTTTTGTCCGGCAGGGCTATAATTATATCTATTTGCATCGCTATAGGAAGCAAATGATGTCATAATTTCTTACTTCCTGTAGGCATACTATTGATCTCACTGAAATTTTTCGCACTCTTTTCTCATCTTAATATATCGCATTGTTCACCATTCTGAAATGTAGTTTTGTTATATTCTTGAACATCTGTATGCTGTTCATTTTAATAATGTTTATGAGGTGCGTTAAATAATTGTCGACACCTTCCCAGATCCTTTAGACAACTAAACACGGTGGGTATAGGCCTACATGTACATTTATTTATTTCCTTGTTTGACTCTATCGCTCTTTATGGCATCACACGACTACATGTTGTGTTCGTGTCGAACAGTGAACTACATGTCTGGAAGCTCTAGCGTTTGCTCAAGTGGTCCTACTGTTTGGGCTTAGCTAAAATTCAATAAACAAATCTTGTTTACTGTTATGATTGTGTAATACGATCATTCAAGATCAGAGGATGAATGAGAGTGCAAGGCCCACATGATATATGAATGAGATGCCCGTCGGTGAAATAATTAGCAAATGAAAACATATCTAACAAAAGTAAGCCCTAACTCTGAATCACGACTGTCGGATATGAGAATGACACATTGACACTGTGTTGTGATTACATCTTCCTCAAGGCAGCAAATGAGAAATCTAAGTAGGTCCCCTATTTTTAATTTATCACTTTTCAATGTAATAAGCAGACGAAAGACATGACATCGAGGTGAAATCAACTTGCAAACGTTGACCACCGCACGAAAATGAGACGAAACGATACGAAATAATAATTTGGCTTATTTGAACGTTAATAGCGGGTGAATTTTATCAGCAAATAATCGATGCTTTCCATGAGAGTTACTCGGATCAAAATCAGGGTAAGAACTAAATTATTCCGTGCTCAATTAAAGAAATATGAATCTAGATTTTTTGCTGAGAAAAATGAAACCTGACACATCACACAAATTTTATACGAAGCTGTGGTTTCGAACGTGACTGAATCAGTCAACATCTGAAGTTATGGAAACGATCATCTGCATTTAGTTATATACATACGCTTAAATAATAATGATAATGATGATGATGATGATGATGATAATAATAATAATAATAATAATAATAATAATAATAATAATAATAACAATAACAATAACAATAACAATAACAATAACAATAACAATAACAATAACAATAACAATAATAATAATAATAATAATAATAACAACAAAATTAATAACAAAAGTTATAACAATGATCGTTAGCATTAACAGTAATATCAATTAGTGTTAATATTCGTAATGACCTTGCCTCACGGACTTAACATCTTCGTGCACAATTTTGGGCCTAATGAGGGATTCGCTCACCTCAAGAAGTGATAGTAATTGCAAGTTGTGTCTCGATCTGAACTAGACACTAAATTATTGTCGAAATATCGGCCAATTCTGTGCTGTATTTATAGTTAGTTAAGAAGGAAACACTAATAGCTAATTTTCCTGAATAAGTACTTTTAAATAAAAATTACCTTGCGTTTACCAAAATTTCCACAGACACATTTGTGAGACTGCACGTCGGCCTACATGAAAATAACGCATTTATAAAAAGAATGTCAATAATTATTTTAATGAACACTAGGCCTAAACATTTCAAACAATAGCTCCACGCGTTTTACATGCATGTCTCGTAAGTTTTCGAGCATGCTATATGCGCTTTCAAGTACATGCTAATAATAATCGGTCTGTTCATCCGTCCGTTGCCGTTTCAAGGCATCCTTTACGCAAAACACATATAAGCGTCAGCTTGGCACCGAGTGGTCGGCTCTGCCTGGGTAACTTACCGTATAATTATTATGTCAAAGCGCATTACCCCAGAGAACGATATATCACGGAGATTAGGTTGATGTAGGAAACGAGTGGAAAAGGAGCTTTGAAGACGAATGAATATCGTGACAGATATTACATCATCGTATATGATCAATTCTGACGCCGCGTAGCAGAAATATTGCACTTTAATCTCTCTCTCTCTCTCTCTCTCTCTCTCTCTGTATATATATATACAAAGCCAGGCACAGGATCGTGCCGCACCATAATGCTCATCGTATGTTCGAATTACTAAGATTAATACAGTATTTCCATGTTATCAACAGATTACACACGAATTGATTTACGAAAAACACGACGGGCCTGTTATTATTAGCTCTGAAAATTACTTCAGCTCATCTGAAGATGCGTTTTTGGTTCTAATGATGCTCCGTTGTGAGGTTCTTAAACGGAGCTGCTATATGAGTGCTTCAGATAGACATAAACACACTTACGTAATCAATGCTTACTTGTAGATACAGAGGCGGCAATGCCCTCGTAAGCTCATTGCGAGTCCTGCCCAGGTTCCTTAAATATCACCGGAAGCTGGGCAGTTGCCCCGATCCCTCTTGCTAATCATGGCTTCTGTTACTTGTATATAATACGTCAGCGGTGAATGAATGTCGTGGCAGATAGTATTACGGCAATTGCTCAGCCTAGTAGTCCGTTTTATTCGATACGAGTTGCTCCTTCAACCGAAAACCAGTTAATTAGTTAATTAAGTTAAATTATGGGAAATTTCATACTACGCATGCTAAGCGCATCAGAGTGCCTGCAGTCTGTCCTATCGGAAATGGCGTTTCAGTCCATTCATAATAGAAACGAAGGGAAAATGTATAAAATCATGAAGTCAAACTTTTTGATACGCAAACGCGCCCAAACACCGCGCACGCACCGCTATTAATTTTATGGCAAGGATGCGACTTTGTGGGCGTATGGAAAATATTCAACCTATATTATTATTTTATCAAAATATTAGTGCCACATGGAGCGTATTATGCCAAGGAAAAAACAACTTGTAAGAAAAATTGTAAGCATACTGCAATTTCACACAATATGTCCAACTTGTCATTTATTGGGAATTAATCATATTTAGAACATCTTATGAATATAGGCTGATATAAATGTGAACGCCTTGTTGAACGACTATACCTAAGGGTGACGATTTACAGGCCTATTAATATGCCAATCCATTTAAGAAAGCCAGAGTTTTCTTTAGGAATTTTTCTCCGTCAATACTGTGTTTATTCTGCATGAATTGGACTGAAGTGATTTATATTGAACAATTTATCGAACGACCGATTACAGATAAGACCTTCCTGTCGTAAATTTAATTTCCATGTAGAGTAATTGCAGTCACCTGGGAAATATCCCATCTGCATGCGCTCATATTTATAGTTTGAAATCGAATTTATTAGAGACAATCAATGTGCGCAGGTGTGTCGCTTATATAGGGCAGCACTGAAAACCAGATTGCATCTTGCATGATTGTATGGTATTCGTGCATATATGTCCGTATGAATTTATGTATGCCCATGGGCCATGTGTTTGTCTGTATGCTTGCTTGCATGTATGTTGGCATGTGGTGTAGGTATAACTTTGTATGTTTACCTGATTGAAGGTCTGCATGTATGCATGAGTCTAAATGAAGGAATGACTGATTGCATGTTTGTAAACTCCGACACTACTTGCACTCCGGCAGTGCCAGACCCAAGCCATGATAGGAGAAGAGGGCATCGATAATGATCATTGCTATCACACAATGTCGTTAGATTGTAACTACTGTACGTTTGTTTGTGTGGATGTTTGTATGCGTGAATCTGCATAGATGTGTGTACGTATGTATGTAATGCATTGTATGCGCATGGATGCGTCCATATACATTTGTATACATAAATGTATATGTGTGTATGCATGTATATGCAGCGATGTGAGTATGCATATATTGTGTATGAATGTGTCTATGTATGTAGGATTGCATGCATGTATTGTATATATATATATATATATATATATATATATATATATTATAAATAGCATGTATATGCATGGAAGTGCTTATTTATTCATATGTGCCTTTGAGTGCTTTTGTGCGTCTCTCTCGAAGCTACCCTTGGAAACCATTGTAAAGCGCCATCTCTCCGTCATCCATCTAGTCATTGCCCTGCAGCAGACGAGCTATGCGCCGCCTGGTGATCGATGGACGAACGCCTCTCAGAGCCATCGTCTCCTCCTCATCCCAGGTTTATTTCTTAACACAAAGTAATCATCTTCACCTTCTCCTTCTCCTTCTTCTCCTTCTCCTTCTCCTTCTTCTTCTTCTTCTTTTCCTCCACCACTTCCTCCTCCTCCTCCTCCTCGTTCTCGTCATCGTCATCGCCATCGCCATCACCATCGCCATCGTCATCGTCCTCCTTCTCCTCCTTCTCCTCCTTCTCCTTCTTCTCCTCCTCCTCCTCCTCCTTCTCCTTCTTCTTCTTCTCCTTCTCCTTCTTCTCCTCCTCCTCCTTCTCCTTCTCCTTCTTCTTCTTCTCCTTCTCCTTCTCCTCCTCCTCCTCCTTCCTCTCCTTCTCCATCTCCTCCTCCTTCTTCTCCTTCTTCTCCTTCTCCTTCTCCTTCCTCTCCTTCTCCATCTCCTTCTCCTCCTTCTCCTTCTTCTCCTTCTTCTCCTTCTTCTCCTTCTCCTTCTTCTCCTCATCCTCCTTCTCCTTCTCCTTCTTCTTCTTCTCCTTCTCCTTCTCATCCTCCTCCTCCTTCCTCTCCTTCTCCATCTCCTTCTCCTCCTTCTCCTTCTTCTCCTTCTTCTCCTTCTCCTTCTTCTCCTTCTCCTCCTTCTCCTTCTCCTCCTTCTCCTTCTTCTCCTTCTTCTCCTTCTTCTCTTTCTCCTTCTTCTCCTTCTTCTCCTTCTTCTCCTCCTCCTCCTTCTCCTTCTCCTCCTTCTCCTTCTTCTTCTTCTTCTTCTTCTCCTTCTCCTTCTCCTTCTCCTTCTCCTTCTCCTTCTCCTTCTCCTCCTCCTTCCTCTCCTTCTCCATCTCCTTCTCCTCCTTCTCCTTCTTCTTCTTCTTCTCCTTCTCCTTCTTCTCCTCATCCTCCTTCTCCTTCTCCTTCTCCTCCTTCTCCTTCTTCTTCTTCTCCTTCTCCTACTCCTTCTCCTTCTGCTGCATACAAGTATGGTCCAGGTTACCACATTATGTGTAAATGTATTATATATATATTTATTTATTTATATCTCTCATATACATGCATAATGTACACGATTGAATCGATACCTTCTGTATAAAAATTATATGGTATGCATTATTCTAATCAATCGGTTGTTTATCTGGTTTCTCCAATGATATATGATCTTTTATTTCACTTAGGGAACGTATATAAAGCGATAATCGATTTTAGTCTTATTTGAACGAAGCTATATATAGAGACCATTTTATTATATTCGATTAAGTTCTCAACATTATTAGTAAATGTTCACTGACACATAAAGACACATTCACAAATATATATATATATATATATCATAGGGTTGTATACATATACACACATATAGGCCTATATATATATATATACATTTGCATATATATTGCTTAAAGCATTGTATAGGCCTACATACATACACATTCACGTTCAATTAGAAAGAAGCCATATAATACAGAAGCATACTAGGATCATCATTATCAGAAATCACGATTAGAAAATAGCAGCAAAGAGAGTGTAATACAAGCAAAGAGAGAAGCAGTCGAGGGCATAGAAACACGATAGGAACACTAGGAGTTCTGACAGAGAGGAACTACCTTCAGAATTATCAGCATGTATATAATTATTATAGGGGATGTACCAAATAGGTGATTTTCACCAGTCGCCCGAATATTAATAAATTGGAAATATTATTTGGCCAAATACGAATAAGAGTAGTGTAAAAAAATAGGTGTGTTGAAAAATTTTAGAATTTAAAAGATTTCAGCTAAGTAAATTGAATATATCAACTAAAAATAAATAGCCAACTTAACTTAATTTTTGGAGCTTCTGTCAGTCTGTGTACAATAGGAATGGAACTAGTTTAGCTAAACTTTGAAATGAGACGGTTGACATTGCGATACCGTGATCTAGGCAGTAGAGAGTGACTTCAGTCCACTCGATAGAGCAGCCGCCGCCTGTTGAGAAGCATATGTCACGTGACCACTATTCGTATTCGGTCCGACCGCAACTATTCGGCCGAATAGCTATTTGGCCCACTATTCGGCTCCGAAGCAAATACGAAGCGAATATTCGGTACAGCCATATCGTATATCATAATTTGTGTTTCGTGTTCTCTGAGAAAGCATTTGATAAAGTTCATGAATTGTGCTCTCAAAACCATTAAAAAAAGTCAAGAACACTATCATAGAACTTGCAACTACATGTGTTATGACCTTCAGTCTTAAGGTCATACAATAGTCATTCATGATAATAACTTTGATAGTTTTCCACGACCTAAAAACTGGACTGAAACCTTCATTCGATCCTCAATTATACAATAATTGACAATAGTTAAAAAACAATCATGTAGGTAGGTCCTAAATTATTGTCGTACGTTTGTCCTACATCTACAAAGTCAGAGATAGTTTCTTTCACTTGTTCGACCCTGAAAACACAGACACACAAGAAACGTCTCTGTCCAATTTCATCCATTAAAGCTTAACTCAGAGTCCATTGGGATTGGGGAACTCTTCAAATTGACCTAGCGAGTTTCAATTCAATTTAATTCAATTAAACATGCTCTTACTGATCCCAACAGAAGAACTTATGAGCCAATAGCATACATTGATAATAATCAACATGGAGTGGGAACAATAGAAAAGAATAAAGGACCTAACCAAAGGGACCGACGGTGGCGCTATACCATTCCATTGGAATTCAATCAGCAGCGATATAATAAGGCAAATCAGATTGATAACCATAGACTCCGCTGGCTAAATAGAAGACGATCAGTGCACACGTGTTAATAAAATCAAATTCTAAACTGATAATTTTTTTAATTAAAATTACGAACGTTTTTGAAAGACGTATGCCAGTTGAGATTTTATTGCATTCCAATGGACCGGCGCATTTAACTGAGAATTTTGGACTATTGGTTTGGCCGTAGAAATGTCCATAGTTGTCGGGAGAGCAGGGAATAGGAGCTAATGCTGGATACAGGCACGAAATGTTGCCTCGATGATATTCAGATATGAATTACACAGTTTTTAATAGAGAGAATGTTTCCATTCACAAGTGGAATGGTTTTTAATGCTCTCGTCGTATGATGGAGCGCATATGAAGTCTAGTTTGCTTGACCGTGTGCAATCGATTCTGACAACATGCACACACAGAGGGCGTCACTATCGCTTACAAAACATGCAGTGATTTCTTTAGCGCCATAATTGATTACACAAACGTCACTGTCAGATGATCGAATGTTCATCGTCCGTGATGGCCTATAGAAGGCAGAGAGAAAGAAAGCAAGAGAGAGAATGTCAGAGAGAGAGGAAGAGAGGGAGAGAGACAGAGAGAGTGATGAATGGATGGATGAATAGAAGAGGCAGAAAGATAGATAGAGAAAGAGAGACAGAGAGACAGAGAGACAGACAGACAGAGACAGAGACAGAGACAGAGACAGAGAGAGAGAGAGAGAGAGAGACAAACAAACAGAGAAGAAAAGACAGAGAAATGAAGAAAGACATAGAAGCAGAATGAGGGAGAGACGAAGATAGACACAGCGATTTGTATACAGATACAGAGAGAGATAGAGAGAGAGAGTGAGAGAGAGAGATATATATATATATATATAGAGAGAGACAGAGACAGAGACAGAGACAGAGACAGAGACAGAGAGACAGAGAGAGAGAGAGAGAAAAAAGAGAGAGAGAGAGACAGAGAGAGACAGAGACAGAGACAGAGCGAGAGGGAGAGCGCGAGAGGTATGCAAAGAGAGAGAAGAGGCAGTGAAACAAAGAGAGAAACCTAGAAGCAGAAAGAGATACATATATAGAGACAGATAGAGGCATTGGCAGACAGCCATGCACCGTACGTGTACAGCGACAGCATCACGATTTGTCTCTTACATTAGAGGAGCCAAACTAATGAACGACTGACCATATGAAGCGAGATCCGACTTCTACTTTAATTAAGCGTGAGACTAACAGCAAATCGCCTGCTGCTGCCATTTAGTTCTCGCATGCCACCGAGTTGATTCTAAGAAATCCTAGAAATGGAATATTGGATGAAATGTTGGCAGCAAAAATCTAGAACGAGATTGTGCATACATAATACAGGGCATGTTGACAGGGTCATGAAATAATTATTCAGTGTAGTATAAGAGATCATGACAAATCTAGATCAGTTTGAAAGGGTCGTGTGATATTCAGGACAGTTGAAACAGTGAAGAAAAATCTAGTACAGGTCGAAAAGGCCAGGATATATCTATCTATATATATAGGGCAGGTTTTAAATGTTATCAATGATATTTGAGGAAGTAGTGACAAATCTAGTGCAGGTTGGAAGGGTCATGCAATTTGATGGCGAAAGATCTTGAAAACTCCAGGATAAAACATCATGCCATGAGGCATACAGGCAGGATGCGTAGAAAACGCAAAAGAGATTCATGTAATGTACGGTATTTCTGAGACTATAGTGCCATAAGAAATTTGACCTTTTCAACCTGCCACAGATCTTTAAAAGAACATATTTATTGAAAAGGTCGCCAAACGACTCAGCTTTAAAATCCAGCGCTGTAAGTAAAGGTAACCATTTCGCAGATTCGTCAATGATCCAGCGACCCTTTCAGTCGTCGCAGGGATTAAGCAAGGGCATTTGAGGAGGATGTAGCCTATCATGACTCCGTTGCGTTAGCCTCCAAATTATCAAACCACTCACTGTAATGGACTGTGGTAACCGCAGGCCTACGGCTGAGCGAGCATGCACCAACCACCGCCAAAATGACAGTCTGTAACAACATAGCCTACGTGTATGTTCATATAAAATTCAATATCCATAGAGACCTACTTATAGGATGCGGTCGATGCAACCTGAGTACAGAACGGATGAACGCTAATGTGCGCATACATAAAAGCTGGCTTGTCCAGTGTTAATAAAAAAGCGTGTAGGGTATCTTAAATGGAAGACAACCTCCGGGTATGTGCACATCCGACCAACCAACCACTTTTGTTTACTACCTCCAACCGAAGGAACATGAAGATGAAAATTATAAGAAGTTATAAGAGGACAATCAATAGGGAGAAACAAATAAACCCCTTAGGGACCAACGAGGTCACGCAAGCTGGGCCCACTTTTTCTCACAAAAGATAGACCTGCAACCAACATGCATGACAAGAATGCACTTCCAGCTTTATTTCTTAAATAGTTTACTAAAGTAGACCGGAACCTTAAATCTGCAATGTAGGCTCTGGCGACATCGAGTTGGTATATCCTGAATCTTTTTTGAATATTTCTTACCGGATATGTGCATCATTCGGTTACGTGCATAACTCGGTTATGTGCACAGACGGCTAATGATTCATACGTCAACATCGACGCCGCTCAATCGCACCCACAGCTTATAAAACATTCTGGTCTCGTATAGGCAGTTAACCAATGAACAACAAATGACTGCGGTCGTCCATTGGTTTGTCTTGGCTGCGTTGTGGTTCGTATCAGCAGGTGACGTAGCATTGGTCAACCGGTCACCGTTATTGAGTGTGGAATCGCGCCTTTGACATTCAGTTTATTGTGTGTCATTCCCACTTTTCCAGTTGTCAACTCGACACTTGATTAAGTTGTAGACACGTTAAACGGCTGGGCGCCTCTGCGAGACTTTGACGCTAGCGAAGCGAATAGAGATGCTTAATCGCAGAGGAAAATTAGATGACATATTGAGCCGCATGTGGCCTTGGGATTTAGTGTCAATCAAAGTCAGATTTCACGTAGTGGTTTATTGCTGATGACACTGTAGTACGTAGGTTCCATCTGTGATATTTAATACCGATACATTTAGTCAATTTAACGCAGTGCATGCGAACCTCCCTTATGTGCGTAAGTTGGTTAAATTGATTCAAGACAGTCCAGAAGTATACAGTGAGCAATATAAAATATAGGATACGTTGACCTAATCTTTAGTCTGCAGTTAATAATTAATTATAGATCCTATTATATTGACCCTACTTTAGCCATAATTGTAGACTAAATCAAGAAATTTCTATTGCGCCACAAATACCGCGTCAGAAAAACTAGAATTTTGTCGAAAATACATGTATAGCAGATCAAGTCGGCAAGAACCAAGATATCAGGAATGCAAATTACACGTTCGACGAAGTCTAAAATTGGATTTTGAACCCGCTGTGCAGAGGCCAGTAATGAACTGCTATAGCTCGTCCGAACATGAAAACTGCGTTACTTTGGACACATTTTCATACAAAACCGAGGGCATCTTGATGACAGGTCTCATTGATGGGAAGAGGAATCGCGGAAGGCCCAGAATATCTTGACTTGACAGTATCTTGATGTGGACTGCATGGGCCAAAGGGTATGGTCTAATGAGCGCAGTACGTGACAGACGTAGCTGGACAGCACTCATCCATTCATGTAGCCAACCGTCACGAAGCGACGACGGCATTATGACATGACACGATAAAGGTCTAAAAGGCGCTCCATAAATAAGCAAATGCACGCATATGATGCACAATAACATCTTACTTTGGACACATTTTCATACAAAACCGAGGGCATCTTGACGACAGGTCTCATTGATGGGAAGAGGAATCGCGGAAGGCCCAGAACAGATACAGATGCCCATGAACAGATGCCCAGATACACTATTGCAATTCACATCTTATCCTGTAGTCAACTCAAAAGATAAAAACTGCACACATAAATAAGTAAGACCGGTCCATCGCAAACTGACATAATATTTTATTTGCATAAGGATAATCGTCACCCGAACATTGTTTACGCCGGAAGAGAATTGCAGAAGCGGAAATTCGTTAAGCAAGCGTTTCCGGAAGTAGTCGCCACCGAATAGAATATTCTATGAAGCGACACCTATCGTTTCGTCTGACGCAAGAGACGAACGTTGGTTAAATAACGCGCGCCTTGGCGATAAAGAACGACAGCATAGGTGGCAATTACGAAAGTTGACAGCGAGATATATGGACAGGGATGCTTGGAAAATATGGAGGGGTAATGAAAAAGAGAGACATTAGCAGAGACACACACAGAGAGAAAGACAGACAGAGAGAGGGAAAAAGTCTTTCAGGAAAGCAGTTAGGAAGAGAGAGGTTGGAAGAGGGCGAGACATGGTAAGGAATTGAGATTGGATAGATGGATGGATAGATGGATAAATGAATGGGTGGATGGACGGACGGATAGATGGATTGATGGATGAATGGACGCAGCATCGTGCCTTCACTGCTGTTGATTGTTGACCTGGAATGGGCTTTATCTGAATTCTGGACCTCTGGCTTTCACCTCATCTTCTTTCTATTCTTCTCTTAAACCTGTCCTCTTTGGTCGTGTGGTGGATTGGAAGCGCCTCTGATTAGATTTCGTGAAGAGGCGCTCTATCAAGTTTCGTTGATTGACTGACTCAAAACTGTCAGCATGGGTACAAAGAGTACAAACGAATGAGCATATGGTGTGACTTACGGGAGTCGAATTTAACTGTCGGCACCTATGCAAGGCTCCCATCCCGTTGTGCTTCTTATTTAACCATAGCCACCGCCAAGCGAAAGGATGGTAACAATCGGGGGTCAGAATCGAATACGAATATGCTTCCTCTGCTTTGCATGCCAATGCGTCATCCATTAGGTCTAATGTAGGGCCTTCTCCGAAGGTTTAGAAACTGCGTCCACCGTCAATATTTGAAAAACTACTGTTAAGTTTTTCTCGGTATCGTTGCTTGAAATTAAAGGCTTGCGGCGTTAAAATTACAAAATAATCTGTCGTTGGACAAAAATGTTTGTTATGACAAGAGAGACCAAACAAGTCCTTGTTACCGGAGACACGCTCGAAGACCAACGGCATGCAGAGCAACGACCCATAGATGATGGGCAACAAAAGTTCATCTCTATATGAGTATACATCGCATAGGAAACTCCTCCACTGCTTTCACTGTCAGTGCCAGTCCCATGCCTGGATGAGTTTGGTGGGCGACGCTAATGATCTTTGTCATCGCACAGAGTCGTTACACTGAAACTACTTCCACAAAATCGTATTGACGTATCATACACATGTATACTATGCATGTATGTATATCTTGTTATATACATATATAAGGTGTAGTGCATTCTGTGAATGTATGCGTAGGTCCTATGTAAATGTATGCATGTCAGTATACATGCAAGTATGCATGTATGAATTAGTGCAGCGTTTCCCAAACTGTGTTCCGCGGAACCCTGGGGTTCCGTGAGGTGAGGAAAAGGGTTCTGCGGAAAACCATCGGTGTGAACAAATGGAGGCTTTTTGCTTAACATCTGTGTATAACTTTATAGCAAAGAGAATTCATGTCCTTGTCGATGATATCTGTGTTAAAATTAATCTAATCTAGTGTCTGCTTTTTCAAACGTCTAGGTCTACCAACAGAATACGTTTAGTGTTAGACGGAGGTTAGGCAAGAAAACTAAGAGCAAAATATTGTATGGCCTAAAAGATCTGGAAACGCTGAATAAGTGCAAGTATTTCTATTGCCTATATATATATATTATATATATATATATATAAATGTGTGTGTGTGTGTGTGCATGTACGCATATATGAATGTTACATATTATGTAACCTATAGGCCTAAGTGCATGCATTTGTAATTGTGTTTATGCATATATGCATGCATATGTAAACTTTGTATACATATAATCTGTGTGTGTATGTATGCTTATAATACATATACATAACTATATATATATTTGCATGTTCTGTGCACGCATGTACTCGTGTGTATATAGGAGTAAGTAAATAAGTAAGTAAATAGTCTTTATTTGCATCTTTAAGCGCTATTGTATTGCATTTCATGAATCGATTGCATACGTATTTGGACCATAGAGAACAATTTAAGATGAGTAGCTATCATATACGTCCAGTTTCATAGTTTTATACATGCTCAACTAGAAATTATTGCCAAAGATACATAGAGTGACGAGAACAATTTTAAAATTAGTTTTTATTAAGCAGTTCAGATTCAACAAAATAGGGCACATAAAACGAGGATCTCTTCGTCAAGTGACTACTTGTGCCGACGAATTAGCGACAAATGCTGATGCGTGCAATAGACTAAGAATTGCAATTTCCAGTAGAGCCTCCTCACACATGTGCGAGCATATCAGCCCTTCTGCATTATAGTCCTTCACATATGAGTGCTGCTAGTCGTACATTTCAATAATATTCGTATTTCGCTTTTATACTGCAAATGTATACAGACCTTGTGATATACGATTTATATAAAGTATTGATTCTGTGCTTTAGGTTTAAAATAACATTCATGTATGCACGCATACATGAATGCATACATGAATGCATACATGAATGCATACATGAATGCATACATGAATGCATACATGAATGCATGCATGAATGCATACATGAATGCATACATGAATGCATGCATGAATGCATGCATGAATGCATACATGAATGCATACATGAATGCATACATGAATGCATACACGAATGCATGCATGAATGCATACATGAATGCTATTCATACGCATGTATAGAGCTGTCTTTAATTATCTTACAGCTGGATTTGCCTATGACCCGTGCGTGGTCTTCTGTTACAACTAACCGTTATGTAGCCTAATAGTCCATTATTATGTTCATTCAGTTTTTGTTCAATGTGTCAATGGTGAAGGTTATATGGCCTTCAATATACCAGACATTGAAGACTCTAATGACAATCATTAGTCCAGGAGTTCAGGGTTTCAGCCATTGTATGATTTAAATTCATCATATCTTCAGCCTATTTGTCTTATAATACGTCTGCTCATGTAACTAAGTTGTCATAATTGACGTAATTTTACGACGTTTGTCTGACTTGATAAGTTATTAAAGTGTACAATACATGAAAGGCGTCAGCGTCAAATATAAGGTTGACTAGTCCTTCTTTCGCTAGGCGGTGGCGTTGGTCAAATTAGACGCGCCTTGCAAGGCTCCAGACAGTTAAATTCGACTCTTGTAAAACTTGTCACTATTCGTTGTTGAACAGACATTTGCCTCCGGACATTTGCCCCCAGACATTTGCCCCCAGACATTTGCCCCCAGACATTTGCCCCCAGACATTTACCCTCCCGGACAATTGCGATGACAATTATCCCCCCGGACAATTGCCCCTCTGGTGTGAAGCATGAATGGATGATGGCAAGTTATATATTTAACTGCCATTATGTAAAATACATGAAAACAAGCAACTAATTATCGTGTCGTACAAGAGACAAAGTGAGTCCAGTTCTGAATCTTTATTTATCTTGCCGAGTGCATAAATACTGCATACGCCTACAGTCCGTGACACGGCTTAATAAGCGGTGAGGTCAGCTAGTAAGCAGCTACATTTGGTTAGCAAACCGTCAGTGACAAGCGATAATCATCTCCCGTTAATAAGACTGTGAGTGTGTGAATACCTCTATATAGATGATAATCTCAGAATATAAGCGACGAAGGTCAGTTAGTAAGTATGCTTACAGTTGGTTAACAGTCAGTGACACGCGATAATCATCTCTCTGAGAGTGGGTGAAGACCCTATAGGTGAAAATCTCCTAAATGTGTGCCTATAAAACGAGGACTTCTAATACGCACACTTCATATTACGAACCATTTCGTCTTCGTGCAATCGACGTAATTTTCAGCAGAGATTTTAATTGAAAACAGCAAGGGAGGATTGACGCTCTGCTACGGCGGGTTCATGTATAGGAAGAAGGCGGTGAAGACAAATAGAATCCGCTGGGGGTGTTCGCAGAGGTGTGGTCTGAAATGCAGAGGTGCAATTACAACAAGCTTGCAGATAAGATACATGAATTGTGTAAACTTGTAGGCCACAGTAATGAGCTTGTATCCTGCAAATTAACTTGGTTTAATTGTAGTGGGATGATTTGCATGTTCACACGAGGGCACCGCACTGTAATTGCATCTTCTCGAAACTTACTTATCTCAACAGACATGAATGATCACGGTTTAGTATTAAATTTTATTGGAATAAGGTGGTGAAGTCTGAGATGTTTCCGTTCAGTTGCTTTAACGACATTGTGTCATGACAACGACTAGGCCCTAACCACATCGCCCTCCTCCTTTCTCCAGCGTGGGACTTCAATGCCAGAGTACAAGTAAAGTCGGAGTTTACGATAACACTGCTCTCATTTTAGAGGGACGATTTGCAAGAGACGGTTCCGCACTCTCACGAAGCGGACATCGACGCTGTTGATGCTCAGAAGGCCAAGTTGGCCATGCGATCGCGAGTTCGCGACAATCGAGCGGGTCCTAGACAAGTGCTAGCTGCAGGAATTTCATCAGCGTCTGCTGACGCTCGTATTCAAATTGGTCGACAAGACAGTTTGAGGCGAAATCTTCGACGGTAAGAAGGTCACAATATTTAGCTAGAACTTAATTCGAAACTATGTCACCAACAAAAGCTACGTCACCAACAAATAGTTACCGACAAATGATTCACGAATAAAATGTTCATGACCAAGCCGTTATTTGGTAAAATTGAAGTTGGATTGATTAAAAGAATTCTTGCTTCTGCAATTCGTTATTTTTTAAATAAAATTTTTACCCACCGCCAATCGCCAAATCAGCATTTTACCCTGGTCCAATTATTTCATATATATATATATATATATATATATCCGGAGGTTGGGGGAGCTTACGACGCCTCCCAGGCCCCCCTAGTCGTTAGGGACGTTTGCCCTTCCAACCCATAGACATCATATGCTTCAACCTCGAAGCTCTCGCAACGCCACTGATTACGCGTCGTTAGGGTCGGTTAGGGTTTGGGTAGTTTTTAGACAAATACGAAGATTCATTTTACTTACTCCGATGTTACAAGTGAGCCGTCACATCTAGATCATCACCGAATCCTCCCAACATTGCACTCTTTCCTTATCTTTTTTTCTTAATTGGTTGTTTAGTCTTCTGCATTCACTCATTACAGCATCTGTGCTTTGATGTTTTCCTATTCATCTTTCTGTCGTTACCGTTTAGTTTGTGAGTATCTGCTCTCCTTTGGAATCTATACTGTCTCCACTGCCGCTGTTTTCTCATTCTCTATGTGTACTCTCTTATTTGGTGCTGTGATTTATTACTTAATATATAAGACTATGATTTGCAGACAGAAGCGTGGAATGCTACCTCGGGAACCAGCTACTCTGGCTGAAATCAATCAGTCTTGAAGGAAGTTGGTCAGAAACGGGTGGGCCGACATCGCAACCGTTTTCGATTTATGACAATGGACCAGAAACATCTGATCGCATGTTGGTCTTTGCATCACAAACACAATTGCGACACCTCGCGACGGCCGACATCTGGTACATGGACGGAACCTTTGCAACCTCACCGCTATTGTTCACTCAACTGTGTGTCATTCGTGTGCCTCTCGGTCAATGTGCCGTGACATGCGCCTATGCTCTACTTCCAGGTTAATCTATCAGTATTGTCTCAAATTTAGAAAGTGCTTTAGCCAGTAGGACTGCTTCAGACAACGAAGAGATGAGGGCGCAACCCCGACAATAATCTGTCTTCGGACTGTGGAAGTTGGCTATTCCACATAGTTCTTACGTATTGTTATTAATCTTATTAAGTTTAGATTTATATGGTGCCTCTCACAGAACAACTATTTTGAAGACTCTCTTAGCTAGGACACCTCGGGGAAAACAAATGCCTTTAAAGAGCGAGCAGCCGATGAAGAGAAGACATTCATTAGTTTTGCCTTTATAGTGATGGAGGGAGGTCATTCCAGGTTGATGAACCCTCAGCAGCAAATGCCCGGTGTTGGGCCAAGGCAACCTTAGTCCTAGTTACAAAAAGAAAAAGATGATCAACAGAGCACAAGGAACTTTTGCGCACAGGTCCGAGTTGAGTGCGATTATAGTTTAATCAATAACATAATCTATCGATAAGTCTAGTCTCTTCTCTAAAATATGTCTTCGAGCAGATGATGCATATATCATAATACATTATTGTAGTTAGTTTTTAATTTATTTGTAATTTTCTCTTCTGTCCAGCTAAATATCGGCTTACTCCTCATGTTAATCAAAATTATTTGTAATTATTTGTGTGCACACACTAAATTCTTGTGTACGCTGGCTCCACGGCCTGTATGCGCGCGCACATGCGCACAGGCTTAGATCGAGGAACGTTATTAGAAAGAGAATCTTGTAATGTACGCGCGTAGTGACATGAGGCCAGCGCAAGATGTGCTCAGAGCAAGGGAGTCGGGCTATGAGTCTAGCCGTTAAAAGCATTTAAGTGCTAATGCTCCTTTTCTTTTTACGACCTTAGCTGTTCAACCTCTGCCTACGTTAAATTCGTTAACCTTTTCGTGATCGCTTTTTCCACTCTGTGGGACAAAATGATAAATTGTTTGTATATCCAAAACTTTATTTTTGTCTTTAACAGGTAAACAGGTCTCATAGTGAGGCACACTATGAGACCATGATAACAGCTCTGATGAACAAGTGTGAGCATCTTGGACTTAGCGTCGACCCGACCACAGTCATCTGCGATTTCGAGAAGGCTGTTAATTATGAACTCCATTACAATGACTCTGGGCCAACACGTCAATATACAAGGCCGTTTTTATCACCTTACTCAGTATTCTTGGCGAAAACTCCAGGAACTAGGCCTTTGCACAGCATTCTGGGAGAATGCAGATCTAAAACATTTCTGCGGTATGCTGGATGCATTAGCCTTCCTGTCGGTGGCTGAGGTACAAGACGGCATGCAGTTTTTGCGCGGATGCATCCCGACAGGAGATGGATTGGAAAGTGTGAGTGATCTTGTCGACTATTTTGACCAAATTGTCGACTATTTTGCCCAAATTGACACTCTGAAATTCTAAAAATCCGCCGAATGCGCCTCCAGTTCTTAGTGCCCAAAAACATCGACGGTTCAATAGAAAATGCGCATCAAAGCCAGAAGAATAGAAGTTTTTTTAGTCATCTGAATATTCTCCGCTCCTATTGTAGGGGTCGAGGCCGATATTACAACATCGTTGGATGGTCTCACGTTTATAATGACCGGTGACAGTTTGGAACAATCGGATTCTCATTACAGAGTAGTTACGCCTACGTACAAGATGTCGTGTCAGCATTCCGCGCGCACACACACACACACAGACCCAAACACCTACACACACATGTTGTCTGTCATAGAGTTGGTACTGGTGTGCGGTTGAACAAACTCATAGAGGCAGCCCACAAATTACGTACGCAGCGAGGGGAGGGAGGGTTGGTTCAAATTTCGGCCATTTTGCGTAGGGGTGCGTATGGTGGGGGAGAGAGTCCCGAAAATATGTACGTACGCAAATATAGGCCTAATTGTCCAATTATGCCTTCCACAAAACAGAATATGAAAATCAGAACTGTAAACCTAATTACAGACTATATTCCTGCTTAATCAATTTTATGTAGCATTAAAACGGTTTCAAATGCAAGTATTGTTAGTGTTTTAATTCTTCATAACAGTTAACAAATTTAAGCTGATAAATATGATGCTTTACAAAAATAAATATCTTGTGGTGAAATCATTGTGTTATACAAGTTGTTAGCTATTTAACCTTTGCAATAGTGGGGGGGGTAGAGCTCAAATGTACGTACGCATCAGGGAAGGGTCCACGAAATGTACGCGGTACAGCATGGGGGAGGTGGGTCCGAAAATCCTATATTTGTTGCGTACGTAATATATGGATGGACCCATAGGAATCACCTGGAAGACATCAAATTCAGTTAGAATAACATCTTTAAAAGATCTCGAATTGGAAACTACCTTTTAATTATTACATTAGATACTGAGCACAATTTAACTCAAAGTAATGAGTAAAATACCTTAATTACACATATGAAGCCCACTGCTTACAGGTAGGCCTAATGCTGAGTGCAAAGAATGAAGCAAAATGATAATTATCATTACATTATAACATCACATTAGACAACTCTACTGGTAACGTGCAGTATAAGGTATATTTGTGAATGATAATTACCAATACCTTGTATTTCATTACATCAGAGGGGTGGAATATCTGTCTTGGATTTGGACATAATTAACAGCCATTTCACATATTACTTTACACATATAAATTTGAACTGCGCTTTGCAGCTTCTATTCATTAGTAGGGGGCTGTTCACATATTATATAACGCATAAAATCCCAATTTTTGACCAAACCCCCTACCCCTAATAACGTTATATAACGGCAGCTGTGACCCCCACCCCACCTCTATATTATATAAGAGATATGCTAACTACCCCCTACCCCACCCCAGTCTATAAACACGTTAAAAGACATACAATAGACAAAATTGTATTGCACAATTTGACACTTTTATAACAATACCATGTTAGTTAGCACTTTAATAGTAGTGATTCAACTGATAATTGCCTTTATCCAATTCAAGAACTGCAGTAAAAAATCATCATATGCCCAATTAGCTATGTAGCAAAAGCTACCTTAAAATTGTGTACTCTCTCTCATGCCAAGGATGATTAGACAGGATGTAGGGAGTTCCTCTGCATCTTAATAATCAGACTTTGAATGGCGCTAAATTCACTTGTATTGATTACGGTAACTAATTGGGTAGTCGACGATTGTCACCATTTATCTACATGTAGGCCTACTAAAACAGCATGATAATACATGGCCGTGACGTACATCCTATTTAAAAGTACCATTTTAGTTTTCCTCTTGTTTTGCAAAAGAAATGAGCATTATAATATCACAGAATGGATTGGTTTAATATTGCACTATCAGGTATTTATCGATAGGTTCGCTGTACAACATTACTCTACCGATTTAATAGCGCAGCGTTTCACAAACTGTGTTCCGCGGAACCCAAGGGTTCCGTGAGGCGAAGACAGCGATTCCGCGGAAAGCATTCAACAAGCTTGAAACAATTTCAAATAAATTATACGAATTTTTCAGTCGAAGTTGCAGTAAAGTTGACGCATTTTACGCTTTACTGGATTGCATGATTCTTTTCATAATTCCAGCTTCCAGTTAAACAGAAATCTTTTCATCATTCCCGCTTCCACTTCGGCAGAACTCCACCTTCCAGTTGAAATCTCATCATCATTTTCGCCTCCAATTAAATGGCATTTTTTCATCAATTATTTTCATTAATTAACCTTCTAGTTAACATCATTTCATCAATCATGCTTGTATTTAAAAACTTATATATATATATACGTCCGTATATATATACACATATATACGGTATATGCATATATATATATATATATACGGACGAGAGTGAGTCACCTAAACTGCAAATTTGACATTTTGCGTATGGGAGACTTTTTCAGAACATCTGTGTAAGCCTATAAGTTTATATGAAGAGAATTTATGTGTTATTGTCATCTTTTTTGTGCTGTTATTAATTCTATATTGTATGCGTTTGCTAAACCGGAACAGTGTTTAGTTTTTGACCGGGGTTCTGACAAAACAACTGTAGGCCAAAAGAGAATGGGAAACGCTGTAATAGCGTATGATGTATACAGAGTGTATACTGCAACTGCAATTGGGTATTTAAGCAAACAAACTATTTACACATACTATAGAAAATGAATTCAAATATCATGATAATACCTACCAAAATAATTACTTCAAGTGAATTAATTTTAATTTAAACCCGAATCAAAATAAAGCACACAGAATTGAATTTTAGAGCGCTTAAAGCTATGCACAGGAAATTGTTTAAATTGGAAAATCGTCAAAAGTGGATTTACAAGTAATAAGTAAGACGTCAAAAATCAATTCACCAGGTGGCAGCTAATGGTGCTAGTTTTGGTTCACAACGTATTGTGAACTTCAATTAAACAATGAAGGTCCATGGTACATGGAATATCCAATTGGCAGGCAAACAGGCAAAATAGCATAAGCTGAAAAAAAGTTTGTTATATAACAAAACCTTCAACCTACCCCCACCCTACACAATATAACGCTAACAAAACCGGAACCCACCCACCTACTTCTTGAGCATTATACAATATGTGAACGGCCCCTAGGGGCTACTGTGGCCTTGTCCAAAGCATTCTGCCTGTCATCTATAAGCCAAGCAATAGCAATTTTCTACATCTCATAAGGTCGTTAACGCCATAAAAGAGCCAGTTACTTTGCCGAGGAAGTTATGACAAGAGCTATGCAAGGTTATACTTTTCAGAACTAAAACACTGTCCTCCCCATACACAGTTCAAAGTTCACGGCCATGACACAGAACATAGACGACACTGAGCAGTTAATGAAGGACTTCCTCAGTCCAAATGCAACGACTATTTCAGTAGAGGCTTTAACCAATACACTCCACACTGTAAACAGAGCGCTCAGATATAGTATCCCTATAATGACGTTGTACAAGGGACAAATTCTTGCTCAAGAGAAATGGATTGACCTATATGACATGAAGGAACACCAACAAACGACCTAATTATTGGTTGGCTAGTAACCGAACAAGAAGGAATGGAAGCCAATGCAGTGAAATTGTATGTAGAGCAACAAACCATTGATTATCTCATAGCCAGTGGATAATTGATGTTTCCCTTCAAATTGCTCTGCATTTAATTGCACTTATCAACATGATCAATGCATATATAGTTATCGACTTGGTGAAACAAATGCGGAAATGACAATTCAAATTCCAAACTCGTAACTTCGTATTCTGTGCCATACAAAAGACTTTCCTCAAAATATTCCACTGATCATAATAAAATCTCTTCCCTGGATTGCTCTTGGATCACATTTTAGGAACTAGAAGTCGGAATACTACAAGTTGTTACAACACGGAGCTGTCAAAATCAACAACTGTCTGCATAACATAAGCAAGGCAAATCTGTGCCGCTATCTATAAAAATATGGTAAATGCATTTTTTTATGCATGTGTAAAGTTTTACAATGTTAGCCTCTCGATTATACTCTGGCTACTTATAAACATTTAACAAAATGCAACTGTTCAACAATTTCAATAACATCATTAAAGATTTTGTTTACATGAATTAATAGTTTTAGTAACGTCCTCCCTTTGTATGTATGATTGTACATAAAAATCAAGTGATTCAGACAGAAACAGTTCTGGTTAATTTCTGGACTCATCTGTCGACGTCATTGATGCAGTCCATGACTAATTTTAGCAGGTTGGGATTTTCCAGTGCAGCTGCGACTCTCTCCTTGTCATTGATCTGTTTGTTTACTACAAAAGCACAAGTGGAATAACTGTTTAACAAAACCTCAGTGCAAAAAAGATACAAAACATGCATTTCCTTTGACCTCAGACATCGGCTTACTTATTGATATCATAATCTCGAGAATTCTACGATGCCCAAAAATATGATGTTGCTGGAAATAGCTTAAATTCACAGTTACTCAGTCAAAATAAATTTAAACACAGATGATTTGGAATCAATTGGCAAGACGTGGAATTAGGATATAATTCGTGGAATGATCACCTTATACTTAACAATTAGTATGGAATTGCTTCAAAAGCTGTTAGATAAAATGGTTGACGGTTCTCTGTTAGAGATACAGAGAAGTTGAGAGAACCAAACATTCAAATCACGATCACGCTAACAATCTGTTCAAGCAAAACTTTCCAAAACTACTTCTTGGACAATTCCATACTGATGAAAATCCACTAAAATATGGATTTAGCACATTATTGACATTAAAATCAATTATGCAAGTGATTAACACAGTTGATATTGGCATTAATATGCACAATATGACCATAATAGGAGTGTGGTTGACACAGTTGAAGAAGGAGAAGAAGGGAGAGTCATTGGTATGAAGGGCTAGTCTGTTCATTTTTTAGCCATGGCAAATAAAGGCATGTGGTCAATCCTCTCCCTTGCTGTCTCGGTTCATATAACCATTAACATCAACAATTTTACTGCAATGGAAAGTTTGATCAACATTAAGTACCAGAGTCAGAGATGATGTATCCAGGGTTTCATTCAACTTCATCAGTTCAAGACTCTCTAATGCAATCTCCTAACATTAATCATGGTAGATGATTTAACTCCCAGCAACAGAGCCTTCACAAGATCCTTGTAAGGCGCTATAGGAATGGCCATATACATACATACATACATATGTGCATGCATAATGATTACAGGGAGATTCCCTTGTAGACAGGAACAGTGAAAGATGATTAGTACTTGCTTTCGTCAGCTGTGTTGTGCATTCCCTTTTTAATGTTAATGTCAACCTAAAATAAGCAACAGAGGTTTGGCAAAATCTTATTCAACCTGAACAATCAGTAGATCATAGAACTGCTCATGCAATTGGAAATTTAAAATAGTGCTCCTTGAAGTAAACTAATCAGAGGTTTATCTGTAAACTATCAGCTCCTGGATAAATAGAAAAGTAACCAGAGCAGCTAATGGACCCACAAAGGTCATGGCAGCAAAATGGCTAGAGCGCTCGGCTGGTGATGTCACAAGAGCACAGATTTCAACCTCTCCATGGCAAGTCACTGAATAGAGACACTGAGTCTCAAAAGCCAAGTCTCAAAAGTCCTTTACTCAATATTGTTTAGAGTCAATCATAATCGTGAAATATCTACATCACCTCAAAAAGACATGTAAAATATTTATAATCAGGATGATATACTACTGACTTGTTATTTCAGAATGTACACCAAAGTGTAGTTAGCAGTTTGTTTCAATACAAGATATACCTACTTGCTAAAAAATTAGTATAATTGTCTGGCTACATATAACAAATACTGACATAGATGTTGGCTTTGATATCTGCAATGAAATAGCTCTGTTATCAATTAATTTCTGCCTAATTTATGGTTTACATTCTACCACTTAGAATACCTCTAACCAGCCAGCCAGCCATTACTCAAACACTTAAAACTAACAAAGGCAGACCAACACAGTAATGAATCAGTGAACTGCACTTCAATGTACAATAAAAAACAAATAAAGACAGAATGCATCTATAGACTAATTAATCATGATTATAAACTCTGTAAAACATGGAAGGACATTCCCACAAAGAATATCATAAAATGAACAAATAAATTATTTAACAACATCTGCAGACAAGTGAGATAGATTCATTCATACATTCATTCATTAAGTACAAAGATTTATATAGTGTCCCTTAAAAATTTATTACTCAGGAGCACTCCCGACCCCAGCACTGCTGAAAATGAACAGCTTTACGTCGAGTATAAAAGAGACAGATTAAACCCTGGGGAAAAGCGCAATGCCAAAGGGATCCTGTTCCAGAGTGTGGGGTAAACCGCTGAGAAGGGATTTTGTTTAGTATATATATACGATACCTTGTGCTTGTGTGGTAGACACTGGTCCAACTTTGTTCTCATGCAGAGACCTGGAAACATGCAACAGCAATTATAATAATTAACATAAAAACTATTCCACTCAGTGAATTAGCATACAAATTAATATAATTATAACACATTTCATCAAATGTTTATTAATAAAACAATGTAATGGCAATACACAAAATCATTTATTTATAAGTGCGGCTGTTCGAAAGTAAAAAACCGCCCAAAATAAGAAACACCGATAAGCATTAAATTTCAGGTAAAGATATAAGGCTTTAGAAAGACCATC
This sequence comes from Bimastos eiseni, assembly GCA_959347315.1. Taxonomy (NCBI): domain Eukaryota; kingdom Metazoa; phylum Annelida; class Clitellata; order Crassiclitellata; family Lumbricidae; genus Bimastos; species Bimastos eiseni. Next base: position 37,438,649 of record OY365810.1, read on the forward strand.
CCAGAGAAGGATGAAGCCAAAAACAAAAGATATAAGGAAACATAGGGACTAAGTCATGCAAATACATCAGTAATACATTACTTGTAAATGGCAAAAAAATTAAATAATCCCACAGGGTCTTGATAGTTTCCTCACCAATCATGGTAGCCAGAGAACAGTGTGGAACAGTTGGTATGAACTCAATTTTTATTAGACAAGAATCACGATTAAGAGGCGTCACCACAACCCCATCCTCATAGACAACGCTAAGCTGCTCCAGAGTCTCTGGCTTTTCTGGATCTCGTATATCCTTGATCAAATCTGAAAAGCACGAGAATTTGAATACTTGACTATGTTAGGACCAGCATTACTTAATAGCATGAGCATTACTTAATAGCATGAGCGTCTTGTAATTAGGTTATTTTCTTTGTGTGTAGTTCATGGAAACACACACCCCATTCATAATCTCAAATATTGCAATAAAATTGTTTCTTAGAACAGATGTAATATATAAAAAAATTAAAATCTCAGAAATGTCAGTACCACAAAAAAGCATCGTCATGGAGACCAGCTTATTCACTGGCACAGTGTCCGATTTGCCAAGGGTCAGAAAGATTGAATCTCTCTGCTTGAGCTACAACGGTGTTCATATAGTGCAGAATTCCTCAGATTCTCATCTGCCAAACCCCTTGCTTCTTTTCTAATCTTGATCAAGATCAAGTCCACTATAGCCAAGTTGTATGGTCCATTCTGGTGCCACGTCAAAATCAGAAGACGGCTCAATAATCCATGTCTGCAGGGGCGTCAAACCCCTCTGAGTGATGGAGGCAAACCACTGGAGCCATGTGTCAATAAGGCAAAATATTCTCCCCTAAGACCCAAATAATATCGCCGCTTACCTGAAATTGGAGCCATTAGCCTACGGACCCAACCTATCAGGACACCTCTGCCTGACTGGATTTGCCTGGAGATTTAAGAAGTGATGAAATTAACCATGAAAAATGTTCTGCCCTATCCCAAATAATTTCAGTCTGTGGCTCACCATAAACAGTGGCAGAGAGTTCATCTAAGTCAACGTCATTTGGTGACGCCAACTTCTGCTGCGTTTGTTCAGTCATCTCGTGCAAACTCAGCTTTCGAAGGCTCTACTCTCATGTAAAATACGCGATATTTTAAAACACATTTAACTTTAATAAAATAAAACAAACACATTTAACTTTTATAAAGTGTAACAAGAGTCAGATTTTGGTATAGAAAGGCATCCCATGGCTTCAACAAGTCTCCAAATCACAGAAAAAATTTATTGAACACAAGTCTATTTGAATGGTAATCGCTATCTTAACATAAGATATATAAATTTAAAGATACGATATGATAAACAACTATTAAAGAATATAACTATTGCAGTGCTTGGATATTTTCGTTTTGGAGACATATTCAATATAAAATATTATCTGTGCCAACATCATACACTTATAGTGTTAGACACTCAATGAAGAAATATTTATGCAGTGGAACGAAAGCAGCATTTGATATAATAATGACACCGACCCTAATCCTAACTGAAAATCACAAGCTGAGCCTACCACAAGATTTATCCGACGTTATTACAAGGGTAAACTTGCGGCGTAATATTCCGCCTAAGAATAGACGAAAAAATGCAACTTCTGTGGCTGGACACTTAGCAATTTTGCCACTTTTGAGCCTCCGAAAATCTTTGTGCGTGAACATTGTTTAATTCCTACTTTTCTATCAACTAGGGCTCGTGATGGTCGATTAGGGTCAAGTTAGGCCTCTTGCTGGTCGGCTATGGTCAGGAACAGGGTCAGTGTCGTCTCGTCTTAAAACCGCTGCGCTACAGAAGTAATTTCTTCATGTTTTGCGTGGCGGAATATTCTGTCGCAGAACACACCACGCAATAACATCTGGTCATTTATGATTCACTTTGATCCATGTGCAAAATGCGTTTTAAATGTCAACCTTTGAAGGAAATTAACGGCTCAAGTCCAAGTCTGTTTAGTACTACTAACTGCTTTGTCCTTTCGATAGAGGGCCTGCCAGTTGTCACTGCTTAATTTTTTATTCTCATATTCTCAGTTAATCCAACTCTAACTTGACCAGCACACGCCATTTTCTAAGCAAACCACTCGCGTTTTAGTCTTAACCCATCACCAATAAAATTAGTATGAGAAATATAATAACACCTCATGAATATTCATGACCTATGACTAAATAAAGAATCCTTGGCATACAGACGCGTCTACCTATAGTAAGTAACGACTCCCGACTCTCCTCTAACTTCTCTTAACTTGTAGACCTAAGTATATAGAAGAAAACGAATTTATGCAACGCTTGGCTTCGAAATAAAAGACTTAAACAACCCCATATCCTAGCTGAAGTTCAAAAGAGCATAGGTCTGTTATAAAATACGCCTAGGTTCAAAGTATCGACGCATACTTTGCTTGAGGATTCACACAATAAATGAGAAACAACAGAAAATTATATTGGATAAATCGGTTCGAATGCTTCACTGTTGGTCTACAAAATAATTGTGATCGTAATTGTAAACTCGACACACAAAGGCGAAGTCGTGGGAACCAGCTTATCGAAGGCGCTCCATCAAGACAAAATCGATTGGCAAGCAAACCAGAGGTGCAACAAACCAAGGTTTTTTAAATCAAAAGTTGGTTTATTGGTTTTATTTGCTTTTTTGGTTTTTAGTTTTCCTTCGTTATAAAGAGCATCAATTGAACACAGCATGAAAAAGAGCTCCAACATGCTTATATAATTAATTTTGCTTGATTTCTGACTGAACAACACACAATTGGTAATAAAATAGTAATATTAGTAAATTAAAAAATATATATTTTAGAAAACCAAAAAAAACAAAAAATTGCCATTTTTGAAAAACCAAATAACCAAAAAACTAATATATTTGCACCTCTGAGGCACACAGACGCGGTTAAATAAAGTAAGTAAGTAAGTAAGAATATTCTTTATTAGACTACCAGCAAACGCACAGTAGCTCACCTAATGTATAAACAATAGTATTGTAACGGTTCAGAGGTACGCCTACCTGGTGTCGGCCTGCTGTAGTGTCTGCCTGTTGTGTACACCTGTCTACTGTGTTCTTTCTTCTGTGGTATCTACCTGCTGTGTACACTTATCTACTATCTACTGTATCCTATCTACTGTAGATATCTACTATCTACTGTAGATATCTACTATCTACTGTAGTCTATCTACTATCTACTGTATACTATCTACTGTGTAGTCTCTACTGTCTACTGTCTCCTATGTACTGTGCATCATCTACTATCTACGGCAAATTAGTATAAAAGGATCAGAGAGTCGTGTCATCAGAGAGAGTCATCATCGGAGAGTCGTCGTAGGATCGTGGTCGTCGCCGTCGTCTGGAGATTGTCATCGGGGAGCCTTGTAGATTCGGCTTCGGCCTTGCAGTCTCGGCTGCTATGAAGCACGAATAGTCGTCGTGGCTTGCGATAGTCGTCGTGGATATAGTCGTCGCAGATTTGCGATAGTCGCCGTCAGCCATTGACGTAGCATAGTAGTCGCCGTCAGCCATTGACGTAGCATAGTAGTCGCCGTCAGCCATTGACGTAGCGTTGCAATTACTCGTTAGTTATCGACGTAGGGCGTATTGAGGGAGTGAGAAACGGACTGTTTCCGAATCGGCGCTACAGAAGTGTTGTTTTCCGTTGTACATTAAAAGAAGATTATCGAACAAGCGTGTCCTATTCCAAGCGTAATCCAGAAAGGAGCTATTTAAACCTTAAATGGTTAGTCTTCAGCAAACCACTGAAGCCTTACTCAGCGGACTGCAACAGGAACTACCCCCATATCGGACGGGGCTGCAAGTCGTCATCCTGGTCACTGTCGAATAGGCCCCGTTCCGTTACAGTATCAAATTTCAACAAAGTCATGGACATTCTCGTATTGAAAGTACTCTTGATAAATATACCAACGCTAACAAAATTGTAAATAGACAAAATGTGTCAGCAATAAGATTCTAACAAACCAGTCTTTTAGTCTCATATACAAAGAAATCTGGATAACTCAATGTGTGTCTAAAAAATATAAGTTTGATTGTGTTTACTTTTTTTAGAGTCCATGTACAGTCACTGCTTCCCTGAGTGGAGCCAAGTTATGAAGCCCGTGATGTGGTCTCTTGGTGTATATACTGGGTGATTTATATAAGACACTGAGATTTTTTGTCTAATTATTAACAGAGCTATATATTTCCGGTTATAAATAGATCTGATCATTAACCACCAGGAAGACCATCAAGTACAGCCAGCTCGCTGTCAGCTATCTCTTCATTCCATTGGCCTTTGAGACCATGGGCCCAGTCAATAACGAAGGAATAGACTTCATCAAAGACTTGGGTCGCCTTTTGACACATGTCACCAGAGACCCTAGAGAGACAAGTTACTTGTTCCAACGATTGTCTGTGTGCATCCAGCGCTTCAACGCTGTTGCCTTCAGAGGCTCTTTTGTGCAGCTGTAGTTTAACCAAATAATAATAATAATAATAATAATAATAATAATAATAATATGCTTCTAATTCCAATCGATTAGTTACACTACTTTGATCATTCTGATTCGTAGTAAATATTAAGAATAATTATTTATGATAAATATTTCGTCGTAGTCGATTACCCGGAAGATCCACAAACCATTGCGAAATTTAACCATAGCTCCCAAAACGAACGTCACACTTAATTTCTATTCAAAGTTGATGGTCTGATGTTTGGTCAATTAACGCGGTGGCTAGTTTAGTTCGTGTCAGTGTGGCTGTTATTTAATATTTAGCTAAAATCACGTTTTAGATATTATTTGTAGCAGGATGAATATGTTCGGCGTAATAATCACCGGTCGTCTGGTAGGTCGACGCAAACGGTTGTCTAAGAGAATGGCTGCAAAGGCGATGGTTGCTGATACTATGTATGTTGTATAGCCGTTTAGGGTGACTTGTATGCGCAAAACTCCATCATACAACTTGTATAATGTAGTTAACATTCAGCGCTATCAGAGATCTGTGGAATAGTGTTTGTACTGATCACATTTTTACTTTTCGGGCTGGGCCACAGACCTTGCGCCACCAGCAAACGTTTCAAGATTGGAAATCAATCATCAAAATCAGTAGCCATTGACCACAATAAATTCGGTCATTTAATTATAATAATTCATTCAATGGAAGTTTATTTGGCGATCCAATAACAGAACAAAAATGACAATTATACAAATCTTGCAAGTATTGCTATTGGATCCGGTGTTGGGCTCGAGACCAAAACGGTACGGGTACCCATTTACTAAGTTGCTTTAAATGTCAACAAGGTTTACCTGGTCATCCCTAGAACCGAAAATATTAAATGGCGCTTGCATTCTAAGATATATATATTGCCTCAAAATAATTTTACAATGATTCAAAAATAAATTATAGATATTTTAAAGTCCTAAAATGCACAACGCATAATGCCAATATTATATGTTTACAAACGTACATAGAAGGCGTATACGCGATTGGGTGCGTTTCAACACTAAGTCTGTTTCCATGTAATGTATTTTATAGCGCAGTTATTAAACTTACTGATATCCCACTTATAATTTTGCTTACTATTATTAGTAATAATAATAATAATTTGGTTGCTTTTAATGGCACATTTCCTTTGACCCCTGAAGATGAGGCCTGACAACTATTTTAATAATAATCTCTAAGTCCCTAGGGAAAGAAGTACCTCAGGATTTAAAAGAATAATAATAGACCTGATCTGGGACTAGTATGGAAGGGATATGAAGCGGCAACGTGGCAGCCAATCGGTGATCGTCTTTTCTGATGCACTGTAGGCGATGTCTGTGAGCGGCTATGCAATGAAAAAACTGACATCCGGGTATTCGGAGGAGTAAATTTGAACGTATTATCACCGAAAAGATCATCTAAAATAATGCTACTTCAGTCAAAAATCTCCTTTTGAACACGTGTTATTGTAACTTATTTATATGGCAAGTTCTATGTACCTAGTCAATTTATTTGTTAACAAAAACAAGTGCGACTGCTGATTTGTACTCCAAATGTCCTGGTGTAGTCACAGGCATAATCGAGGTCAATGACCCAGTTTTCGTTAGCTTCATGTCCCTTTCATATTAGTTCCAGGCCTGATTATAAAAATACTATAGTGTATATTATAAGGAGCTTTATTTAATGGGACGTGGTAGTGGACCTGTATGTTCTGTTCCTTGTAACCAAAGGGTAGCATGTTCCAAACTCCCCCAAGCCAATGTGTTGCTAACGTTTTTGGATCCACAGACTATATGACTGCTCTCCATTCCGTATGTACAATATTGTACGTAAACCTGTAGCAAGTTGCAACAGTGCCAACCACACGTCTAGAGAGTAGAGTAACTTTAACTAAAGACTCTCAATCTCTCATCCCTGTTCATCCAGTATAGCCATCCTCCACTTAGGCTTGGACTGACATACATTTGGAATAAGGCGTAATGGAAGTGGGATGGCATTCCAAATCCTAGGTACTATGCATTTTATAGAGGAGAGCCTAATGTTTGTCCTCGCATAAGGGGTATAGAGAGTAGATTTTTTATAGTCACCAAAGATCTGTAAAGTTGTTTGGCTATTCGCATTAGGATACGGGTATTCTTTGGAGCGCCTCTGAATAGATATCTTGAAGGGGCGCCACATCAAGTATTTTTTGATTGATTGTTTGATTGATTCTTTATAGCCACCTGCAGAGGAGCTGTTGTACATTAAAATCCTTTCATTTAGACTTCCTAACTGCCATAGGACTTCGGTAATTGGTGGGTTCAATTGATCAATTATTATAAGTGCCGTTGTCATGTGCATTTATATTGATTGATCAGTTTATCAGTCAGTAATCATCTTACTAATTAATTCTTGTAATTGCTGATTAATGTAGGGATGAACACTTTGATTCCTCGAATTGCCAAATAACCGAGGGCTATGTGTTTTCAGGTCCAAACGGATTTCATCCCGATCAGTGAAACAAATTTTGTCTGCAACATCCCAGATGCAGACAACGTCAATCATGTAGTTGTTTTCATGACGGGTCAGGTGCCATTCCCTGAAGGCATGGGTGGTGCAGTCTACTTTTCATGGCCTTGTGAACAGGGACCCTCCTGGCACCTGCTTGGTTACGTGTCCAACGCAAAGCCAAGCACTATTTTTAAGGTTTCCAACCTGAAACAAGGTTTGTAGATCAATTGATGCATTTCGTAATATCTCGTAATGGTGCACAAAGCATGATATTAGGCTTTTAATATATCTAAAAATTCTGAAACCACATATGGGCGAATGCTCATCAAAAGCAAGCGGATGTTGCAAATCACAATTTCAAGATAACTGCCAAAATGACACAAAGGATCAATTATGTGTGTTTTGAGTTTGAATAAAATTCAAGTAACAAAGTTATTGCTTCATTAAAAAATGACAGTTGGATGATGAAATTTTGTGTTCGTGTCAGTTTTGGCCAATTTCTTGAAATTGTGAGTTGCGACATCTGCCTGATTTTGATAGTGCATCTCACATAATATGTGCTCCGGTGGGCCCTAATCTTGCTGTCATGACATGCTGTTGATGCGTCGTTGACTGTCTCATTTACTGCTGTGTAACGATCAATATGAAATTTACATACATCCTATTAGACTAATATTTACTCTGGTTAGTGATTTGTATGATCTATCCCATATTATCCATATGGTATCTGTGCTAGATGTCTTTCATTTTAGCCAGTTTACAATAATAAAATTTTAAAGAATAATTAACCACATTTTCAAAACCAGTTGTAACTAGGTATTGAACTACAAAACTCAATTTGCAGTCTACTACTTCTTTGTAACTATTTTTCTTGCTAGATGGTTTTTCTGTTACATTGTTTAGATTGTTTAGCCAGTTGATTCAAAGGCTCTGCTTTTAAATTAGTATAGTGACATTGCATAGTTTATCACTATATAGTTGGGGGACCGAAATGGGGCAGCAAGCGCCTCGATTGCCCACTTCGTTACGTTTTCATGGTACCTCTGTTGCGAACAAAGTGCGAGGTGGACGAAAGGATCCTTGTTGGGATATTATGATTGCCCAGAGAAGATCCTGTTCTTTGTTGTATCATCTATCCCATATTATCCATATGGTATCCGTGTTCTAAAGCATTCTTATCGTTCTTTGTTCTTCAGAAGAGAACCCGTTCACTGCGCATCCATTTGGTCGCCTGGAGAACCACCAGTCACACATGATGCAGATCGGCATTTCAGTGGAGTCGCTAGAGTCGCTCGCCCAGCAGACTCCAGCGACCAACGCAGCCGTTACCGCGGTCGAGTCTTATCAGGACTTCTGCACGAAGATGGTCGATAGCTGCTTCAACTTTGTAGCGTCGTTTGCGCTCAGCCAGGGCCAGATGACGCCCAATCCCTCCGAGTCGTTTGTGCCACTCAGTGCTCTACAGCAATGGTATCTGAACTTCCAGCGTCGGCTGTCGCAGAATCCATACTTCTGGAAGTCGTAGTGACCTTGGGCTGAGGGACCTTTGGGCTGAGGGAAAGGACAATGGCAGACACACTTCCATTTGGTCACTTGACGTTGCTTTGCACCCATAAAGGATGATGATGACGTACGAGCAATTATGATAATGGCAGTAGTAAAACAGACCAAGTTTGGTGAAGCCTCTGTTGCTTCTACTTTCTTCATGCCTTGGTGTTGCTACAACCATTTCACATGAGCTGTTGCTGTACATTTCTGCTTTGCTGGCTGTGTTTCTATATCCTTTTTACCATAATGTCATGTACTATTGTGGATTATTGGGTTTTTGGTGAAGCTTCTGTTGCTTCTATTTTCTGTGCATGGAAGTTAAAAAGGAACCTTTAAAGCATGTTTAAGAACTTTAGAAAGGCACTACCTACATGACTGATAAATTCATTCAAAGAACTTTGTTCTAAGATATTACAAGGAACAGGACTCCTGTGATCCTGAAGCTAAAAACGGGTGTTCTTCATTTCAAGTCAAGTTTATGAATTTCTATCCAGCTGAACCATATGTACAAAATTAAGTAGAGTTAATGCTAGGGTACAATGCAGTACATTTATTTTCAGCCAAGGTTAAGTGAAGTAAACTAATAGTAGAGGTAACAGTACTAGGGTACAACACAATACCAATATTATGTATTTATTGCCAATATCATTATATCATGATATTATATCATATATAATATTGCAAAATGAAATTTCAAAGAGTACAAATATAATTTCACATAAATGCTGTACACGATCATTGTTCTTGTTCATAGTTAGCACAAAAAAGACATTTGAATGCTTACCTACCCTCAGAATTTAACATTTTTGTGCATGAGATGTGCAATTTAACAAACACGTGCATGAGAAACATCCTGATTATCTTCACAGCTGCAACAGAACATTTCCAAAGCCCAATAGAACATTCCCAAGGCCCAATAGAACATTGCCACGACCCAACACAACATTTCCAATACCCAACACAAAGTATAAACATAATGAACAGTTGGAAACAAAAAATCCAACCAAGACATTATGTCACAGCAAAATACAAAAATGAACAGTTGAACATCTATTTAACATCTGAAAATATCGGCAGAGAATCTGTAATGTAGTATCTAAAATCAACCAGCCCTTAACTAAATCTAGCCAGAAAGGGCAAACAATTTTTTAGGTTTTTGCCAAGCAATGTTAGGTCAAACATCTACATGAAATTCACTTTTAAACGCATCAAGGTCTTTCTTATCACAGGAATCGTACAGGTCAGCACGATCCATTTTAGTGATGGCTGTTCGAACGGATGACCATATGTTGTCTGACATCACCGCACTGGTTCCCTTTGTACCATGACCGCTTTTCTGAAGACTCAGAGCGGTCAAGAAGTGTTCCATTGCTTCCCTGCAAAATGTAATAGTTTTAATGAATGATTATGTGCAGTTTTTAAATAGTAAAGGATTTAAATGAAGTAAAATGCTGTTAATTGCGTGGGGAACGGTGGTTGATTGGCTAGAGTGTTCGACTTGTGACACGGGAGGGGTGTGAGTTTCCCTAGTTGGTTACTGTGTCTCAACCTTGAGCCAGGCCATAACTTGAAACTATCTCGAGTACTTGGCTTGTAATGAGTAGATTACAGGTAGGGCTGTCAAACATCTGTTAAAATCCCAACCGGTTAACCGCCGTCCATGTGAGCGGTTAACCAGATAACCGTTGGTTTACTAATTTATTAGGGATTTTCTAGGGGGGAAGTAAAATATACAGGCCCGGCTACAGCAACTTTGCCGCAAACTGACTTAGTACTACTATAAATTATGCGTAGTTAGATGGCCCAGTAGTGCAGTTTATCAATGTGTGCTGTGCTAGACGGTCTTCGGCTGGGTTGTTGGCTCGTACTATAAATTAGAAATATATAGGTGGCCCAGTAGTATCAATGTGTGCTAGACGGTCTTCAGCTCGGTCGTTCGCCCGTCGCCCGACGATGTATCATGCAGATTTCGGGGGGTCTAAAAAGTTCAACTCCCTGAAATAAAATATCCCCTTGAGTAACAACAAGAAAGAACATATTCTGAAACAAGAAGGATGAAGATTTAGAGGGTATATCATTTCAACGGTTAGCGGCAGGTGAATTTCACCAACCGGTTACTAATCAACGGTCGGTTAATCGGATGACCGGTTAACCGTTGACAGCCCTAATTACAGGTCAACACATCATTTCCAAAGCCCAATGCAACATTTCCAAGGCCCAACATAATATCTCTACGGCCCAACACAACATTTCCGAAGCTCAACACAACATTTCCAAGGCCCAACACAACATTTCCAAGGCTCAACGCAACATTTCCAAGGCCCAACATAATATTTCCACAGCCCAACACAAAGTTAAATTCTCCATCACTTGATGTTTATGGACCTTGCACAAGTCCTTAACACTGTAAAGACGAGTTGCATTGTATCCCAGTCACTTTCATACACTCTCAATTGTTACAAGTGTTAATTCACAATTGCTCAATGTCGCTGATGCTCTATCGTTTGGCTTCACCTCGACAATATGAAATGCAGTTCTACTGTATTGCAATGAAAACACTAATCAGAAACTCCCAATGAAGCTGATGATGTCGGTCAGGACCAGTTCGTCTCTTAGGTAAATTAGGCAGCTGCCTAGGGCCGCCGATTGTTAGGGGCCGCCAATTTTGCAAAAATAATACAATTTAAAAAAAATGAAACTTATTATTTTTTAATTCTTATTAACCCTAACAACTTTATAAATGCATCATCATCATAATTTCTTTGTTGACTGACAGTAGTCATTAATTCATATATTAAATTAATACTCATATACTTAAATGAAAAACGGGAAAAAAAACAAAATAAAACAGATCTAACTAATAACTTCATTTAATCCCTGGTCTAATATTATGGGTCACAGGGCTGCCAAAATGTAGGTTTGTCTAGGGCCGCCAGCTGTCTAGAGCCGGGCCTGGTGTCAGTTCTGAATTTATGTGTGCTTTGCGTAGTATTGTCAGGTTTCAGAGTGGACTTGTGAGCTATTTGTATGGATTATCAAAAGCCAATAGCATTATAGTATAAATCCTTTTACCAGAGACATATAATAAGTACTCTTAGAAACTATGTATTTACCATGCTACCCACAATGTGCCCACAATACAACATCAATAACTTCATTCTTTACTATCAGATGCAATAACATAAAACTTAAAGTTTTATTTCTAATTTATTACTAATCGTGACATGCATTTATTTATTTAATTACCTGTCTGCACCAAGGTTCATGCACGCCAGGCCGAGGTTATGCCTTGTTCGAACATATCCAGGTACGATATCCAGCGCTCGTCGGAAGGCCTCCACGGCCTCTGCACTCCTTCCACTGTTGGAAAGAGTGGCTCCGAGCTTGTTCCAGATCAAGGCATCCTTTTGATCAACAAAAACTGCTAAACGTCAATACAAAGAAACGAAATCATAAAAAAAGAAACTGGAAACTTGTAGCATAATTGTTCACTGTCGCACATCAAAAACAGAGCAAAGAAGCGCACAGATTCTCCTAATTTCCAAGACCTGCACTGTGCAAGAGACTTTTGAAATGTTGAATATAAATGTACACATTTCATTTTTGTACACATTTTCTATGATGAACATTTGACTTCAACCTTGCTCATTTCTCAATTAATTGATGAGACAATATATCCTTCGCCACATGGGTGCAAGACCATTTAGGTCCTAGTGTATGGACCATGCTAGCCCAAGATCCAAATCTGCTAAATAGTCCACCACTGATGATACGAAGAGGTTGACTTGCTCCTCACATGCAGAGAGGAGCATGGGGAACATATGCTCGAATCAGTGCAACCGACCCTGCCAGTTCTAGCACTGACTTGAAGAAAACTCTGACCCTATGAAGTAGACAACTAATTTTAAGTTCATATGACTCGCTGCTTGTCTAATAAACAAAGAATATACAACATTTCATGTCAGAAAGATACCTTAAATTATTAAATTAAACAGGTTCTCAAAGTGCTGCAATACTGTAATCCACAATTAGGTTACAACCATTTAAGATATTTAAATCAGATACTACTATAGAAATGAACTTCTTGACACAGCCTGTCTCAGTCTCTCAGTGTATCTTGCCTTGACTCGTCTGCTTCCAAGAACTGTTATTTTAAATTGCGATCTTCCTTGAATGTTGAATTAAAAGATCATAAAAAGAAACAATAATTTGTGAGTTGGTGCACAACTCACGTCAGGTCTGAGTTGAAGAGCGGCTTTGAAGCAGTCGACCGCTTTGTCGTATTCATTTGACAGATTCAAAAGTATTCCAAGTCCTATCTGCATTCACAAAATCATTTCCCTTTCTGATTTGCAAATATCCAATGATATTGATATAAAGATATTGGCAATAAATATCCAAATTGTGTGACATCTAATTCACAGTTCTACAACTAGTTTGTTTTAAAGCAATTGGCATGAAATGTACGGATACTCTGATATGAAGAGAAAACATTGAGGAGTTACTCCTTATGTGATAAGAGAAAATTAAAGGCCCCATAATTAAATCCAGGGCAGACACATTCCTACAATCACACCTTTGACTCTGCAGAGGACTCATCCCATGGCCCTGGTGAAAGAGCCAAAGCACATCGCAGAACTTATGTATGAAAAGCAGCATAAGTTGGAGCCAAGGTCTTAGTGATAAGAGAGCAAGAGATAGAGGGAAAAGATAAGAGAGAGACAAGTGTGCCAAGGTCATTTACATTGTGTCTGCCAAGCAAGCGAAAACCTGCCAATTGATGGATTACAGATGGCAACAGAGACCCAAGCCCCATCTTAGTTAAACACTGATTCAATCAAGTCTTAATGCACAAGTACATGGTGCCATTAAATCATGGGCTATATAAACATCTGAAACAATGACAGCTAGCTTCTCAAACAAAGTACATCTGCTAGTTTGGTAAAATGTCACTCTTGAAAAAAATTCCCTTTCCTTTTTTTCATTATTAGAGATGCTCAGGGCCGTACCGAGCTATAATTGCGCCCTGTGCCTAGCTAATTGCGCCCTGTGCATAGCATAAATTAGGCGCTCCCAACTTTTGAAAATAGTGCATTTTATGGAACAATAAGTTATTCCATCCTGAAATTTGCGCCCTTTCCACATTTGCACCCGGGGGCTAGCCCCCGTGGCAATGTTCTGCTATCTCTTTCTCTTCCCCACTATCCTCAATAATATACTTTGTTCGGATATCATTTGTGGTGTTATACGTCACATTGTCACCGTGTAAAGACTTGATACATTGATGTCCTAGTCAATACTGGATCTGAGCAAAAATTTCTAACATGCAACCACGATGGTTACGAACAGGGTCGATAATAATCATAACATTGATCACCTGTGAGGACTTCAACAAATTAGAATTCTTGATTGCAGTTCACTTGACCATCGATCGATGCCTACTGTCTGAAGACAGTGCCACTATAGAAGTCATTTGATTAGGACCTCGTTGAGCCTTAATTGGTCTAACCACCTGTACGTCGGCATCTATCTCCTGTGGACTCGATTGCACAGCCTTCAGATACAGGTCTTCCACCTGTCGATAGTACTCCCTACAACACAGCAACAGATGCATTGTAATTTTTCCTAACTTACAACTATTACTAATATCAATTAATAGCTCATAACTGTACAATGCTCCCAACTCTGCTTTAAATGAAAACATTGCAACCACAAAGAAAATCCAAGAATGTATCTGTAACACCACTGGTTACATGGACATAAAAGCTGTTTATAATGTCTCTTGGGGTAACAACACTGTATCCTAAACAACACTGACATCATCACAGTAATGTTGTGCATGAATCAATGCAAAAGATTCTATTAATGCTAGTAACCAAAGATCATGCTTACTTGGACATAGATATTACTCATGGTAACAAGATTGTAGCCATAACAACAAGTCTATAAAAGATATCTATTCTGATATCACAGTACCTACATAGACATAAAGATGTCTGTCACCTGTGCTTGCAATACTACATTCATAACAACACTGTAACCATAACAGCACTGTATCCATAACAACACTGTAACCACAAGAACACTGCAACCATAACAACATTGTAACTATAACAACCCTGCTTACATGGACATAAAAGAAGAGACCCGTGAATTGGCCGTGTTGCCCAACGATGGTTCATTTGCGGTCATTAGATGTGAGTATTTGGGATTGTGTCGAATCCAATCGCTGAGTGCAGCACATGCGTTCTGCTGCAGTACTTCATTGGTGTAGCTAACAGCCATTGCCATCAACGCAGTCAGGTTGCCAGCGTTCAATTCTAGGCATCTACCAACATGCACACAAGGTGACAAATTTAAAAAAATGGAGAATGGTACAAGAAATGAGAGAAAATATTCATTTGCGATCAGTGTGATGTAAACATTTATCACAATTAAAACACTACTAAAGGACAATAGTCACAATATGCAGAGCATACTGATTTGCATTTCAGTGTGACTTTCACGATTTAAAATTTTCAGTAATAATAATAACACATGATAAAAGAAAGCATAAGAACAAAACACAAAATAGGACCAAAAAGTTTTCACGACCATGTTTTCTGTAAGAAAATCATGTTTTTTTAGTTGTGGCTGACCTGAGTAGGTTTCTTGAAAGGGCGCTATAAAAATGCTCAGAATGAATGAATGAATGTTTCAATATCTGTGACCGGTTCTAAAAGGGGCTACATAAAAGAGAAGGCACAGCGAAACATAACATCAGTAAGTGTAATGTAAGCCAGTGTAAACATATGTACTTTTGGTAAGTAGGGGAAATGCTGTACTGAATGAATTCAATGGACTGCTATCATCCCTTTACAACTCTTTTGTATTGTCTGTTTTCGAACTGATAAATTTTAAATGACTGGGACACAAAGCAAAAACTGGCTAGGAAAACCCAGTAAGAGAAACATCTAATAAGAGATGGAAACTTAAAGAACACTCTAACTACAAATTACTGAGAACACAATTTTAAGATGAATTATACCGAAAAGACACAAAATATAAAAATGACAGAATCATTGCATTGGAAACAACATCCATTTGAAATATCATAAAGGTTACTTCTGAAGAGCAGCTATTGCCGCCGGATCTTGTTCATTTGCTGCCTGTGTTGTTCCCAGATACTGCCATGCCTAGAAACAAGCCAAAACAATTAATTTTTATAATGAAATAAAAAAAATTTTAAAACACTAGTTATATAAAATGAAGCACCCAAGTATTCAAACAATTGTAGAGTTGTGTCGTCCAATTAATTGCAAGTGCCCATATTTCAATAAGACCACAATGAAAAGAAAAAGAACAATTAACAGTAAAAAATAATAGTTCATTGAAATTTTTTGAAAAAGTATTAGTATTAATATTTCAATAAGAGCACAATAAACAGTATTTCCATAAAAGAACAAGTAACAGTACACATCAATAAAGTATCGGCACCCAAAGTAACAGTCTAATAGCTGATTGATGTGAACAACAAAAATGATGGTATCCATGTTTTGAATCTGATCAACGTCCATTAAGAAACAATGGTGCCAAGGAGGAGCATCTGATCCATTCGAGACTGACCTCCATGTGTTCCGGTTGGTTTCTGACGGCTGCCTCAAACAGAAGAACAGCATTGGAGATCTCTCCTCTCTTCAGTCGCTCCAGTCCTTCTTCAAAGGCATTCTCGTGGTCTAGGAGGGGATTTGTCTCTTCAAAACTATAATCCTATACACCAAGATCATCAAACTGTATCACCAAAACAAAAACAGTTCTCAAGATTAAGTTTAAGTTTCACAATCGTATATTGATAACTTTATACATTTTTATCTAACTTCATACATTTTTATTTAAGTTCATACATTTCTATCTAAGTTCATATTTTCATACATTTTTATCTAGGTTCATACATTTTTATCTAGGTTCATACATTTTTATCTAGATTCATACATTTTTATCTAAGTTCATACATTTCTATCTAAAACGTACTTAAACACACTGCCTTCTACACACACACTTTAAGGATACTTAACATGAAAACTGCTGTTCAAGTATGTTCTAAACAGATTTCATAATTTTTATGCATTTGTAAATAGATTGATATGCCACTTTGGTTAGAAGCAAAATTTGATTCACAACCTATGTAGCACTAACAGCAACATTGGATCTGATTATTAGTTTACATTAGTATAAACTTAATTACCAGTTCAATCATCTTTATACTTCAACAATAGTCCATTCTACTTCCGAGTGTCAACTGGACGACTCCAAGAAGTAACAATTTTTTTGCTTGAAACATCCGGAAATCAATGTTTTTATAGTTAGATGACAGATGGACAGAAAGACAGACAATTATATTACAGAAGACAAGCTTAGACAGTCTTGAGAGAGAAACTCTACCTTGTAATATGTGCTGGCGTCAAAGTTTTCGTATGAAGTTAACCAGTCCTGGACTTCTGGAGTGCCCTGTCTAACAAACAGAATGCACAGATATCCACCGTGTGCTCAGTGAATTTAACAATGACAAGATTCTTGTCAGTAAACCTCAAGATTATGCAAAGACTAAATCAAATGACCTGATGAATATACACATACAAAGACCTGTGTGCCATTAGGACTGGGTCCAATATTTCGAGAACGAGGTGGCGCCACCATCTGGGCTGACAAACGTCACTCCTTCAACCGACAAGTACTTAAGTAGTTAAAGGAGATGCCTTTGTAGCACTTGAATTAAATAGAATCTCAGAAGCCATCTGAAGATTTATATTGATGAGGAAATGCATAAGCAACTAATTGATACCTTATCAGAGGCATTCAGCTGTGCACCCTCTATCTGGGTCACACATGTTATCTGCACAAAAGCAATACATTTTAGAGCATACCAGAAAGACTGGACGTCCATTCTCTTATCTATGAGAATGAGTAAGTCAGGGTCAAACAGACATGAAACAGGACAAAAAGAGGAGAATGAGACACAAGTAACAGAACAGAGAGAGACAGATGCGAACAGGAAGGATGGATTGAATGAGGAACAGAAAGACGTTCAACATAGGAGTCTATCATATTACAGGAGCAACAGCCCGCTTATGTTGATTCATAAATTTAAGACACTTTAAACACGAAAAGACTACTGATAATTGTATAGCCAATTAATTAAGCATTAGGGCATAACCGAAAATCGACTCAGACATTCGCCTCGGCCGAATATTGGACAATTTGGAAGCATTCGCCTTGGCAAATATTACACCCGCAAATAGCTAAAATTTACTTTTTTTGATAAATAATTTCTTTTTTAATAATATTTTTCATCAAATAAATTAAGGACTAACGGACTTACTTACAAGTTATTGATTAATTAAACAAGAACTTAACATTCCATTGAATTTTCTTTAAAATAATGATTTTAATTTATAAATTTTAATTTCTTTTGGTTGAGTTGCATTCCTCAGCTGGCAACCAAATCAGTAATTTTACCATTTGAATTGACTCCACCCACTTTCCGGTAAACATTAGAGAGTAAAGATGTCGTTGATAACTTCATATTTCAAATTTTATAACAAGGTTTTACATTTTTTCACAAATAAAGTTATTAAATAATAAATATATTGTTATAGCCTAGATACGCTATATGAAGGATATTGCTATAGACTGTGCATTGACTATAGGTAGTTCTTCGTAGCTGTGCACGTGGCAGACTAACTGCGCTTTGGCCATGGATGGTACTCGCTGCCGCTGGCCAGATTTGCCGCTACTATTCGGTTCGTACCCGAATCCGGCAAATAGTTCATCCAAATACTCGGATTCGGTACTCGGTGGAAATTTTCTACTCGGTTATGCCCTATTAAGCATGTCCTTACTTGGCCAGGTCTTCCCATTGCTTCTGTAGGTTATCCCAGAAATGCTTGGTATCATTCTCAGCCTGGAATTCGTCAACCCATTCGTTGGCAAGATTGTTCTGAAAAGCAGCCACAAAAGAAAACCTTAGTGAAACAAGTAATTCTTAATGCAAAACTAAATAAAATATCAGAAAGATTGACTCTCATTGCAAACGTTGCACCAGTGTCAAACAGATGAAACTGAATAAAAACGATTGAATGATTAATGAGAAAAGACAGAAAACATTAAAAACTCAGAACGCAGATAATCCATGTAATATATTCGTCTTATCAAATAAAAGATCTTGAGGCAATTATTGGTATGTGAAGCGAGCTATCAATGTTTTAAAGCAGGACTTGTACAGTTGAAGAAACAATCAATTTTTTTATTCATTCGAATGATTTATATAGCACCCTTCAAAAACACCTACATCTAATCAATGTCTGTTATCATAATTGCAGACCGTAACAGAATAATAGTAGATTTGACTAATCAAGCAACTGCTAATATTTATTTGAAACTGAAATTGCAATCTAGAAGCTGTTAAGTAAGAAATATAAAAAAAATATCCTTTGTACAAATCCTGAACTTTAGTCATCAAGAGGAACAAATGGTTTATTCAATACCCGATTACCTCCATGTTCATTTCCTTTGACCAATTCTGAAACGACGAGCTTTGTTTGTCAAAGTCGCTCTGTACGTATTCCTGGACCCAAGCCTCTTCATCATCCACAGCTGTTCCGATTCTTTGCTGACCTGCGACAAACTCATTCACCCACTTGTCACCAGCGCCAGCCACCAAATCGGACGACACTGACGGCTTCTCCTCGAGTTTTATAGATCCGTCTCTCACTCCATGAAGAAATAGGATGAACTACACAGGAAAACATAAATATCTACTCTAAAATCAACCATAAAACCTAAGAAAAGTATAACAGCATAAAACAATTAAGCCTGGAAAGTTCATCAATAGAGGGAATCAACTAACAATCACTGCAAAGCAGAACGAATGTGCACTTCCACATCAAACTCGTAATTGCGACCATCTTTATAAAGCACCGCCGGTAATAAGCTACTTCTAGGCTGCCTCACAAGATTGCTCATTTTAGATGCTTGGGATTACCTAGAAAGAACAGTTTAAATTATTTTTTTACGATAAAAGGGCTTTAGTTTCCTGAATGGTTGCAGGAAGACTGTTCCGGGTGAAGTTGGGATGAAGGAAACCAACGAGGACACAGCTGTCAGAGAGTATAAGCATACAAGTGACATTCTACAAATAGTCAACTACCAAGATTTTAAAACATGAAACTCAACCTTTGAATTTATAAATTTTGGATCGTTGGAATCAACTGCCAGAAGCAAATCGTCAACAATGGCGGCCAATTCGCTCGCTGGCGCCTGACTTTCCGTGATTCTATAAAAACATATCATAATGGTATGTTATGTTAGCCATCTATTCATTAAACTACTTAATATCAGCTCCATGTAGAAAATGTGGTAAAAGTATTCAAAGATTCTTTGGCCTGGGCAAACAAAGGAAACTAATAGGTAATTAGAAGTTTATAAAGAACTAGCATTATGCAGGTAATTAACCATCATCTCCTGGTCTGAACTTCCATAGTGTAAATGTAATCAGTAAAACTTTCCGAAAAGAGGTTGCCTAGCAACCTACATGAACTCCATAGTCTGTCCCTAACTCGCTTCCGCAAACAATTGAAAACTATTCTGTTCGATCCAGTTTTTCTTCATTAGGATAGGAGACCTTCTCATTAGCTCTCTCCTGAAGAGTGAAGAAGCATTACATAAGCCTGCATTTTATATTAAAAAATCATCAATTGATTATCAGTAATAAGTGAGTTTTGTAAACAATAACCCACTCTGTTCCCTTCTCTAAATGCTCAAGAAATTCATCGGCCCAAATGTTGTCGATCGAAGGAGCGGCATTTGTCAGCCCAGATGATAGCGCCACCTCATTCTTGAAATCTTGGACCCAGTCCGGATGACACAGAGGTCTTTGTTCAACTTTATTGTCATCATATGGTACGTCGTTCAAGAACTCGTGAGACCAGTTCTGACTATCCACAGGTTCTTGATCATGTTCTCTCACCCAAATGTCACTTGCCTTATCAACTGGAGCTGAAATAAATAAAACTTTCAGGTTGACATCCAAAAGCAACCGTGCACTCAGTAAAAAGTAAGGCTTTGATGTCTCGTGTGGAAGATAGGAGAAGAGGTACACACGGCTCTAGTTCAGCACTTGACCCTGCAATGACTAAACAAATATAGGAAGAATCCTTAAGTCCTACACACAGGGCCAATCCTCATAGTCTTGCTGGCTCTGCTCCACTTAACCTCACAGCTTGCAATCGTACAAATTGTTACAATAATCGGCTATGTTATGAGTATGGCCAGTAAATCGATACAGATTTACATGTAACTCACGGTCATTAATATGTGTAAACCATGGCCATCGATTGAATCATGGCCACTAACCCTTGTAAATCATGGCTATTAATTATATTATGCCTATTAATCCATGCAAATCATGGCTATTAACCTATGTAAATCATAGTAATAAGCATAATACAAGAACGTAAGTAAGAGTAACTTGCCCTATTAGTATTATGTAAATCATGGCAATGACATGTAACTATAGTTACTACATAGCAATATATCCAATCAAAGCAATCAATATGTTCAAAATGTGTTGACTGAAAGAAATGAATATGTAACTCAAGACTGTTAATGAAGGTTGTTACCCATTAATGGCACGCTGTATAGTTTCTCAATTTCCTCAACTTCTCGCAACAGACTGTCCATTTGAAATGATGTTGGCATCAGGTCGTATCGGTTGGGAGCCAGATACTCACTAAGAAACTGCAGATCAGGAACAATTGTTATACATTTGAACATAATAATAGTCATAAGACATATAATAATCGCCATTTAATTAAATTTAAAGTAACATAGCCGCCACAGCATTGCTAAAATATAGCATGAATGGATGATAACAGGTTACTATAATAGTCGAATTCAACGTTAGAGCAACAAGGTGCACATAACGTCATACATCTAATATTACCAACACTGCCGCCTAGTGAATGGAAGGACTAGTGAACCATATGGCGTAGCAGGCATCGATTTCGCTTTCTACTGCTCTTCGTGAAAATGTTCTATCAATTGCTATACAGCACCAACCCCTATTCACAAAATAATTCATTATTAACATCTATCATGCCGTGTCAAAAGCACAGTGTACACTAAAACCAAATTCTAATCATGTCAATATCCAGAAGGAATTTTTTCCAAATTTTGACAGACAGAAGCTTATGGTTGAGAAGAAATTTGAAAAAGTAAGTCTTAATCTGGGAACAAAATGACATAGGCGACCGAGTCCAATTAAATAGTTGTAGCATCCCCAGCTCATTTATGATGGCATGACCTGACACAGATTAAATTATCTGACCCTGCTGAATAATGATAATAAGGATGAGTCATAACTAACTTTAAATACCGTACTTGTAGTTTTCATTTGGTTACATGATATTGTTGTCAAAAGACAATCATGTGGCTAATGGCTATACTGATCTGCACATTGTTAATTACTTCACAATGGAAAACAAATTGGAATCACAGACAAGACATACCTCATCTGGTTGAGCAGATGATAAAGGCAAATCCTGTGAAACATATAAACCAAAATATTTTTTTAGAATATTATAAAAGAATATTCTGTGTATCGATGTAAATCTAATGACTTCAGTAATTAATGGTTGTAATTTTGTCAAAGGTATCAATTGATTTTGATCAATGCTCACTTTCTGTGAAGCAATTTTAGGGAACAGTAAAGCAACTGATAAGAAAGGGTAGGTCTATATCTAGAACCTTGAAATAATATTTCAGCAGGTCTTGAATCTTAAGTGTACATAATTGGCAACATATTAATAAAAAAATATGTTATCACCACATTGAAACTGAAATGCTTGAAATTTGATATTGCCGTTCTTCTAACATTTTTTGCTCAGAAGCGCACACGCCTCGACGGTGCAATTGCAGTTGTACAGCAGAGCAATTGTGCGCGAAGGACTTGTTCAAGATCCCAGTGACTGATGCCTCGGATGAGGGTTGAACCCACTCACTCAGTCCACACTGAGTGTTACGGGCCGACCGATCTAACTGATCCGCCACCGTGCCACACAAATTGGGCATCCTCTCAATCAACCTGTCAATCTGACCTAAAAGGTTAAATATGCATTTAACATATTCTTTAGTTCTTTACCAGGCTTCAAAAAAGTGCCATACAAATTACCAGATAAATAAATAGACTGGACCATCCTTAAAACACAAGTCACAATGCGAACACTGATTCGATGCATTTTGTAATGTGAATTGATAATATAATCAAAGGCCTCAGAGTGTAACCATGTTACGTGCATAACTTTCATTGGCTTCCAAACATAATACCTATTATAGAAGATAGAGTGTACTGACATTTCTGCTGATTGTAGTATCAGGACTGGCAACTTACCGAACCAGAAAACTGCGATTGCCCAATTCCATGCTGAAAAACAAAGCACATATATTCTTAATCATACCTTATCAAAATGAACTAACATACCCTTCAATAAGACAATAACCACCATTAAGTAGATGCAAAATAAATATAATTTTATTAATCTATGCAAATAAATTGCAACTGTCAAATGAACAACAAAGCGGTTCGCATTCAAACATTCAGCAGTTGTTTCCTATGGCAATTATCTAGTCAAATCTAAAGACCAAACCCAGTATACATTAATTTGCTATTTGTAATGGTCGCTAAATGCAGTAAAATACCACCTCTTTGACCAGACCTTAAAGACAAAATCACCTGGAACTGAACCTTTACGGCTTGGCTTACTCCAAGCCATTTCCATGTATGGCTAAGAAATGTTAATAATTAACGTGGCAGCAAGTAAATAAAGTAATTTTGCCGCAAGATAAAATAGCGCACAAACGTCATTACATGAACAGTATGGAGTGCAACAGATTTGCGCAATTTTCAATTTCTCCTAGGACATTACCTGCTTTAACGCTTTATCCTCCGTAAAATGAGAGGTTAACTTCATCAGCGCATTCGATCCACCGCAATCTCTATCTACGAATTCTTTTAATGACATTTTTATTAGCCTTCATTCAAAATCACACTGTCGTTGCAGAATGGCTAAACTTTGACCTGTCCCTGTTCGCAATCAACTACCGGTATAATTTTTCCAAAGATTGTCTTCAACCTCGTTGACTTCGAGGAGCTGTCGTTCTTCTGGGTTACGACATTCCACTTCAATCAATATTACGCCATTGGTTGAGTCGCCATCTGCCGATTAGTGGAAGAAACATGTCTATTTAAAGTAATCGTAATCTTGACATAGATAAGAATAGATTCAAATAAAAATGTAAAAGAATTAATCTCCGAAAGTTCCAGCGCTTATCTCACGTATTACGACATCATTTCGGCGCTAGAGCAACTCAAGTGGTTAGGCTGCTTACTCATTGTCTCTGCCATGTATTATTATTCAACGCAGGCTGCAAACATGTTGGTTTTTGATTATTTGGTTATCTGGTTTTCTTGTTTTTTTTTACAAAAAACAAAATATTTTGAAAATTGCAATTTTCAAAATATTTGTATTCGATTTACGAATATTACCTGGAACTAATATGAAACTAACCATAGAGGTAACTGTGGACGTGACATTATAGATCTCTGGCATATCTTGACACCACACAAAAAATTGACAAAATCAGTCTGATCTACACATCGGGGAGGATGTCGACGATTTTTTAAATAAGCTTTTCAGCAACTGTATAATATGAAAGTTCATGAACTTAAAATATTGTTCCCGTGATATGTACTCGTCGCACATCATTCCTCTATTGAATGCGAGGATCGAGTTAAAATAATAGAGCAGCAATCTCGTTGCAACTTGCAGCGAGCTAAAAATAATCGACTGCTGATTTAAAATTGATAAGAACTCCAAAAAAATTGAATTTACGACCCATAGCAGTGTGCGCGCAATTTATCATTCGTGAATGTTGTGTCGAATTAAAGGCAACAGAGATGCCAATCCAAAATGCCAATAAAGTGTATTTACTTTACGCACTCGTTGCATGACTCGATGTCTGAAAGTCAATGACGCAACGGTATCAGAGGGAAGTGATTCAGAAAAGAAGGTGAGAAAAAAACTTCAAAGGAAAAGTTGGGGAAACTTTACGAAGCGGATATTATTAATAAACACTGGCGAAAATCTGCTCAAATCGACTTCAGCTATCTATAGGAAACAGGTACAATACCGATTAGGTTTAGATGTGTATTTGTGTAAATTTTTATATGTCAAAGGTCGTTGAGGGATGGTGAATGATTTAGGTCAAATGGCTGTTCTACGCAGTCAGAGTCGCGTGGTGTTAACCATCCTTCTAACTAAGCCTGAATTAGCGTGACGTTACATAACAATTTTTAAATTGCGAATACCGACGCCGCCTCAGCTGACCACTCAAATCTTGACTACTGTAATTCACTTCTCATGGCATTTACTCCACGCAAATCCTAAGATATCACTACTGGGTGTTTGTAAAATGCGAACTGCGAACCGATAAAATGCGAACCATAGGCGCGAACGGATCAGGTTTAGGCATCGTGAGGGTCGGTTAGGGTCACCGTGGGCATCGTGAGGGTCGTTTAGGGTTAGGGTTAGGGTTAGTGTAGTTGATAGATAGAGTTCAGGGTCATTGTTAGCATCGTTTATAGATAGGCCTAATTGCCGAAAACTTTTGGCCGCATGAATAAAAATATAAATGGCTACCATATGCGTGAACCGGTCACGTGACTTTTGACAGCCAATCGAAAACAAGTTTGCAAACGGTTCGCATTTTACCTGTTCGCAGTTCGCCGGTTCGCGGTTCTCGTTTTACCTACACCCATCACTGCTATCCATAAGTTGCTCAATTAGTTGAAAAGCCTTGGTTGTATTCATCTCATATTTTCTCTAGCGCATTATTGCAGTTCTCCAAACCCCATATCTACCCAATCCAGCGTCTCCTTGCACTATAAAATTGTTTCATCAATCCACCTTTTACTTGCACTGTGGCAATTTTAAATAATTCCAGCTTCCTTTCCATCAAAAATTATTTTCATTTATCCAGCCTTCTTTTAAAGAATTATATATTTACTTCAGTCGAACTGCTACTTGGGCAAGAATTCTTTTCATAAATCCAGTTTCCATTTAAGCAATTATTATTTTCATCGATCCAGCTTCCAATTAAGTAAGAATTCTTTTGATCGATCCAAGCTCTATTGTATCGTATATAATTTCCTATGCTAAACCCAGTTTTACCCATACAATGTTATTGACAATGAAGAAATAATTAAATTTGCGTAAAGTAATTGGTTGCAAATACAGCAATTTTTGATGAATGTTTATTTACATACTTACCAGACAAAGCTCGAGTGACCGGGAATGGATTATACTCATGACCGGGAGTTCATTGGAAATGGGCAGGGAACTGATTTACCAAGACATCTAAACACACCAGTTTATACACACCTACCACAAGTAATCATATTTATTCAAATAGGTTGTTGACTTTAATGCATGAGCATTTGCCTGCATTCATATAATGAAATGTGGCCTTAAGACTTCATACCATGACTGCCTCAAGGCAAGTTTTAGGGACTGCTGATTATGTTCTTCTGTTTTGTTGCCTGGTTTATATGCTGTCTGTTGAGGACTTTGAGTTAGTTAGTGGAGTCTGTGGACACTAGTTGAACAGATGGATTTGTTCTTAATAAACTCAAATCATTTAGCTTTGACATGAAAGTGTAGCATTATTTACAATTGCAAGGAAGTTGATGCATGATGGGTTGTTGGTGAAAAAGAGAAAGCTTAAGGTTAGCCAATAACTACAGCCAATTTGTACTTGCATATCAATACAGAGCAGAGGGTCGGTTGAATTACTTGTTAATATTTTCTGCTTTGACATAGACTTCTGGTAGGTCATGAAATTTGCTCGGTCCTTTGGTTAATTGAATGTGAACTGCAACAGTTTCATGGCTTTGATTGTGGTGTTGGATTTTTCTGTTCAATAGTTATCATCCGTCTCAGAAAAGGATCGGTTATTATCAAATTCTCATCACAGGTCATCAGAAGTACATCTGAATACAGGTAATTTATTGATGGGTGACATGTGGGTGACAAACAGCTGCTGTAATACAGACTTCCTTCAATGAATACCTGCCAGAGTTGAAGTGTCTATATAGAATTGCAGTTGAAATTAACTGTTGATAGGCACCTACCAGATTATACTAGTGTTGAACATTGAATGTTGGGAAAGCATTCCACCTGTAAACGTGTCTCATTTTAATATATAAATTAAATATAGGCATTTTTATTGATTGATTATCATTTCAATTGCATTAAAACTTCTTTATGATGTAATAAAGTACATTGTATTAAATTCTGATCAATAAATTCAGTATTGTATTAAAGTAAGGGTGACACAATTGCGGATTACACGTGTGTCTGTCTGTCTGCGTGTTTATATAATTATCTAATAGAATTTTCTCTTTGTCTTTATCTAACTAGTATATCTGTTTGTCTTCATGTCTGTCTGCATCATAAGGTGTTCAAAACAAAGCTATATTTATATGTTTTTCATCATATTTTGGCATTCTGGTCTTTGTAGCTGTCGTTTACCAGGTGACCTTCCAGAATTCAGTTATATTTTCACCTTTGCTTTCGTCTCCCTTGGTCATGATATCAATATCATCAACTACACCACCAATCTAAACTGATTTTCTATTGTGTGTGTCTTAGTTTTCTGCCAGTTTGTTTATTTCTGTTGGTGTAAAAAGGTCAGATGATGTTCTTTGTAGATGATATTAGTAGAATTAATCAAAATGGGGAAAAGAGAAGATCGAGGGATGAGGTTATCTCGTTTCAACCACAAAGACCAAGCATTGGGCTGCTTTCACACAACAGGTGGGGTGATTACCTCCATTACTTCATTTTCTATATAGTGCATATTTTAAATTGATTTCCACTGTTTTATATTTAGATCATGTTTTGAATTAGAACTCCAATATCAAATTATTATCTTATTGTAGTTTGTATGTATCAAGATATTTGAAGTGCCATAGATGGCAATAAACATTTATTCTGGTAATAATTTGATCATTGTTATTGTTATGATCACATATTATTGTAGTTTTTATTCCAATTTTGGACAAACGTAATGATCATTTCATTAAAGAAATCCAGCATGTATGTATATAAACGTGCTCAAACATCTTTTTATTTCATAAAGACTTGTAATTCCTTCAAAAGCCGACATTGCCGCTGGTTCTTCGTCGGACGTTGAACCATTGGTTATCATCGAAATGGACGAAAGGTGAATTTTATTTGTACATACATTGTCATGCGACATTCTGATACCATTCATTATATTACAAGTTTGAAAACCTAGCCCTTAGCCAGTCACTAATCCACCCATCCTTTATAAATAATTTTTCTCTGGCTAAGGACCTGTTGTAGACGTGTGTCACATTTAGTCTCGCTTTAGAACACTAGCGTTCATGAAGCACCACTTTATGACAATCTCGCACGTCTGTTCGATTTGCTCGGTTGCTTGTACAATTTCATTCTTCTCAGCATAGGACTTACCTCTATTAAATTGGTTATCGACTAAAGACTGCCTTTCCATCTTATAACCAATCTGATTACACCTTGGTGTAATGTCTGTTGATATCCTGTGTGTGTGACACTGGTGCAATAGAATTTACTAATTACAATTACTTTTATCGTAATACAATCCTTGAAGATGCATGTTGTTGGTAGTATTACAGCGGGAAGCTATTTAAACTGTCTTTGAAAACACTGTAATTGGAGACGTAAGAAACAATATTTTAATAAGTTTATATTGATATCATATTGTAAAGCTGTACCAAATTTGAGATCCTTTTAGCCGAGTGTGCTATATCAGAATCTGGGTTATAATTAAATGCATGTTAGGAGTGTCTGGTTTATGCAATTTAGAGTTGCATTTCTTTTATCATTTTTTCCAGTGTTATGACGTTGTACATGGTTGAACTGTTTATAATCTAGAAATGATTTTTAACATTTGTTTTTTGTTTGTTTGCTGTAATTACTATTTTTTGGTGTTCATATGGTTATTGTGTCAGTAGTAATTACAAGTTACGTTTTACTGATGGTCATGGTTTCATGATCTCCGATGTCATCGTCATCATCATTGTTGGTATCATTGTCATCAGTTTGGTATTGTTATGAGGATGCCTAACTATTTTCTCTCATTTTTATATTTTCACCACCAGTTTGTTATCAACAATTGTTTTTTTATATATTGTTTAGTCTGTTGATGAGTATTTTTTACTGTGCATATTTTAGCCACTTTTGGCTCCAAGAAATTGTTTTGATTTATGTATGGTTGGATTTCTCAGCATATAGTTAACTTGTAATTCAATTTATCTTTTTGATCATTTAGTAGTGAAGAAGAATTCCACAATCCTCGTCTTCATCGATTCCCCAAAAGAGACATTCAGCATCAGTTAATGCAGGATGGATACAACCT
Organism: Bimastos eiseni; assembly: GCA_959347315.1. Lineage (NCBI taxonomy): Eukaryota > Metazoa > Annelida > Clitellata > Crassiclitellata > Lumbricidae > Bimastos > Bimastos eiseni. The sequence continues at coordinate 37,467,720 of OY365810.1, forward strand.
GGATCTTCAACCGGACAATGACCTTGACCTCGTCCCACCAAAATCGAACAGAAATCGTTGTGCCTGTTGCAGTTCACAACTTGGTTGCGGCATCCAGTAGAGCTTTCAAAGATTGTCGCTCGTATGTCTCTGCAACATCTTTGGATTGATCATCACCAGCCTCCGTATCTAAGCACACTGTCTGAGTTTCTTGAAATGGTAGTAAATAACTTTGACATACAATGCTTACATAAATGACGTACACTACCTACATAACTCATCCCACATACCATCTAGGCAATTACGTTGTGCTCCTTGGAAGCTGTTTTTGTATGTTTCTGTTGATAGAAACAAACATATACGGAGACAGTTACCGGCACATATATACGGACATACACGCATACCTAAACCCCTACTTGTGTATATGTTTCACATGCAATTGCATATTTCTGTGGCATTTTACTTTACTCTCATTCTTTCAATTTGTGTATGTAATCTAGATGTTTCGTCCACGGGCAACTGGTGATGCAGTGGTAAATTTATGTGGCGCCTGTTTTCAATATTATTCTGAAGTGAATGGGTTTTTCTTGCTTCAGCTCATTCATGCTTTTTTAAGAGATAATCAAAGCAATCAATCAAAGTTTGTTTGGCAATTATTGTTTCACTTCAGATTATATGCTTTAGACTTTCATTGTTTGGACAATAACCTTGTAACCCGTTGTGTTCATATTCGTATGCCTGCTTAGAGCATGTTTTAAAAGCATAATTGCTTTTTCTGTGAAATCGGTGTATTATTTCAGATCATGGCAGTGTGAGGAAATCAATAAATATTGAGTAGTCTATTTGCATATTCAGAATTAGACAAATTATTCATGGCATAATCTTTGGAATTTTTCTTGTCATTGTTCAAATCTTTCTGTGATGTTGCATTGTTCACCAAGTTGTAATCATGAAACATAGGTTCTGTGTTAGGAACATGTGCATTTGTGAACTGCATGTAGTGTTTGTTTTTACAAGCATAAGCAATTAATCTTTTAGGCCTAACTTTTGTTTCATTTGGGAAATTTGCAGTGAGCATGAATGACCTCGTAGTACAGATTTCTATTGCGACTGCCTTTGTGCCCTTGCTTGAAATCTAGCTGTGCTGTCTGTTATTGGTGATTAATGGCATGTGTGAGAATTGTCCACTTGTGTAAGGTTTTTGAATTGTTGTCGTTCCATTAATGCTTCTGTCAAAAGGTCTTTGTTTGAAGCGCTTACATGGGAATGTGCTTGATAGTGTAATGGTTAGTGTGATGTAATGTCGATGAAGAAGTCGCGGGTTCAAATCCAGGGCAGAAATTTGGTTTGAGATTTTTGAGCACAATGTCGGTGGGAAGATGAGAGAGCGAGGGAGAGGGCTGGTCACCCACTTGCATATGCCAAGGCTAAGAAAATTAATTTGTTATGACTTATTTCCATGGATGTTTCAGGCCAGTTTAGCCCTTTAGCGATGATCTTGTACTTCCCCATCATGGGAACCAATGAAACTCATCGTTAAAGGAAAGATCTTCATCTCTTGTATGTTCCTAGTATTTACAGATGTCAGTGCTGGGTATGGAGCAGTGACCAAGCCAGTTTTAAAGAAATTTCTAAAATGATAAGTCTTTGTGAGAAATCAAACAGTAATATTTTACCTTTTAGCAAGATTTTATGCAGGGTTTTTATCGTTTTCTACAATCAGTTGTTTGCAGTCTTTTTTATAGTTGATTGTTTTACTTATGTGCATAATATTTCTCATGGTAGGTGAATCTTGGTACAAATTTTCGTTTATGTAATGTTATATATAAATGTCATTGGTGGTCTTATGTTGCACTAAGATCACAATCGAATGACTTGTAACGATTTGCCTAATGGCCCACACGTACACATAGAACATGTACCAAGAACATGCACTGTGCAAATGTCCCAGACAGAGGAACCACAGAGGAGGAGATACTGTAAGAATACAGGTGAGATCTAATGCAAATCTTAAAAGGATTTTCCGCACCCATTAAAGCCGTGTCTGGGTGGTCAGGTTGTTACCTGACGCTATACCAAATCAAGTCTGTAATAGCCAAGCTTCTCATTTCATTCCGGTGCCAGTCAGAGTCTGGGGAGGTCAAGCAAAGGAGACAACATGGTGCACTGGTGGTAATCGGTGATGACGATGTCCGCGTGCCGCGTGGTGGTTGTGCATGAGTAGAATCCTGGGTGGATAGCTTTAGAGAGTGGTTGAGAGTGAGAGGCAGGAGACCGAGGGTGTAAGTTTGGTCAGAGAAGTAAAGTAACTGAGAAGCACAAAAGAGATGAACACATCACATGGATGGAATACGCACGAAGCCACTGCTCATAGAAAGTGGTCGAATATTTATGCCAGTTTATACACCTTCTAACGTTTATAGGTTGTTAGCCTTTCGGTTGAAATCATGTTCTGCAATTGCAATGTACCATGTTTACTGTGTACTCTTGAATATGCAAAGTCATTGGGACATTTCTTGTGACACGACATGAAACAAGACCACGCGCAGGGGCGGCGATCCTTGGAGGTCGAGAGAGACAAGTCCCCCACCTTTTACACAGAGAGGACACGTCATACGTTTGTTCCCCATATTTCTTACCCCTCTTATTGGGTGTCCCCCCCACCTGTCAAACGAGATCGCCGCCTCTGACCACACGTAAAGGGAGATAATGCTGTAGTCATTTGTTCAGTGCTGCAGGTCTTTCTCGACACATTGACCCACGTGACATGTTACCTAAGCTATTAGTTCTGTTGGACGCAACAGTGCCACTTCGGGTTAAGCATAAAGCTCAACCAGACATGTCTATGAGTACATGTCAAGCTGTGCACATTTCCTAACATTGTTAGCCAGATATCTCTCATGTATATCTTTTTGTTGCATACACAGACCAATTAATGTGTCCGTTGTTGTGTCAGGCGACCCCTGTGATACGTATTGACAATTTTTTTATCGATGGTGCAGGTTTATTTTTTATACTAAAATGTTCATTCTTTTAATGATGTAATTTCCGGGATTGTTATTATTTTTATTTTTGTCTTGTGGTTATTTTATTCTTTTGAAGAACAGTATCAAGTGTATAGAACAGTTATTGATGTAGTTGTACAATGTATATATGCTTCGTTCTCGGTCGGTAATCTTCACCATGGCAGTTACTAGCGGTTTTATTTTTGCTTTCATCTAACTGACGTTATTCTCAAATTTTTAACACCTTTCTTTCTGAGCATAAGGCTTGAATCGCGTTAAACTGTTAAGTTTCTATGCTCAATTTATTTCTGTTATGTCCTCATGCAAATAAACAGACTAGTCTTTTTTCAGATGCCCACGAGTTCAGCTTGAATTCACTGATGCTCATACATTGTATCATCAGATTACCCGTAAGATACTGATTTATTAGTAGAATAAATCACGCTAGGGCTGTTAATAGCTATGTGGGAAATCATACACCCATCACAAAGGCCCAAACTAATGCATCGGCTTCTCACTCTTTAAAGACTTCTTTTCCCCGGGTTTCCGTGCTGAGAGCGCCTCTGAGTAGTTATTCTGTGAGATACAATGCAATAATAATACAATTTCTGTAGTGCCATAACTTGGCTGAACCTGAGGTGAGGGCGTTAATTTGGTCATTTGTAGTTTTGCTTTGATGTAACATGATTGATCTTGCTACTGCCATTGTTGGGGTTATTGTTATTAGTAAGTTCTGAGTTTTTGTAACTTAATTTTCTGTTTTGTCTTCGAACCAAGGTAGCAGCTCAGTGGCGAATTACTACTGTATACCTGTATGTGACTAAACTTATCTAGACAGTTTTGTGGGGCCTTATTATACCTTTAAAGAATGGTGTATATATATATATATATATATATATGACATCTTTGTTTAATTCAATTGTTACTGCTTAGTCGCATGGTTGATGTTGGTTGCCCTTTTGAGAACTCTTGGCAATGACTACAACATGCATAATCATGTGTACATGTAATTAGACAGAGCAAATGATTGCGTTAGTCCATCGTGGTAGGGTCACGCTTTTGTGTGACAATTAACACATGAACTGCAGCTTCTGTATTTTTCTATTTACATGCATGCACTGCTTGAGTTTTGTGCGTTGTACGGAATGTGTGTGCGGATTGTTGTCTGTGCCTACCTTGTTTGCTTCCAAAGGTATATGCAGACTGCAGAGTGTTCATTGATAGACGTTTAGTGGATTTTAATCCAAGATTTATACTTACATGATCAAACAGCAGAACATCTGTTCAGAACTAACAGAATAAATGTGTTTTTTCATGTCTTTGGCAACACTTATAAAATCCACACCAGTACCAATCACTCAATTAGATTATGTTTCAAGTAAAACCTTTTCATATTATATATATATGTATATATATATACATAATAAATATATATGTATATATATATACATAATAAATAATATGTATATATATACATAATAAATATATATGTATATATATATATATGCATACAACTGAATATGCAGCTATTTGCTTATAATATGTGAAGTATTGTATAGAAATATATTCACATGCAATGCAGCAAAGTGGTCTATCCATTACTTAATGGATGCTAATCTGTGTGCATTTATATACATACATTATATGCAATCTCTTGTATGCATATATATATATATACATATATATATATATATATATATGTCTGTTGTATGCATATATTATGTATCCTTGTGTGTTTGAACTGTTTCACTCTGAAGTGATCTCTGTGTAGTCTGGGAGTGATATGAAGCCGAATATGAACGTGAAAGGGATATAAAGCCGACTAAAACTGGGTGATTGACCTAGATTATTCGTGTGACTACATCCGGGACTTTTGCAGGGGAATCGGTAGTCACCTTTGTTGACAAAATAAAGCGACTTCATATATATTTATATAAAATGTGTTCAAAGCACGAATTTTCACTGGAGTAGCAAATATTTAGATGAGCTTTTTGGCAATTATCGTACCAAGTACCCGGATGTCACTTTATTCATTACATAACCGACCACAGACATCGCCCGCAATGTATCGGTAAAGACAGCCACTGATTGGCTGACATGCTGTGGCTTCATATTGTTTCCATATCAGTCCCTGGCTTGGTCAACATATTAACAGTTGTGTCACAAAGTAGATATTTTATTTTTTAAATTTTCTTTTAAATTTCAAACTGACAAGAACGCAAATAGTATGAACGATCGATGACAGGTTATTACCCCAAGTCAAATTTAACTACGGCAGCCATGCAAGGCATCCTTCACGTTTTATGTCTAATTTAGCCCATTCCTGGTGAAGGCTTTGTTATCAGCAAGTGACATTACGTGGCCAAAAACTCGAAATTCGCACATAGGGGAGAAATGGGGAAGGAGAGAGATGGGTCACTACCACTTTATGGGCGCAAAGATACACCCTGGTTTGTCTGAGGAACAGCTTTCCATGGTCATCCCAAAACAGCCTCGTAAGATCTTACCCCACAGACCGGATGTGGGTGTATACATGCATAAGGAACGTGTAAGAGTAAGGAGACTGAGGTAGCGTGAATGCATGCCGAGGTTTTGAATAACGTTGCCATGGTGACGAGTAGCCTACATGTACATTCAGCCTTATATATATATATATATATATATATATATATATATATATATATATATATATATATATATATATATGAATATACATAAGATCTGTGCTCATATATTATAGGCCTACACTCAGGAAAATAGTAATTATATATGTTACACATTTGCTTAGGTAAATTCATCATATATATATAATTTATGTATTGTGGATGTAATTGTAATTTTGTAATTGAACATTTTATTATAGCGCCACTCAGAGATTCGACCTAAGTCAGTGCTGTCCCTAACAATCAGTCGTTTCTAATGAAGGAAGCGGAATGCTGAAGCGCTCAAGCTGCATTTCCTGCGAAGGTGGTTCCAGCTATAGAGGGGCGGACATAAGCAACGCTTCTCGATTGATCCATAATTAATGTCCGAAAGTCTCTGGCGGCGGGGCGTAGAGTGTATCGACCAGGGAGGGAAGAAAATCGGGAAGGAGCTAGTATACCCCGGGCATTTGCGACCTGTTCCCCTCTGGATGTTTTTGTTGATGGCTTGCCACCAGATCGTGTGCACAGTGTGCAGCCCAATGTTGATTAGAGTAGGTACAGGTCAGCTTCCACCATTCTTGTCCACGTGTGGGTGACCAGGTCATCCCACAATCAACTGGACTCCTGACGAACCGAGAATGTAGAAAAAATGCATGCGAATATATCGGTGAATATGTGCGATGATAGCTTGTATTTTTTGTGTTATTGAGTGGGGGTGTAGGGTTGTGGTATATTTATGTGCCAAGAGGAACTCTGGTGTCGTACAAGGCAGGCGCTTGAATGATGATTCCGAATGTTCCGACGAGACAGGCGACCGTGAAGATCCAGAGGAAGAGTCGATCGAGGACCATCGCAACGTATTGCCAGTCATGCTTCACCTACAACGACATTATAGACTACAGCACATATATAGGGCATCAGTTGTCACAGGCGGACGGATGGAGACAGTCAGACAGACAAGTAGACAGACAGAGACATGTGCAGATATTATATTAAGCTGCGAACGGATAGCCATGAAAATAGGTAAGTGACTTGTCTTCACTTCATCTTTAAAAAATTGGCAATTCTGCAAACCCGAACGGGCCACTTAAAGTCTATCCACGGGCCACGTTGTTTAAGCCTACTGTCTAACGCTACAGGTCAAGCTTCTGCTTTGTAATCACCTGTATTTTTTGGCTGATCGGAGCTTTTCATTTAACGTCTAGTCTTTGCTCCTTTGAGCACTCCAGAGATTCCACAGAAGGGATTCTTACGAGTCAGCACGCCCGGAACATAGTAGGTCTATGCTGTTTTATTTTTGCTTTGAATTTCTCCCTCAGTGGAGACCACTGCATGGGGAGAATGAGAAGCCGGAGCATACCGTAGCTTCTCCCCATCATCTCAACGCCAACAACGTATTAATACCAGCAGGGGTGTAACAAGCGGGGGGACAGCGGGGGCACCGGCCCCCCAGTTTCAAAACTGGGGGGGGGGGCAAAGCCCCAAGTTTTAGTGCTCAGTGCCCCCCCCGCCGATGTGCCCCCAAATTGTTTTTTATGTTTCTCCATTGGCTTTTTAAGATGACTTTTGTTAAGATTATTTGTGCCCCCATTTTTCAAATTTCTGGGGGGAGCAAAATTCAAACAGTGGGGGGAGTGTTAAAAAATTTTTTTGCGCTTCACCCAATATTTCACAAATTACGCCCCTCCCCCACTTCTCAAAACCTTGTTACACCTCTCAATACCAGTGATAGCGGACTGTATTATCTGATCACCAGTCGATCGACACGTCCCCTATAGGGCGCATCAGATTAGGCCGCTAGTCGGGTAATACCTGGGTCTCGTAAACGTGGTTAATGTACGTACTGTATCAGGTATTAAGCTGATAAGTAAACGCTTTGATCTTAGCCAAACTTCCAAAGGGCCGAGAAGCGATAACTAAATTATTATTATTCAACAGTTTAACGACATCTTATAGCAACACAGGCTGATGACGTCTTCAGAATTAGTTACGTTTCAGTTCGATTTCGTATAAATTATAGTTTTAATCCTTTATCTTTCTGTTATCTTTCTTTCCTTTGTGCTGTTATTGATTGCTGAGACAGCGATATTCGACATATGGTTGTTGTAGATATTTCATAACATATAAATGATTATTACATATAGGCCTAACGAAATATTATCCAGAGATCTTCTGTAGCGCAGGTCACGTGTAGGCCTATGTGGGCATCTAAAAAAAAGTTTTCAATGTAAAAGCTTACTATCGGCAATAATGGATAGTTGGGCGCTGGGTAGGCCTACAGCCCACAGATAAATTGTGATATCATTATCAATCCTTCGACTTTTTAGTGTAGTTTCGGTCTATAGCCCTGTAACTGCTGTCTGCATCCATTTATTTAATCGTTATAACCGCTGTGTCACTTAGACCTACTTATCAGCCGATTTTACACTCACTGTAACGAAGCCCCCATCTATATATATATATATATATATATATATATATATATATATATATATATATATATATATATATATATATGTGTGCACCTATAGATTTTATGAGCAGAGAACTGTGAGAAATGCACATAGATCACCGTTTCAAAAGATTCAAAGTGTCCTACTATGCAGTCGTTGCCAATAGACATAACCATTTTCCCGGGACAGGCTATATAAATCTTTGTAACGAATGAATATATCTATTGAGTTCAATGAGTTCTGAGTCTCGCAAACCACACCGTCATGCTCATTGCTCACCCGCTGAAATTCGTCCTGCTGCTTGACATGATCGGAGATGAAGTTGACACCGACCATGGCGTGCCTAACGATTGGCTGGAAGTACTCCGTCGTTCCAGCCGAGGGATTGGCCGACGCGGACCCGGCACAGTTCGACCCCACGCTCTCCACTCCAGCTCCGGTTGCACCGCCGGAGAAGCTGTTGAAGAGGTAGTGCTCCTGGTGATCGTGTCCACTAGGGGTCGTCAGCTGGTCAAGCGGCGATGGGCGACTGTTGTTGCCCTGCTGGTAGGAGTCCCTCATCTCGACGCCCTTGCTTGTCCGGACGCTGACCTTGGGGATGGTGGCCAGCTTCGGCTGGACCTGGCGCATCAGGAGAAGGCGGGGCAGGACGTTGAGGAAGAGCTCGCGTATCCATGGCGACATGACGTGCGTCGATGGAGACCGGAAGTGGATGTTCAGCACGAAGACGGTTACGATGATCGAACAGGTGACGAGGACCATGGTAAAGAGGAGGTACTTACCGATGAGGGGAGTGGCAAGGGACGTCGGTGGGTTAATCTCGGCGACGAGCAACAGGAAGATGTTGAGGGAGTTGAGGATCGTTATTCCCATGGTGATTTTCTCACCGGAGTTGGCAGGGATGTAGAAGACGAGGAGGGTGACGGAGCAGATGGCCACGCATGGAAGGATCAGGTTGACCGTGTAGAAGAGGGTCTTGCGACGAATCGTGATGTTGAACTTGATGTCCGGGTAGGGTTCGTCGCAGCACGGGTAGTACTTGACGTACTTTTTGGCGGGCACGGCCAGCAGGTCCCACTCGGTGCTCTTGCAGTAGTCGCTGAGGTCTATCCCGCTGTCGACGACGTCCAGAGGGTTGCTGAGGGCAGAGAGGTCCTTGTGGCGGATATCAACGGAGAAACCGTCGTAGGTCCACGAACCGATCTTGAGGGTGCAGAGCTGGACGTCGAAGGGGAAGAACTCGACGTCGATTGGACAGAGGCTCTTGTAGACGGCAGGGGGCTTCCACAGAACGAGGCCGTCGTGGTGGATCGTTGCCTTCGTCATCAACTTAACCGTGAAGTTGCCATCAGCACTGGACAAAGACAACAGCAACGTTTGTTGCTCGTATTACACATAACCATAACCAAATATTTTTATTGATCACAGACAATTTATCAGAAAAGTAAGCGCGTAATGTACAGCAATAATTATATACAGACAAACGAATGACAGCAATCAATAGGGATGGATTCAAACCCTAAAGGGACCGTAGTCCCGCTAACAGGGTCATCTATTACTTAGGTTATTGATGTCGTTATTTGTGATTATTCAGTTGCCTTGAATTTTGTTGAGAAAAAGAGACTTAACTAGTTAACTAAATAAAATCTTACAAGATATAAGCAAACGAAACAGGATTCATTAATCATTCGTTTCAAAATAGTAGTTCAGTATATATCACATTTAAAAATCGCTGTGTGCTAAGTTATTTATGTAAACACGCAGTTTACGTTTAAACAAAAAGCGTTGGGAAGACAGCTTATTTCTGCGGAAACTCTATTCCATGCGTTAGGACCTGAGCATCGAATCGAACATTTTCGGGTGTTAGTAGGGTTCTTGTATTTTTAATGGGCCTATAATTAGTAGACGAGCGTAGTTTGTACGGGTTCACTTGGGCTACGGGCACAAAATAATTATCAAAGATAGAAGGCAGCTGGTTATGGAAGTGTTTATACATGAATTCGCTAGTTTGCAATAGATTAATTTTTGCTCAATTCCCAATATGAATTAGGCTATAGAGATATTCGGATGACGCAAGATGAGAGTTTCTAACAATAACTTTAAAGGCTCTATTTTGAAGAGAGATTAACCTTTTTAGTCTTGAGTGGTAGCCTAGTTTGAAGCCCATACAAGATTACAATAAGTTAAGTAAGGATGGACCATGGAATAGCATAGGCTAAGGCGCATATTAGTTTTTTGCTCGTATTACACAATGTATACATTGCGATTGACGCCCTCGTTCAAACTTACATTACATTCATTATGTATGCACAAAGTACTGACATACATGTATGATGTACATAAATAAGTTATCTGTCTCAGGGTCCACACGTGCATACCAGTAACTCTTAATTAGGGCCCCTACATCTACATATAATATTCGGAGGAACCTACAGTGTGCAGGGCCTACATACGAACATGCGTATCGTATTCGTAATCGTAATCTCAGAACTTCTCAAGCACCACTTGAAAGCAAAGCGCAGGGCACCAACTTATTCACGGGTCCTGCATCCAATCAGAGGGGTTGTCCAGAGGGTAGTAAGCACTAAGTGGAGTGTCAGAGTCCGGCTTCCAGAAGGTCAGCATAGATGTCAGCATTCAATGCATACATACGCACACAAATGTGCACTTATGTGTATATATGTACATGTACTTAAAAACATGCATATTGCATACATACATATGCACATATTTATTCGAACATAACTTCTTTCCCTCACTGCCTTGACTCGTCCTCCCTACCTCTCTCCTCTGCTCCCTCTCAATAACAATCGTCCTCTTTATCAGGTACGTTCATTTGTTTTCCCCATTTTCCTAATCTCTGATGATCACATCTCATTAATTAATTCACGGTGTGGTCCGTCGAGTGCGTATGCCTTCTTGCGCCTCTCTTCCTAGCATTGTTTGTCCACGTATGTTTCCTCGGCTTATCAACGGACAACGACCCCCATCGAAGGGGACTTCTCCGCGTTGCCATGGAGACGCATAGCGACCGTTGATATAATATTGCGCCTGAGTGGCTCGGAGTGTCCTGTGTATTTAGTCAAAGCATGAGCATCAATCAGTATAGAGGAAATGGTGGCTTGTTCCACCTAATTGTTAGGACTCAGGAGAGGGATGTAGTGGTAATGTCGTGGAGCTGGTGATTTGTTCGTGTCACGTCAAATAGTTCGCCGAAAAATGGTTCAATGACCAAAATGGTTCACGGATAAAAGGTTATTATTCAGCAATTGTATTCGGTGACAGTAGTTGGATTGATGACAATAATGCTTGCCTAAATAGAGGTTGGTTGGTGAAAGAAATTCTTCCTAAATAGGCCTCGATAATAGATGAAGATAATACTTGCTGATAAAATTATGGAATTAATGACAAGAATTCTTGCTATGAAAGTTGAATTGATTAAAATAATTCTCTATGAAATAGATATTGAATTAGCAAACATTATAATAATCAATCCAACATCTATCTCACTGATTAGGCCGATAAATGGGCGACAAAGAGCTTTCTGGTCGTGGACATTTTGATCGTGAGTTAACCAATTGTCGTCAATAATTAATTACTAATAGGTCGGTGAACTATTCCTGTTGCTCGTGAACCATTTGTCGTCAACTAGGCATATATATGTTGGTCAACCACTTGTCCGTGAACCATTTGTCTTGGAGCCGATTAGTTTGACTGTATACCTGAAGCAGCATTTGGGCAACGCTACCCAATAGGGCCAATTGAATGGGCCTATGCATGCGTTTCTGTTTCTGCCTAGGCTAGCTGTTGCAACCCTAGCGAATATTATTAGGTCATGAAAAACGTGGAAGCCAGACAACCTGTTAAAACAGACAAATATGAATGACTGAGCTACATGTATGACATAACATGCTCTTACACAGTAGGCCTACACACGCAGACCTATAAAATGGCACCCATGTAAAATGTATAAGGCCTATATAATGTTTCTAAAGAAATCATAGGCTTCAATGGCTAACAGACACATAACTGCTGCACGTATACAAGTCTTAAAGTAGACACGGATCCGTTAATTCATCATTAACTTCAGCGCCAGTGGACAAACTGATGCCCCGCGAATGGATTTCGAGTGGCGCGTTAGAAGCTTGGTGAGTGCAATTGATAATTGTTTCTGTAACTACTATATGACTAATCTTTACGGTTGATGAAGAATGCTAAGGAGTGGACACAGTGGCGTAGCGAGGCAAAGTGCTGCCTGGGGCGTAGGTACAAAATGCCGCCTCTGTCTATTATTTCCATCACTTTATTCAGATCCCGGGATGTGCACGATTCCATCTAGTATTCAATTCATTATACTGCAGTGAGTTAGTAACAGCATCAGCATGCACTGTCAAAATTAAAACTGTTGACTAATTAAAATGAGTCATCATTTGATATAAAAATTATAAAATAGAATAAGATAGTATTAATTAAGAAATAAACCATTTATAAAGCAGACAAAATAGCAAGCCTCACAATAAAGTTACTAAACGACTTGCAAGCAACATCAAAAATTATAAAGTTCACATAAAATTAAATTGAAACTAGAGAGTAAAACTTTTATTCTTTCTTTCTACATATTGAAAAGAAAGTCCTAAATAATATCATTTAATCATAATGGGACTATAGTAAGTCTATCAGAGCCGGTTCCTGGCATAGGCGACATAGGAAGCCGCTAGCTAGGGCTTCAAATTTCGGGAGCGCCAAATTTTAAGGGCGGCAAATTTTAGGAATAATACGGTAATGTTTTCACTCAGGAATAAAATTTCATGATGATACAAACAGAAATTTATAAATTAGTTAAAAACTAGTTTTTGGTTAATTGTAATTCCAACAACGATTTTCAATCTCTTCGCTCCCATTGAATCTTCCGCTCTTTCCCTATTAATTTTCCTTTGCCAGAATCGTCTATATATTTTGTCAAAAAAACATTTTTATGTGCCCCGTGCAGTGTGTGCCTGATCCCATATATTTTCTCACATCTTACTGCTTATGTAACGGGGGTGAGGGCGCTCTTATTTAGATGACTGCCTAGGGCGCCAAATTACCTGAGGACTGTTCCAATGTCTATAGACATTAGGTGCCATTCGATTACTTCGATGGTACTTCGAACGGTATATCGTATATGTTAGTTTAAGTCGAGAAAAAGTTAAAAAGCATTGTGCCAGGTTTAGACAAGGGCAACAAGAATCTTCTAGGATTCAAATTTATAACAAACATTTTTATTTATTTTTTACCGAAAATGCCGCCCCTAGGACAAGTGCCGCCTGGGACGGTTCGCCCCACTCGCCCCCCTCGCTACGCCACTGAAAGGATAGTACTCTACGTGGAGCGAACCTGTTATAGAGAACAATATCCGGGAGCCATATCTCATCGGAGGGTACAAACAGTCGATCCGCACCTCCGTATTCTTCGGCGTGCCAGGTCAGTCTGTAGTCGTACCACTGCTGTATACAGAAACATTAATTAGACGGATGCTATAGTTTTACCATGCAGTACTTACGGTTGGTGAGACGATTGCATGTGGATATTTAAACATATCTATGAGATTATCAACGTAATCATGCTAAATGCTTTGGTGACGCTGCATGGCTGACTTTTAGGTGCTGTAGAAATCTGGACATTGCGATTGCATTAAGTACGCCATAGGCCTACACACTGTCCGTTACACTACCGAGTGCTAGGCACGTTGGCCGATCGTTTAGAGCGGAGGCCTGTGACGCGCAGAGTGCGGGTTCGACCCTCGTCCGAGGAGTCACTGTGTATATAGGGACCTTGAGCAAGTCCTTCGCGGTAAAAATGCTCTGCAATGTAACTACAATTGCGCCATCGAGGCGTGTGTGCAATTCTGAACTAATTGTAAGCAGGGTAAAATCAATTGACAGTTGTATTGTAATGTAAGCAGTTTATTGTGTACGTATAAATGTATGTATGTATGTATGAATGTATGTATGCACATATGTATGTATGTATGTATGTATGTATGTATGTATGTATGTATGTATGGATGTATGTATTTATGTATGTATGTAATGGATCGCCACAGGATATGTTTTATTATCTGCCATAGATCTGCCTCCTACAGTAAAGTAGAACGATGGGTTATATGTAGCTATGGGAATAAGTCATTAGGACCCGTTCGTCGAAGGAAGTCGACTGCGGGAGCTGAAATATTTCCGATAGATGCCAGTTGTTTGCCAGCAATGGGCAATTGGTGACTGATGCAGTTAACAGCTGTATGGATAGTATTTTAAAATAGTCAGCTGTACGCCGATTTTCTAAGCACTATATAGTTAAACTACTTCAATGTAATTTTAAAGTGTATATAATAATAATATATATATATATATATATGCACTTTAGTTGAAGTGTAGACCGCTTACTTTGTTGGTTATGCCTAACATCCAACGCGATAGTTTCAAGGACGTGATGTATATCGTGTTCCAAAGAGGCTTAGAGTGATTTAGTTGCCATAATTATGTTGACTACAAGGTGCGCCCCAAGCTTTCTGACTGTGCACAATATGCCTTCAGCAGCCGTAAGCCGATCACAGAAAAGGGAGTCTAAATACCAGGAAATGGGAGTGTTCGCGTTTAAAAAATCCAACGAGACAGCTTTATTGGTATGTATCGACCTATAACTCCGAGTCTGAACCCACGGCTATCAGACTGTTGCTCACGCGTTGTGAACAGCTGGTTGCCGTCACTCGGGAAAAAAGACCTAAAATAACCCTAAGCGTGCATTCGGATGGGGAGTTTATAGGTCCAATAAGAGTCGACAGAACGAATGAGGAATTCTTATTGTTGCTCGATATATCGCAGGGCTCAAATGAATCATTCATAACATGTAAAAAACAAATAACTGGCTTTTCTACGTATGCGGACAGGAACCATTGCATCACCTTGTAAGTCAAAGTAGCAGAAGACATTTTGATTGTTTGTTGTTTTGCTGTCTTGTTTATTGTCTTAGAGTCAAAAGTGAAAGTCAAATGAGGCTGTTATGAATCGCTTCGGTAAAAATGGCTAAATGGAGAAAGTGGATAACACGTACGGCGGCTTAAGTAACACGAAGTACCAGACATCGTGTCATCGATAGCAATTTAACGCCGAGAAACAACAACCGAATGCCACGGATAATAAGAAACAGATTGATAATTACACACACACGCACGCACGCACGCACACACACACACAATACACACACACACACAATACACACACACACACACACACGCACACACACACATTATTTCGCATCGTTTCTCCCTTTACGACTGTAACGGTAATTAAATATAAGGGGTCCGTCTATGTGCAAAACACAATAATAACGATGGTGATGATGATGATGAGAATGATGATGACGACGACGATGACGACGACTATGACGATAATGATGGTGATAACGATGATGGTGGTGATGCTGCTGCTGATGATGACAATGATGACAACGATGATGATAACGATAACAAAGAAGAAGACGACGACGACGATGATGGTGGTCATTCTGCATAATGCTGAACAGATTTGCGTTCCGTGTGTGTTTTCCTAATTAAGCGCTAACAAAAGAAGGAGTTAATTAAATGACACCCGTTGATTACCTGTTCAAGCCAAACGTTCGTTGTCATGATTTGGTTTTTTTCGTCCTACAACATTAATGAGTGCAACATCAGGACATTGTTTGATCAACATCATTATCTAATCATTATCTCGTTATCACCTACGCCATAATTATTCGTCATTGGTATTATTATCACCAATAGGACTATTTTCAAACCTCGACCATTATCAATCATCAACAATAAATTATCATTATTAGTAATCATGACCAGTTATCACCATCATCATCGTCGTCGTCGTCGTCGTCATCATCATCATCATCATTGTCACTAACATAGCTGTCTTCATCATAATGATGATCATTTTCAATCGCTGCTTTATCTGTACCTAACTCCATCAACCATCGATCAAACCCAATTCTACTCACCCATCGATGCATCTATTCACCCACACAAAACCAACCACCAACTACCTACCTACCCATCCATCCATCCATCCATCCATCCACCCGTCCATCCATCCATCCATCCATCCACCCACTCCATCATCTATAACTGTATCTGTTCGTACAGACTTTTCTCGGCCATGGTCGTGTCCCTTGACAACCAACCCTTCGTCCATCCCAGATAGACGCCTATCTTCCCGGTGCAAACATTCACAACGACTGCTACATGTACCACTCTCAACAGATACGATTTATGACCAAAGAGAACCAATCCACCCAGAGGCGACGCGTGGCTCGAGCGTGCAGCGTCCCTTCGCGGCAAAATCGGAAAAGCCTTATAAGTCTTATATTTCGCGCCTAGATGACAGAGCAATATTTCAATGACCGGAAGAACCTGCGACCATGCATTGGCACAAGAGAATACACATCCCTCTGACGTAATAGATCTTCAGTTAGCTTTTATGGACTCTCTTTTGCACACTATCTCAGTTGCATGAGCTTTCGAGCAACATACAAGATACTCATCAGATACTCATTAGATTGTCATTACGGATACAGGCCCACCGTTATCATTGTTGTGCATAACGCCATCATATGTAAACAACGCCGTCGCCTAGCGAAAGAAGGACTAGTCTCCTACCACGTCGATGATTTGTGTAAGCCGCAGTCCAAGCTTGACGACGAGTGTGTCTGAGTTGTTTTCAACTGGTCGTATAAGTCGATTGTATCCGCTCTTCTTCAGAAGGTCGTCGTAGAGGCGCTTTGAGTCTGGACTGGCCAAACAGACGGTCAGCACCACCTCCAGCAACATTGACCAGCCAAGGATCGACGGCCGCCGTAGGAAGCAGGAGAGAAGGAGCTGGGTCATTGAAGAAGATCCTCTCATCGTCACGGGCGATCAACGTGGTCGGACTGCAGCGACTCTAGAAGCAAGTAATAAAGTAAGTAAAGAAGTAAGCAAGCACGTAGGCAAGTAAGCTAGTAAGTAAGTAGGAATATTCTTTACTAAACAATCAGCAAACGCAAAATAGGTTACAAGTTAAAATTCAGTCATGCAACATTCGCGTTATAAAAGATCTCTTTGCAAAGGCATCAACTCTAGGTACTGTAAGATGAGATCACGTGGCCTGATGGCATACATTTCATGGATGCATGTTCCCAAATAAAGTGGACCCTCAGACAATGTATACCCTTTGGAAAACCCCTCTGATGCGACGCAGCCCTAGTGAATAAGTTGGTGCCATGCACTTAACTCTTGAGCGGCGTTTCACAGTTCTGGAGATTACGATTACGACCGCAGCAAAGCTGCGTTGTTGCATTGTGTCAGTATACTCGACATGGGAATAGACGCAGTGCCGTGTGATTAAACTTCCCCATTATTTTAACCCATAATAACGCACACGTTGACGTTCTGCTGTAAACGAATAACAAGTCGATAGGGTTTTAGCGATAGAAGATAGTACGGTAAACTGCCGCATGTCTTTCTTGTTGTTCCCAGTTAACAAAGAAGAAGCAAAAGAACAAAGAAAAATATAAAGCAGTGGATCCAACAGCGGACTCATAAATCAAATGGACGTAAAGACCCGTGGACTGCTTCCAGAAATGCAATGGGATTGTGCGCAGAAAATGGACGATGAAGAAAGGCCAGAGTCGTAATCCTGTGCAGTGTCCATAGAAAATCCTCATTTCTTCTTTTCCCTCTTGGACCATATATACTCGATAGGAACATCGGAAGATCGATACTTCTCGACGCTATAGGATAAATATCGTTGCGTCCAGCCGCATGGAAACACTGGACAGTATCGTATCATAATCAGACTACACAACACAACGAAGTCAATGTGTGCACGCATGTATGTATGTTTTTTTATATAGTATGTACCCACGCGTGTATAATGACCCTTAAATTACTACAGGACTCACATCTATATATATATATATATAGGTAATTATACATACATGCATACATATATGCTACAAGCATACATACATGGATACGCATATCCCACACATAAACGTGCATACGTAGGCCTATCTGCATTGATCTATCGTCGATAGACTCTTTCTATCATAAAAGCGAGCTAAGATTCCGATTGGATGAACAGCTGGGAAAATAATAATTATTATTGATAATAAATTCAGGACATTCAAGGTCGTTCACCCATACTTTAGATATAGGCCTGTAAAGCTCGTCTAAGCTGTGCGCCTGTGCGCACGGTCACTGGTCGTGATACGAGCGCACACAAGAAAACGTGGAGCGCACAAAATATTTCTACCCTAAAAGTCGTTCCAACTACAGATGTCTAAACGCAATTCCACCAGTCTTCAGTCCAACAAAATGTAAATGTCAAGACTTGTTAAATTTCTTGATTCATTTTCCGTTATATTTTTAACGAATGCTAAAATTTGTAGCACAGTATCACAGTGAGATGAAGATACTGCAACGTTGACAGTCCGACGTATCTGCAATGCGCACACATTCTTACTTTCCTTTTAAAATGTAGCACAAAAGACATTTTACGCTCACACAGACTCCAGAAAATTAGAGTGAACATTGGTTGGGAGATTGTTTCATTGTACGGATCCTGCGACCGAGAAGGCAGGACTTTTATACTTCCGGTTTGTGCACTGGGAGTCAGTGGGTGATAAAACCTCTTGCATAGATGACGGAAGTCTTTTAGTGTTGGATATACATGTAGATGATGGTGTGACCATGGATGCCATGGATGACGAAGTCATCGAAGTGGTTCCAGAGTGGATATGATTAATGAGGAGGAAGATTTTGAAGGCGATACGAGCGACGATGGGAAGTCCGTGTAGTTGTTGTCTTGATGAAGTGTGATCTGTAGGACCAAGACCTTTTATTAGGCCAGGAGTGAGTGTGTGTGTGTGTATGTATGTATGTATGTGCGTGTGTGTGTGTGTTGTTCTGAGGATATAGGCTCTATGACGTCAATGGCGATTATGGAAGTTGAACAATTCTGGGTCAAGACGAGTCAGACGACGATACATGCAATTAGCAATAGGCCTATAATTGCAGTTCTTAACGATGCCGTGCGATAACGTCGTCCTCCTCCTTTATCCAGCCTTTGTACTGGCACTGTCAGAGTGCAAGCAGTGGTGGAGTTAGTCAATTTAGGCATTCATAGGCAATGGGGTTACATGTAAATACAGCCGATGAAATACTGCAGCTTCCAATGGACATAATTTGGCAATGTCTGCAGATTGAAGTTCATCGAAAGTGTTCAGTATTTATCATCTCATATGGCTGCCACGACAGCGTCGTCAACCTCGACCCATGTGTGATACGTCTTTCCCAGTCTTCATGACTTTAGTTATCCTTACCATTTAGCCAGATTTCGTATGAACTCTCCCATATACGTTAATTATCGGCTCAATGAAAACCATAACCGGACAGCTTAACCGTAACGACGATGATTGAAGTGCTCCACCTCTGTATCAACTAGTAATGATGATGGTAGACTGATGACGATGATGATGATGACGACGACGACGATGACGATGACCGATGACGATGACGAAGATGATGATGATGTTGATGGTGGTGTTGGTGCAACTTGATGGCGGTGGTGGTGGCAATAATGATGATTATCATAACGATGACGACGATGATGATGGTGGTGGTGGTGGTTTTGGTAATGATTTTGATGGTGGTAACAATTCGATTAATATTCACGACAAAGACTTACCTCGGTTTAAGCAAATTGAAAATAACGGAACAATTAGCCTATAAACGTCTATCAATTAACAACATCTGATAGCATACCCTCTGCTAGACCTATATATGCCAATGTTAGGACTAATGTCTCAATAATTATGTTCCTCCAGTCACAGGTCTTACGTATGCTATGCATGTATAAGATCCCACTTGCCTCTAGTAAACGTTCTTTCACTCAAACTGCTTGCTAATCCAAATCCTTATCTGCGACAATTAATCATCATCATCTGCTGGGCTAACGAGATGGGTTGCAGCGACTGGAGCAGTAGCATCACCCATAGTGTCCTCATCGGCAACCAAAGGAACCGTCATCCATCCCGCTCCTCATCCACTCACATCAGCACATCTCATGGAGAGCACAGCGGCTGAACGTCTCATCGATATTCTCACGCATTCTTAATGTTCAGCAGACGATGCTGAGAAGGCGCTTGCTGCTGCTGCTGCAGCAGGGCTAGAGAGGCGGCCACAGCATCATCGCCAGAAGCACGAGGCCTGCTGCTGCTGCCCGGCATGGCCAGCAGGGCAGTCGGCCGAGCGGGCTTAACGAAAGGGTGGACTCAATCGCCCTAGTTATAAATTAGGTGGGCCTTAGGGGTAGATGCATGGGGTGTCGGCTTATAGTCTACCCCAGAAAGATGGCGAAACTGATCCTGGTCGATCTCTTTGAGACGGTGGGACATAATACGTACACTCTTACAAAATCTTAAGATAAAGGGCATTATATACATGTATATGTATACATATAATTATATACACGTATATATATATACAAATATATCAAAGTATATGTATGCGTATATGCAGAAGATATATATTTATATAATGTCATCATCGTTTATCATATATATATACATATATAAATCAAATATGATGTATGTGCGGAGGCGGGTGGTCGATATATTTACGAGACGCCTCTTCGTTACGGTGATGCACGTCGTTCACTATCGATGGAGACATTGCTTAAGGCCTTGAGCTAATGGAGTTTGTCATCTGAGACGAGCAGAGGCGGAGAGAAGGGGAAGAGGAGGCGTGTACAACTACTCCATCGCCCTCTTACCTTAATTGCGATCGATGTCAGCGTAAAGCAGCGCTCGTGGATAAGCAGGTGCCCTGCGCTTGGCTCTCGAGTGGCACTTTAGAAGTTTGGAGATCGCGATAATGATTACGCTTGCCCGTCCCTGAATTACAAGTTACAACTTGTCTATATAAGCGATCCATGAACCACGCTGCAAGTACTTCGTTTACCATTTACACATTGCCCGTCCATGTACGGTTAGCGTTTTATGTATATGCGGCCATTTATATAGCGCCTTGTCAGTTGTCACAGATCCTAACCAAGCTATAAATAATCTGCTCGGCAAGCAGAGTACTGCCACCTAGCGAACCAGTCTGACTGCGTTGGAAAGCAAGCCTCAATTAGGCCTATCTGCCTGGAAAAAAGAGGAGGGTGACGCCAATTCATTCATTCATTTATTCATTCATCCATTCATTCGCATCACCACTGCTCGTACTCTGATAGCGTCTGTCAGTAGCCTTGAAGCCTGGATGACGGAGGAGCTATATGGGTATATGGCCTATACGCTATAATAATATTTGACATCACACAATATCGTTGAACTGAAAGCTACTATAGACCTACTACTCTAGAAACTAGAGCTACTTTACTTAATTCTATGCGCTACACTTCTGATCCATCTCATAAAAATCCTCCTCTATTGAGAGTGTTGACCAATATACTCGACCACATATTTTGCGCAGATGACACCCAACGACATTCACTTTGTATCAAGATCCTCTCCTCCATTGCTGAATCTGCATGTTTGTTTACAGATAGGCCTATGATCGCTACCATTGGTCTGTCTACGACTCTACGCAGACTTCTGTTTGAAAGACAAATCGTAACCAAATCGTCCCGTCCTCATCACTCCATCATGTCGAAGAATTCTAATTGTTGACAGACAATCGCTGCCTACAATCGCTGCCAATGGTCTAATGATCACAACGCGTACGTCTAATTTGAGAGTTATACGCCTAATCGAACAACGTCAACGCATTGCGACTGCTTGAAGACAATCGCTACCATTGGCCAATAGGCCCATCTATACGCAGAACCCTGTATCAAAGATAATCGTAACTATGTCAACGAATTCTGATTGTTTGAAGACAAATCGCTACCATTGGCCAATATCTATACACAGAACCCTGTATCAAAGATAATCGTAACCATGCATATCTACGAATTCTGTTTGAGGACAATCCTTACCATTGGCGCATCAATGCGGACCTGTGTTTAAAAGATGATCGTAGCCACGTCAACATAATTATTCTGATTGTTTGAAGATAATCACTACCATTGGCCTATCTGTGCAGGCCTTAATAAAAATCCTAGTTCTATCCACGCACAAGGAAATATGTTTGAGGATACTATACATATCGATGGAAGCAGAGGAGGTTAGATGACATCCATTCGGAGACTAAGTTTGTTACAATCAGTCAGTGGTCTATTTGTAAATACGGATCGAGGTGGTGGAACTGTACACGTAGGACGTGCGTTTCTTCTATCCCATCCTCGCCGTCTATGGTGTTCCAGAAGAAACCGATCGATGGTGACACAGGAGAACCAAGAAACAAATTCAAACATCAAATAGCTTGAAAAGTTTTATAATTCATGCATGAGAGTATAGAGGCACTTAGTCACATTAAATTGACATGATCATAATTAATATAGAAAGATATAATAAGCACATTTTCGGTTTCAGATCAATTGCCCCGTGGTCAGACAAGTATATAGACAGACATGTCAATGTTAGCCCATAATATTCTTTAGATGTAGGTCTATAGGTCCAGTGGCACTGTTTCAGAAGCAGTAATGTCACTCAGTCTGAGGCAGGAATCATATTAAATGAAGGGATGGTGAATTATCTCCGATTTTCTGACAGGTTGGCCTCCTCCAGAGCTACAGAATAAAAACTAAAAAAACTCGTTAGGCAATTTTGCCGATTGATCAATGCAGAGAAAACCAAACAATGGTGCTTGAAAAGACCAAACAGACAACCAGGCCGGTAGCCAGTATACGAGGCAAGACGAGCTCTGTGCGAGTTCCAGAGTCAAACGAGGTCACGAGGCATACATGTTTTTCTTACTTCAACGTGAAAATTAAGTAATCGTGTAAACGGTAATTGAATATTTTATTATCTGGCTCCTTCTACAAGCGACTGACTAAAAATTAATCGTTATAATGTGCTATAGCCTCTGCTGACCTCTAAGTTTATATACGAAGGCATTCGATCTAGGTGGCCACGGAATCAGTCAATAAAGTTTCAAATCCTCATTTTTTACTTTCTTTGCTAAGTATCGGTAACCGAAAGTTACAAAAATATTTAGCCTATACTAAATCCCTTTAAGAATAGCTCTGAACAGATAAGGAGCCTATGATTAGAATACTTCACTACAGAACAAGAAACTTTTCTAATGAGTAGTGGCTAGTCGGCTACAAGCGCGTCTTTGGAAATTGGAACGGACATAATTTTGGCACTGCACAGAAAATTAATATCCTTCGTAAGTTATCAATCGTAGCTTACAACGCTAACAAATTGATAAATTTTATACACGCAAGCGTGAGTCGCATGGCCTGTACATACGTCTGTTCTCGCGTGGGTATGTTGATCGGTTTGTTCGGCAGTGCGCACGTGGGTCTGTTGATCGGTTTTTTGGACGGTACGTGCGCGTAAGTCTTATCATCGGTTTATTGGGCAGTACTGTTAATTGTTGAAATATCAAGCTTAGAAATTCACAGGGTACGTAGTACAATATTGATTACTCTTTTTGAAAGGAAGCAGCTGGAGCGATCTGCTCCCTGAATTCCACACGTTTCAGTCTATTCAACCTCCTTAATTTGCAATCACCTCTCTTCAGGCTCAATTTCCTTTCGTTCAACCCTCTGGTTTTCCATTCGAAACTTTAATGTCAAGTCTTCAAACGTACATGTAGGCCAAATGCCATGTGCGCTTTGTATGGTTTGCGACAGTTAATCGCAATCGTAATCTTCAAATTTCTAAAGCGCCACTTGAAAGCCAAGCGCAGGACACTAGTTTATTCACGAGCGCTAAACATGCAGAAGTTAAATTCGACTTCTGTAATAGCTTGTCATGATGTCATCCTTCGTTCAAACTATGTCTACAATCATACTGCGGTTTATCAGTTTGAGATCTTAAAATTCTTACGGTTTTTATAAGTTTTTTTAAGTTTTGAGATTACAATTACAACTGTCAATTAAGCACTGGTCTCAACTCTGTCCCAAGTCTGCAGCCTACCATTGATCAGCATGTGCTATCACATGAAATTGAAATTGAATTGCCCTTTCAAAGTACAGTCCTTACCTTGCATATTTGCTGCTGACCAATCAGGATCGCGTTTTGTTTCACTGCGGGTCATCAGATCATCGCTTCGTCGATTGAAATTTGTAGCAAAGTGTAAATTTAATAAAATTCTCTTCAAAATTGTCGACATTTAAAACATTTGTCTCGGTCAAATACTACGTTTAGTACCGATCGACTCAGTGCAAACGTGCCTAGCTGCGGTTGGTTTTGAGATTTTGCTGTAAATTGTGTCGTATATGGTAGCCAGAGTTTCTAGGTCACTACTGGCATGATCTGATGGGATAGTTTTTATATAGCGCATGTATTGTATATCTAATGCATACAATCTGAACCTGTGCTGCATATCATTTGTGCGTAAAATTATTAGGAAAGGTTGAGGTCAGCATGGTTCGTGTGCATCTGTAAAATTTGGAAGTCTAAGTGCCATGCCGTATTGGATAATAAGGTGGCATAAAACCAATCTTTCAGAAGTTTATTTTCTGAATTAACAGAAAGTGCTTCCCAGTAACAGCAAGAATAGATGGTTGAGTGGCTGATTTAAACAATGTTGTGATAATCTTTATCCATTTGTTTATGTGATGTACTGAATTTATTTTCATTCACATCACAAATATTAAGCATTGCTTGACTTCATACTTTGTGCTTCTGCGACAGAATATTTGGCCATTCAGCAGCTGAGAGTTTTTCATGTATATCTATAAACGACACTAGCCCAAATCGCGACCCTAACCAACCGTCATGACACTTAACCTTATCCGAACCAACCAACCCTCTCAGCACAAACTCAATCGTTTTTGACTATGTGCATCTGCAGAAGTTGCGTATGCGTGAAAGTCTTTACCCGTAGAATTATGTACGTTTTCGGCCACAGTTGAAAATGGATTTTTTTTATATTGCCTTCTGACTGGCTACCATGGAAAATGTATCCTAACTACATGCACATTTGCCCCATGATGCTAAGCAGTGCCAGGCTTGGTTAGTGCTTGGGGGTGTGACCATTTGTAAAATATACTACCATCTGGTACCATCATTTTTGGATTGCTGTAATGTAAACTGATTGCTTTAAGAATTATCGGAGAAATTTATTTTTTTCTTGTATTATTCTCACTTAAATACTATAGTGTTGTTGTGTTCTTTATAAAGCATACGATGTATAATCTTTTTCTAATGTATATGTGTTAGTCAATTATAAATCTGTGCAGGTATTTTAGAATTATGTTTTGGAAGTACTTAAATACTTTCATAAGGTCATTTATCTAGAATAGTGTTGTTGTGTTCTTTATAAAGCATACGATGTATAATCTTTTTCTAATGTATATGTGTTAGTCAATTATAAATCTGTGCAGGTATTTTAGAATTATGTTTTGGAAGTACTTAAATACTTTCATAAGGTCATTTATCTTCATGGTTTATGCAGACTTTGGATTTTTGTACTTATTTTTGACATTTGTAATTAGAATTTCAGAGCATAGTTATATCTGGGATTTTGTTGTTCTGAATGATTATGTGTCATAACTTTAAAATTTTATGAGTTTGAATTTATTTTTCATATTTTGTCAGGCGCTAATTTGCTGACAGGTGCTAATTTTTTCCATCACCATTAGACCTGGACATTAACTAGATCAAGCATATATTGTTGATCCTGGGTTTCAGTGATAGACAATGGTGAGCATTATCTACTTTCACAGTCATCAAATGTTGGTGGCCTGCCTTCCATTCGTTACTGCAAATCTTATTTTGCCTGCATTTTTCACATGGCAGTAAACCATTGAAATATTTTCAGAAATGCTGAACAAGTGACGAAATGGATGACAAGAAATCACTTCGTAACTTTCTGGTACCAGATTCTGAAAGAGAACATAGTCACAACTTCTGGATGATGGCTCAGTCCAGGTCATCGGCTCCCAGCATAAATGCTGCTGCCTATCGGGCCTTTTATCCTCTGCTTGGGGCAGCTGCCGGTGGTGCGACTGTCTCGCCCATCCGTCACATTCTTCCGCAGATCCCGACCCGGGCGTCCAATCCTCGGACGGCGGTGAGCAAGGCCAGTTTACGGGACCCGTTTCCGAACATGCAGAGGTCCGACCCGATGTTTTCCGGCGTCCATCCCGGCGGTCATTCCGGCGATCCCTCGTCTCGAGAGGTGATCTGGAGGGAGGATTTCCGGGATCCGCCAGGCCACGAGGGTCTGGACCAGGGTGAGATGACGGAGTCGTACAAGTTTGAATTGGGCTCTGCAAAGGGGGAACTGACAAAGGACGTGTTCGGTCCTTCAGTTAAGCCAAAGGTGCAGCGCAAGAACTCTGAAGAAAACTTTGATGGAGATAGTGAGTTATTTAGAGGCATTGCATCCGGACGAGAGCCGCAGCGAATTGCCGAGGGCGTTGGGGAGACTAGGGCGTCTGTTAAAGAGATCTTCTCTAAAAGGGAGCACAAGGGAAAAAGTCATGCTGACAGAAACGTTTCAGGTAAGAAACTAGGTACGTACAGCCAGTGTTGTTTTATTTTTTAAAGTATTTGGTTTTTGTTTTGATTGTGTTTAATGATTATTGAGGATTTTTGTGTTCCAGTTATTGCCATCTTATTTGGATGTCCTAGATATTTGTCCTTTTGGTTGTATTCATGTTTTATTAGTTCTTTAAAGCTCGACAGCATCATAATAATGCTGAAAAAGTCAGTGCTTGTATTACTTGCTAGAGTACTAATGTTTAAGTGCAGAATGTATAACTGAATTAACCTCCTTCAGCTTAAACGTTGCAAAAGGTGGCTTCTTTTGAAATTCGGATTCTCCAGTGAGCTATAGAGATGAACATGTGAGTTAAACTTCCCTAAATTAATTAACTGATCTTAATCTAGCGAATTCGACTGATTTGACAGATTTCTCGTAGTTTAGCTTCTGCCAATATAAAGCTTGAAAATATTGTCTGTATACTCTGGCGACCCTTTTAACTGCAGATACACATAGTTCCTTTACAGCATGTTAACATGTCTTGAGTGTTAGAAAGGTATCGTAGGGAGCCGTGCATTGAGCAAATTCTCATGTAAATGGGTTGCATGTAGATGAGTTTCCACTTCATCTATGACAATATTTCAGTCTAATGTTCATGGTTTATCTTTACAGACAGCTAGCTATTCAGCATTTAATTTTAATTTTTATACCACAAAGAGTGGTCAACCTTCACCTGATTATGTATCTTAAGTTTTGCTTCATTCTCATATAATATAGCCGATCTTCTTTCACTGGTTGCAAGTGAGGGAATGGAATTATTCGTTTTCCTTCTTCGGTTTATGAGCGTTTTGCTTTCTTCTCATTCATACCAGATGAATGAAAAGTTGTGTTGATGGATACCAAGTTATTTGGACTCGGTCCTTTGATCATCTTGTAAACAAAGTGACGGCTAGCAAAATGTTTGTATTAGGGTTCTTCTTCTGATGTCAAGTGTCTGTTACTTTAGGTGTGGATTATCGAAAAGGTTCCAGTGCCAGTGAGAAGGAGGCCAGTGATGATTGTGCATTCCCACCTTCCTCTCTCAAAACGAAAGAAGTGGTAGCGCCGGCCAACCCAATTAAACTGAAAATTCGATGTGACTTCAAAGAGGGACACAAAGAGCTCATGGCGGCAGTTGTCGGGAAAGATTCCAGCGGAACAAAGCACGATGCTTCCGCGGAAACCACGACGACAGCGGCAGGGGGATCTACGACGCCTCTGCTTCAGGTCCCTGCCCGGCAGCCATCGCCACAAGGATTCGGCCACCAAGGACTGGCACCACCGTCTCCACAGACTTTACCCCATTCGGCAGCTCCTGTTCCATCTCCGTCGATGAATATAGTGCGGCCAAAGACCGGCCGTGCCAAGACGAACGCGGAACTGAAGAAGCAACTGATGGAGAAGAGAGCCGTGCAGTATCTGAAGGGACAGGGAGACGGAGGGAGCCAGGCGTCGAGCCCAGCCACCAGTCACGTGGATGTCAACAGCCCCGCTTCGGTGCAGGCGGACGCCCCCAGTCCCCTGTCCCTTCAGGCAGAGGGCCTGTGCTCCGATATCTTGGATACGTCGGAAGAGCGCTCGAGTGCAAGTAGACGGTCTCAGGTGAGACAATCTAGTCTATTGTTCATCAACGATTTTATCATTGGTGCTTTAATTCGTTCAAATGCTGAAGTAGCTTGTGTATTGTTTATTTGGGGGTTTTCCTAAGGATATTCTTGATGTTGTGCTACGTATTTTATGCCTACATTGAACTAATGCATTTTTCTTTCTCTGCTGCCTTCAACACAATAACGAACATTGTATATGGAAACGACAAGTAATATATTAAAATCAGTGATAAAAAGTGTTTGATTGTACTGAATTTATGCAATGTTGGGCATTAACCTTTATATCTCCTGAGTCCGCTGTGAGCGGTGAATTATAATGAGTTTAGCCCTTTAACGACCAGCGTTATTGATTATGCCTTACTCTTTAGTACATGCTGGTCGTTAAAATGGTTAAGTTAAAATTGGAGGGGTAAAGGTTATATGATGATTTTAGAATTTCTTGCATGATAGAATTTATATGGTGGTTTAGAATATATGACTTGACAGAAGGTTATAAGGTGATTTAGAAATTTATGATAGGGCAGAATTTATAGGGTGTTTTAAAACTTTATGATAATTATGACTGGATTTTTAGGGTGATTTTAAACTTATGACATTAGAGTAAGTTATAAGGTGATTAAAAACTGTATATGTCGGAAACCATGGTGTGATTTAAAAATTCATAATGTAGCAGAATTTGAAAGTGGTTTGTAACTGTATGATATGACAAAGTTATGGGTTCATTTTAAAATCTGTATCTCATTACAGGAATCAAAGGCTAAGAAATGCAATACTTCTGGTGATGCAATTGACGGTCAGATAAATTCAACCGATTTAACACAGGTCGATACTAAATGGGTCGTGGGTGACATGTTATGGGCCAGGGTGTCGGGTCATCCATGGTGGCCGTGTATTGTGTCACCTGACCCATTCCAACAGATCTACACTAAAGTCATTTCCAGTGAGTGGAAAAGTCTTTGGTACCTCAATTTCTGTTTCTTATTGATATTTTGTAACAATTGTAATTGTTCCTCTGATGAACCTTTCCAAGGTGTTGCTTGTGTGATTATTAGTTAGTAAGTTAGTTAGTTAGCATATAGTGACGATCATTGTTTAATTACACTAACGTTGATAAGGCTGCAGTGGGATTATATAAGTATTGTATGAACAGATGATTACAAGTTAATACAGGAGTCAAATTAAACTGTGAGGCAGCCATGCAAGGAACCCATTGCGTTCTGCTTCTAATGTGCTCAATTTATATAGCACTGAATAAAGAAAACTGTTCAGTTTTTTGTCTAGTCTGGACAGCACCTAAATGCAACAGGTGATCTTTAACTGTGGCCCATTGAAGCCGTTGATTTGTTTTTGTAAATTATGATAAAATACTATGATAAGATAGCTTATCATAGGATTCTATAGGAATAAGGAAATCATACTTAGGATGTCTAGTGATCAATAATATTATTGGTATTGATTTATATAGACCATTTTGCTGTGTTCTCCAATGCACAACATATCTCCCAATTCATTGTGTAAATAGGGCAGAGTCATATTTCAATAATCTTTATTTCAGTTTATAGAACATAGTTCAATAAAATAGCAATTCCAAGTTTGTAAAATTTCTAATGGGTGAAATTGGATTTCTGTGTTCTTTATTTGAATTATTTTGTTTTTAAATCTGACCAGTCATTGGTAGCAGAATCAGATTTCGATTTTCTGTATTTGGTTTATTCTCGCTGAAAAAGGAGGCCACAAGATTTCTTTTCGCCAATACCACGTCCAGTTCTTTGGCGAGGAGGGTGAACGAGGATGGGTTCAGGAGTCATCGGCCATACCATTCGAGGGTCGGACAAAGTTTGAAAACTTCTGCCAGGATATGATAAAGGAGCACAAGAAGGAGAAGAAAAACTACACTGTGGCTCTAAATCGGCGTCGTGCATGGGAGGTTGCAGTCTCATCAGCAGAGCACGCCCGGACAATGCCACGTGTGCGCAGAGTTGAGGAGTACGTCGTTGTGTATGACGAGAAAGCACCTGCTGTCTCCTCCCCTACGAAAGAAAGCCGTAAAGGTCTGTTGTTGATGGATATTTTAGGTGTTGGCTGTTTTTGTACAGTGATGCATTTAGAAATTTTTATATTAAGAGACAACAGACAATTAGGTTTTATTGCTATGAATTTTACATCCATCTAATTAACTTTGGCTAAGTTATGCAGAAGACATAAAGGAGGCTTAGAAAGGTTATTATAATCATTGTTAGGGCCACCCGATTTTACCATCTCTTAACGAATGTTCCCAAGTAAACTAAGGCATGGCTTGACTTTTGACACAGGCATAATTGCATAATGAAAAAAAAAAAACGAGTCGATAAGTTGTCAATTGTTTAGAAAGTATAACCAAGAAAAACATAATGAATAACCAGCAGTTTGACACTGGTTGATTATGTTATCTTGCTTTTGAACCGTTCTTCAGATGTAGATTGAGAGAGTCCACTTGCATCTTTTACCATCAGAACTCGGACTGATCATCATTTCTGTGTGGTGATTAATATGATAATGAGACGAGTTCAGTACTCTTTCCAACATCTGTCAAAAAAGCCCAATTGTCATTACCAGTTTTATAAACTATCATCCTGTAATTCACTATTAAAATTGTTGACTGTCCTTGCATAAAATTACCTCATTGAGGCCACTTGATATTGTTGATCAATATGATAATGGTGACTATGAATTTGAGCAAAGATGGTATTGGATGGGGATATGTTGCTGGCATACCACATGTGTTAGTGCAAACTCAACCCTCCATTCTTCATTCGTTATTGAACGAGTATCAGCTGGGAACACAAAAAGGTTTATGTGGTCATGTTCTTGCACCAGGAAACTGCTCATCATAACCCCAGGGTAACATCTGTGTTAACAAGTGTGTTACCTTATCTATATTTCATTATTACATACCCATCTTGTTCCAGATAAGGATTCTGGTGGTCCAGTAGCCAAAGTTGCCAAAGAAAGTGCCACGAAAACAAAGTCTGCCACAAAGCAGCACAGGAAATCTTCCATCGACGACCCTCTGGCTGTCACGGCCCGCTCTCCAGAGACCGGTTCCCCACCTCGAAAGAAACAAAAGCTGAACGACCCGCCCAGGGAGGAGTCGCCTTCGCACATAAAACTGCCGAAGAACATCTCCAACCAGTGCATCGTCCAGTTCACCGTCTTCTGCCAGAAGCGCCGAGAGTCGGTCAAGAACGAACATCCAGATTACGATGACGTTCAGGTGGAAGACTGTCTGCAAGAGCAGTGGAGTAAACTGGATGATGAGACGCGGTCACGGTTCATTCCGATGGGATCAGACTTCACTTACCTCAGTCAGATGATGGCTTCTGTTGGCATGCCCAAAGGTCAGTGAAAATGTGTATATGGTTGCACACACACATGTGTGTGTCCCTTTCGCTCGTACCACCCACGACGTAACATCGGGCCTATTCGGTGGTGAGTTCCACCATCTGGATTTGGCTTTCCCAAGAGCTATGCCTCCTACCTAGAAACTCCTTGCCTGCAATTTACTCTTCTTTTATATCCATATTTTTAGCTGTAGTCAGATGGGGAGCGTCTCTGCGTAGATATCTTGGAGGGGTGCTATATTAAGCTTTGATTGATTGACATACATAGTTTACATATATGCAGGCATATATATTATATATATATATCTCATCTGAGCTTGTATATCTCCCAGTGTGTTGCATGAAAACGACAGTTTGTTGCCTTACAGACACTGAACGTTGTGTTATACATGCGTCATTGTGCAAATATGCAAGGGTCTCAGTTGTTAGGATATAATAAAAAAATTTTATTGTAGCTGCAACAGGAGTCAAGAGGTCATCACGATTTGTTAAAACTAAGAAGCCTCTGCATTCAGATAAATTGGAAAAGAAACCTGTGATTTCTGAGAGACCGGAGAAACCCAAGAGCAAGGTAACCTTCCTACAAAAGATGACAATATTTAATGTAACAAGCTTAATAACAGGTAACAGTAGTTTCTTCTTAGGAGTTGCACATGTGTTAAATTAATAAAATTAGCGATGCATTTAGGAAATCACTTTGTTGATGTTGATATCTATGCTCTCTTTTGATATCTATGCTGTCTGCTTTGATGTTATTATGTAATACTGAAACATGTAATGATGTTATGTGGTGGGGGTCTGTTTTAGATCTGGGTCATTCCACATCAAATCAAGGTCTGTTTATCTTTCACTGGTTTTCCAAAAGGCAGATGGGATGGATGCTTATGCAAACTTGTAAAAATATATACGTCACAGGCAATGTATAAAATGCCTGGTTTTTAGGCAATTTGCAAAAATCCCCTAGACTATTTAGGGTCAGCGTTAATGTAGGGTTAATGTTTTACAAATTGCCTAGGCATTACTCAAACATTTCCTGTAACATACATAATGCAAAGGGGAATTACCTATTTATAAAATAAAAATGCAATACGAATTGTTTTAGTTTTATTGCTGAATCTGATGTTGTCAGGGATGCTATTAGAAGAAGGTTTAACCTCATCCTCTTGGAGGACATTCCAGTGCTCTAACCTCTAGACATACACACACACATAGATATATATATATATATATATATATATATATATATATATATATATATATGGTTTGTGTTAATGTGCTGATATTGAGCTACATGAATAGATAGACTTACGTATATGCTTATATATATCGATGAATTGTGCCTGAAAGGAGTCTGTCGTTGATGACAAGAAGCAGCCTCCTGTGAGTGAGGAACCAGTGCGAGAAGAAAGGCGCAGTCAAAGAGTCAGTGCAGAGCAGAAGCAACTTGTCGAAGCGCAGAAACGGACCATCGATGTGGAACCACCAAAGTCTAGACGTTCTCAGAATGCGGTTAATGGCAAGGTATTTAGAGTAAGACGATCAGGATTGCAATGATGCTGTTCTTTTGGGCCTATGAAGTCAGATGTTTTTACCTGTCCAGGTTTTAATTTCACAGATTTATATAGCACCCATTAAGGAAGCCTGCTCAGAGGGTGTAGACGAGTAGTTTTATATTGTGTTGGTTGACTGGTTGTGATTACTCTAATCAAAGGCCAACCCAGGTGGAGAAGAGATTGATTCCATATGGAGTGATTATGGATGAGTTACCATTGGTCATTCTTTTTACAATCACTTGAAACTGTTTTTGTCCAGCACAGTTGACAAAGGTTTGCCTCTGGGTAGTTATATTTGAGAGGCACTATGTAAATGCTCTGAATGAATGATTGAGTTATTGAGTAACGTTGGTGTCAAAATTGGTCTAATGGTGGTGTTCATTTCTTTTTAATGATTCACAAATTTTGTAAGTCGAAGGTATGAGCAGGTTCATGATTCAGTGAGTCATCTCTTCTTGGTGATATGTCTTGTTGCAAAACGGGTTCTTTGCTTACAGACTTCGGAAGCTGAGGCATCGAGTCCTGTTGCTTCGTTCCCAGTTGGACAACCAGTGGCTACAGCAGGAATTCCTCTGAAGAAGAGAGGTCGCAAGTCGAAGGACTACAGGTCTCCCTCTGTTGAAAAGACTGTTGAGGAGGCAGAAGAAACAGATTCAGCAAAAAAGGTTAATTTTGAAAACTTGACTTATATGGTCTTGTGTTTTTAAACAATTTTGGAAGTGAAACTGGTTTGTTTTAAAACATATTGGCAATTGCCATTTTAGCTTGCTCAAATAAGTTTTGTTTGTCATTACAGAATTTGTGTATATTTAATTTTTTTTGTAAGAACCTTCAACTGTTGTAGATCATATTATTTATGAAATTGTTAGTGATAAAGTTGTGTTGTTGTGTTTGAAGGTTGATTAGTATCTTGCAATTATGTTTCATGTTATTCAATATTCAGGCTTCCACGCCAACAGTTCGAAAAGAAACCCCTGCAGCCTCTAAGCCAGATGCCGACGAAGATGAGGATTCGGAGGAAGAATTGGATGATGCCAATGTGTGCTTCGTCTGTGAGAAGGCAACAAAGGGCATTGAGCAATGTCAAGGACCTTGCCACGGTCTCTTCCATTCTTCATGTCTGAGCGGAACAAGCCAGATGGATGGACAATTCCAATGCTCGGAATGTACTACGGGTATTGAAGCTTACCTCTGCCGATACAAAACTTAATTGTAATTGTGTTATTTTGTTATACCTTTCCTGGGCAACACGTTTACCTCAACTATGCTTAAATTACCGTGAAATTATGATATAACCATGCCAACCTATCCTTTGCGATAAATTCAATTTTTAGTTATTACAACTATATGCGATACTTCCTGTTGTAAACATTCATCTGATGATTTACCAGAGTTGCTATGAGAAGCATGCCATTTTAGTTTTCTCAAGTAAGTATGTGAGTGAGATTTGTGATTTGTTGCTGAAGAGGGTGAAGCTGCCACCTGACTGTGCATGATTTTTCTTCCTCTTGTGTGCATTTTCCCATGTACTTTATTGAATTGGCTGCAAGCGCACTGTGGGAACATCCGATCAAAGAATGAGTGATCACTAGTTTCTTGGTCCAAACCGCACATATTTCGATTCACACTTAAAATCCTGTCTCATATTTAAATGTATGTGTTTTTTTGTGGGTAAGCATTTTAGTGGTTTTAAATTTTGTTTCAAATGGTTTTTTCAACTGGGCTTCTTCAACGCATTGCGATTACATGGCTGGAGTTTCACTTGAAACGGAGGAGCACCTTTCAATTAATATGTTGTGCATTATGTTGCACTATGATCATGATGCATTAGGGTTATGGGGCATTTCAATTATGGAGTATTATGATTGAGGTGCATTATGTTTGTGGTGTTTTGTGGCATGATGATTATTGTAGTCGTTAGGTTAGTTTTAATATATAAGAAAGTCTTATAAACCTTTTTATGTTATAGTTTACTTGTCTGATGTGTTAGATAACCACAAGTGCTTCATCTGCAAGAAACCTGGTCAGAAGACTTTGCCGTGTTCTGTGGCTGACTGTGGTCGGTTCTACCACGAGGACTGTCTCAAGACCCTTCTGCCAGATGGAGTGGCCAGCATGGACCGTCCTTTGTCCTGCCCACTGCACACCTGTTTTACCTGTCAGCTCAAGAAGCAGGACAAGGCATCAACCAGCGATGGTGAGATTAGTGTTATGGTCCTTTAAGATTGGGAGTGTTGGCAATTGGGTGGAATGTGTTCCAGCCAGATTGTGTTGCCATTAGCGACGTGTTTATCTCTTGTGTTCTGTGCCTCTGTGTGACCAATTCTCTCTATGTATCTTTCTCCAAACTGGGCATATTTTGATTCATACTTGGATCCGGTCTGAAGTTTCATTGTATGTGTCTGCTTGTCTCTTTCACACACAGACACACACACACACACACACTGTCTGGAGTTTTAAGAAAAAGTTGTAAACCTACCTTCTTGTTTGTGACAATTGCAAGGTAGTGCTTACTCCAGCAGATATGAGCATCGCTCCTGCTTGCAGTACCTCTAGAGGTGATGTGAATGATTGAAGATGATTATATACTTTGAGTTTTTAGGAGAATAAGTATAGAGCAGAATTTTTATTGTTATTATTTATTATTACTACTCTTATAATAATTATTACTGTTAGGATTGTTTACCTTTTGAAATGATTTCATGAAGTCATTTTGACATCCTTTTATTTGCGTAATTGTCAGATGACAGCGATTTCACCGATCTCTTCATCTGTGTGCGATGTCCGACAGCGTACCACATGACCGACAGTTGTCTGTCGGCCGGTTCTCTCGGACTGACAGGGAAGTACATTGTCTGTAGCAAACATTTTGAACCGTCTAAGACTCACAGTCTCCACACTCGCACGAGTTCTTCGTGGTGCTTCGTCTGCGAAAAAGGTAACTTTGACAATATTTGGATGAGATCTGATTTCACTTCTTGTTGTGCCTAGCATTAGGTCTGCGTTGGGAACATGAGTGTTCACTATCGATGGTACAACATTGGACTTGTAACATCGCCATGGTGTAAATGTGCGATTTGTCGCTTTCATTTTGCTTTCGTGTTGTAGTCAGATGTCTGGTTTTCTTAAACAGATGGAGTTTTAGCTGTTGATGATTTTAGATGAAATGACCGTCGATTGATGCCCTGTAAAGTGCGATAGAGATGTCACTGAATTAGATTTATCTACACTCCCTCGGCTCTTCTTGTGGTAGGTAGGAATGGATCGCATACAACTGCAAAGCTCAGAAGCAGAAATGAGTATTAAACAAAGAGCTTGACAGCTGTGATTTGTGTGCCTTG
This sequence comes from Bimastos eiseni, assembly GCA_959347315.1. Taxonomy (NCBI): domain Eukaryota; kingdom Metazoa; phylum Annelida; class Clitellata; order Crassiclitellata; family Lumbricidae; genus Bimastos; species Bimastos eiseni. The sequence goes on from OY365810.1 coordinate 37,504,329, forward strand.
GGTAGTCCTGATGTTCTGTTGAGCAAACAGGAGATTTGGTTACGATTTGCAACCGATGCAGTCTCTGTCATAGTTTGGGAGTGAACACTCCACTTATCCAGATATATCTAAAAGTATATGACCATTGGCAAACATTGTTTGATTAGTAAATGGACCCTTAATCATGTAGCGATGACCTTGTGGTAAACCAAAATTATTGTAGCTTATGGCCATCTTTGATTAATGATTCTCTAACTCCATACATGGGATACATATTAGACGTAGAGCTATCATGTGATTGAGAAATCCGCTAGATAATGAGAAAGTGCTTTGTGTAGGTTAATGCCATTAGAAGTTGACCTAAATTCATCCTGTACATGCTTTCACTGCTGCGCTTTAAGTGTACGATAGCTTTGTGTGTTTCTTCAGGTGGCAGCCTGTTGTACTGCGATTCCTGTCCTGCTGCATACCATACCGCTTGTCTTGACATGACCGTGATGCCGTCTGGTGCCTGGCAGTGTCCGGACTGCAGTCGTGGCAAGAGCCCGCTCTACGGGGACTTAGTCTGGGTCAAATTTGGCAGCTACAGGTGAGGAAACTATATTGCTAAGACGGTCGTCAGTGATTATAAATGACTTTCTTTGTAAGCTCCAAGGATCAGAGATATTTAGAATATTCTTAAGATATGATTGATTTCATGGTTTGTATTTTCATAAGATTGACTTCCATTAATGTAGAGTGGTAGACATCTTTGATTAACTTCAGTTGATGTGAAATGCTATAAATTTCCAGTTGTAGTATTATAATTATAGACATGTTATGGCAGTGATGACGATTTCATGTGAAGTTTATATAAGAGAGCTTAAGGTTTATATATATATGTATATATGAAATTAATGTCTGGACATACTTTAACCTTTATTCATTCTGGGGTGGCATCATGGTGAACGCAACAGTGATAAAGATTATCGTGAAGTAAACTACAAAGACCATTATAGTGAAATTGTTGGAGAATGATAATGAGCTGCATTGGTTTCCCAGTCACTTTTGGTTCATGCTCATTGTTAAGATGTTGAGCAGTGGCAGTTGTCTATTACACTGAGAGTAAATATTGTATTGTTTAGTTTGAGCGCCTCTGATTAGGTTGTACCGTGAGGGGCGCTTTATGAATCTGTAAATAGAATAGAATGACAATAATTATTGCATACTGTGTAATTTGTCTTCTTTACATTTCTGTACTTTACAATGTGATGTGTTGTTAAGATGGTGGCCTGCGGAGATCTACCATCCGTCGAGTCTACCTCTTAACATCCAGGACCTACCACACCAGGTCGGAGAATTTCCCGTCTGTTTCTTTGGATCGCACGACTACCTTTGGATTCACCGTGGTCGGTAGGTACCGATGATATATATCTGAAGGTTATGCAACAAATTATATGCACAATTACACATCTATTAATATTTAATAATCTTGTTGTAGTTATGTTTGGATTGACTAGAAAGACAGTAAATGAAGACAAAACCTGATGTATGTCTAAATGAGAAGAGAGTATTTAGTAGGCAAACATTCGTTGGTTAAACTCAAATATTTGAGACCTGTGAGATCCTAGAAACTCTTCCTCTGCCATTCAGGCATTGTAGAGTCCTCAAAGCCAGTAGATACGCTTTTATTTAGGTTCCAACTGTTGTCATACTGGGATATTCTTGATAACTTTCATGTTAACTGTTGTGTTTGTTTTTGTGTTCAGTGTTTTTCCGTTTAAAGAAGGAGACAAGTGTTGCCGGGAAGCGGATGCAAAGGGAACAGCAAAAATATTTGATAAAGGTATGGGAAGAACAATAAATATCACTTTGATCTCAACCGAGTGTGGAAATGGCATTGTATCTCAAATATGCCTCATTTATTGTGGCCACAGTATTACAGAAGTCATTTAATAGAAGTGGTTTAATCAGAAGTCATTTAATTAGAATGGGATATCCTTCAATGACTAAGTTTCACAGATTCCTATGCTGGCATTGTATCGACATCTTGCACAGTTTTCCTATGTGGCCTCCCACTTCTATTTCACTGCACATGACATGAACAGGTTGTCTCGATCAACTTTCCCATCACAGAAACCACTGCACTATCGAGCACTCCACAAGTAAACTGAAGACTAATTTTACTACATTTAATTACCATAAGAATTCTTATATAATAGAACATGAATATAAAACCTAGTTCTTTGCTATGGAAATTAAACCTTTTAAAACACGACCACATTATAAGTTGGTTTGTAAACGCTGTGTTATGGCAAGTTTCAGCTGTATCTGTGTTTATACGAGCTTGACCAGTTGATGATATCTGTGATCTATTGTTGTCAATTTCTAGCTATGAAAGAAGCAATAGCAGTCTATCGAATGCTCAATCCGAACAGCAAGCATCCGACTGCCAAGTCCACAGACGAGGAAGACGATGCAGAGAAAACCGTTTCGAGAAAAGGAAAAAATGCGGACGATCAGGGCGATAACGAGGGTGAAGATGACTACGACGGTGATGATGCTCAGGGTGGTCCAAAGACATCTACAAAGGTGATTACTTCTTAGATACCTCTGCTCCATTGCCTTTTGTTGTATAGTTTAATATTGTGATGAGCAATTAGTTCATTTGTTATTGCTTTCGATTCATGGTGTATCGCAAAGATTGACAGACTCACATAACATGCTTGTTGGAGTGGTACTACATGAGTATCACTATCCTTAATTATTAAATAAATTTAAAAAATGCTCTTAATGCACACCAGGTGCTGAGTTGGTTACTGTTCAGCTGGACTGTTGATCATGATTTTGACTAATGTAATTGCCATTGATAGAAAATGCCGTGAATTATGATGAGGGCACTACAGAAGGCAACTCATTTAAATCGAAATTTTAAAAATTTCATTTTATTGTTGTTGTGTGTGTTAATGCTAACTGTTTGTTGGATTGGTGGGGTTAGGTCCAAGTACAAGGCGCCCTTGCAGTTTTTTGGCCGCGTTTATGGCGCCTTATGGATCGTCTTTATTATTATTATTATTATTATTATTATTATTATTATTATTATTAGTGTTGTTATCAGTATAATTATTACCATACCTCACAGATAGGATTACTATCCTGACATACAATTCTACAGTTAGAATTATTATCTTTCTGGGAAGGTGAAATTATCAACATGTTAATTTTACTTAATCTAAGATTGTCATGCAGGTGGTTTATAATAACCTGTTTAGGTTGATTGATCATAACTTATTGTCTTAATGACTGTTAGTCTATTGCCATTGTTCTGAATAGGCAACACCACCTAGTGACAAGAGGGCTAAGCGATCCAAGACTAAGTCTAATTCCAAGGTGCTTCGTCAGATGCAGCGACAGAGCCAGGTGTTACGGCTCACTGAGTCGCCACGCTTGACCGAGGACGGGTTGGCGCTGAAAATGGTCAATGACCACGAAAGTGCGTGCTATCGTTGTGGTCAGCTCGGTCAGTTGATCCTCTGTGACAAACCAAAGTGCACAAAAGCCTATCACATGAAATGCATTCACAAGTCGAAATTACCACATGGTAAGTTGATAACACTCTCCATTTTTTTCTGAAATTACTCTAGTAGGCTTATTTTTCTATGCATAAAATAACAGTTGCTGATAATTACCGTCTTTTGACAAGACAGAATGGTTAAATGATATATTTAGGTATCATAATTTATGTGCAGCCTTCACATAGAAAGTCATTTGTCTTTAAGAATGTCAACAGATATATGTGATAGATATGAAGACGATGTGAGCTTTATTTGTTGGTATAATCTGATATGAAGACATATTTTTGGATATTGTGTTTGAACAAATGATGATGTATATATGTATCTGGCTATTTATATAGCGCCTGAGAGAACCTATGGAAGACGCTAACCAACATGTTTCAACAGATGATGATGTTTCTGTGAGTTAGGTAATCATGGTTTTGTGATGGTGGAATTGATGATGAAGATGATCCTAATAACACGGGTGATATTTGATGATGCAAACATTGTTAAAAATTCCTGGGTCACTTTACTCGCTGCTTTTATTTTTGAGGTTTAATCCTTTGGAAACAAGGTTCTACAAAAGGCTGCTGGGTGAACAATGCGACAAGTTGCCAAAGTGTTGAACATGTGTCATGTTGCTTATTTGCAGTCCCCAGCGATGCTATAGTATTATACTGAAATGTCATTCCTCAACACAGATTCCTAAAACAGTTTTTATGTATTTGCCAATTAGTCTTTGGGTTCATTGCTGTGATGTGTTTATGTATTGTTAGGTATGTGGCTATGTCCTTGGCATCACTGTCATGTCTGTGGTAAAGCTGCCATTCAGTTCTGCTCGCGTTGTCCCAGCTCCTACTGCGCCGACCACGTCATCGACAACATCATCTTCTCGGTGGATCATGGCATGACCTGCTTTGGTCATCCCGACGTAACCCGCGAGACCCAGTGCACGGAAACGACCCCACAGTGGGTACCTGTGTATTCAAACCCTGCCCCCATTCGAAAGCAGACCCGGTCAAAAGATTTGAGCGATTCGGCGAAGAAAAAGCGCCGTACGAAGACTGTACCCTTGAAGAAAAAGCTGTCGGTCAGCAAGCGGGCGCTTGAGCCAAGGTCGACCGGAGTAGTAAGCGACTCGGACTCGAGGTCGGACGACGCACCTCTGACCATAGTCGAGGATCTAGATCCTGTGATCACTAAAAGCAGCAAGAAGGTGAAGAAGGCAAAGCCTGTGACAAAGTCACGTCGTTCCGACGGTGCAGCTAAAACCAGAGAGTCGGTTTCTGCGAGAAGGTCGGGTAACCAGTCTGGCGTGAGTGGTCCGTCGGTCGACTTGCAGCAGGATGGCAGCGATCTGTCGACTTCAGGAAAGAAGTCACAGGCACGTGCCGACTCCCCGATGTTTGACAATTCCGACGATGAGTTTCCACAGCTCGTCATCGACGTCCCGACTTTGTGATTGGCAGAGCCGGACGTTGTTCGTCGCATGGCATTTGAACTGGAATGATTGCATTCTACTATTCGCAACTTCGTGTATACGACTATCTCGAAGTTTTGATCCGATGTTGAAGTGATGCACTGCTTGCCGCAGAGCCATGCGTGACGGGTCCAGTGGCTGCAAGTGTTGAGACAGGTTGAACTGTTTCTGTCATGTCACATCGTGCTGCGGTGACAGTTGAAAACGTCACTGTCTCAACATAGTCCAGTCAGACTTCTAAACCCGTTTTCTTCTGGTCTTTTGTTTGACGATTTCTGTCCTAGAGACTTACTTCAGTCTCTACTGTGCAGTGGCAGACTCTGAAAAAGGTTTAATTGACATTTTGATTCGTTTTTTTAATGCTATATCCCAGATTTCAGTATATTTGTGCACCTTTAATTTCCAAGCCTAGACCCGCTCTGCCGTAATACCCCCACCTCCATCAGTTTGACAGTTTTATGCTGCTGTCATTATTTCCTCTATTTAATGAAGCTGAATGAGGTTGGCTTCAGGAGGAGCATTTAAGCGATCAAACTCTGGGTTGTTTCTGTACAGGGGCCATAGGTAGCATTGAGAAGGCCCAGATATCTATGCTTAACTATTTTTGACTGGCTGTAACAATGAAGAGTTCTGGTATTTGTAGGTGAAGTTGAGCAGACTGAGAGGACTGCTGAGTTGTAGGATATGGCTTTCAAAGTCTATTAAACCGGTCCTGTTTAACTATTTCATGTGCATTTGTTCTTGTTTCTCTCTGGAATTATTCTCTGGTTTCATCCCTACGAAACCCAACCCTGTGTAAAAGGACAACTCAGTTGCATGGTCTTAAGATGTTATGGGGTGATGATATCATCTGTGGTAGCTGTAGCTACATTGCCTGACTGCCTGTGGAGTGATGTAAGAATCTGTCAGACATATAGAAATGGGACTTGGTTAGAGCCCCTGAAACATCTGCTAATTATTTTGCTGCAAAGTGCTTGGCATACCAATAGGTACTCTGATCACATAGTTGTTTGTTTGTGTAAATGTTATCTGGCAGATAATTCTGTTCAAGTTTAACCACTTTTATTTGGTGTTAATTGATTTATGGTCCTGAGGGATTGCTTGCTCGTACTGTTGCCAGGTGTGATTTTAATCAGGTCTCGCTGGACCTGTAATCTAAATGGTTTTCTGTTTGATGTGGCTTTTAAGTCGATTGTATCTTATAATTACTTTTAATTTTATGCTAATTACAGGAATAGTTTGTGCATTGTTATGACTGATTAGTGAGAGTGACAGTACACTGCATTTTCTTAGGCTGATCATTAAGCCGCTGTTTCTGTGTTGAAGTTTTGCTCCTACAAAAAAGTTTGTATTAAGAAATACAGATGCAAGGTTTTTAGTAATATTCGATAAGGGGGAATGCACCAACTGTTAAGCTTTGGCTTCTTTACGAGACCAACCAGAACGCCCAGATTTAGACGCCTTAGAAAGGACTGTGTACAAGGTGCTTACATTAATAATATTATGCCAAGCAGTTGTAATCTGCTAATCCAGGCCACATATGAGTTCTGTTCTTTGACTGAGAATTGGTGTATGTTTAAACCAACTATGGAAACTTAGCATGTGTTAGACCCAGTGCTAGTTTACTCTTGAGTTGATGTGTACTGCATAAGAATTTACCCCATCATCTTGAACCTTGACAGCTGATAGAGGTCATTGTACTATGATTAATGTTAAGTGGTGGATAGCAACTGTTTAGATGAGTAGTGGAATATAACAGCAGTCCTCTTAAGGTGCATCCCCTTTGCTTCTCTTTATTTAGCCGAATAGCGTACACACATGCACAAGGGACTGAGCCAGTTTACCTTACCCCCTATGTCATCAAGTTCCAAAACTTTATGACATAAAAAAATCCATTTGATTTGATAAAGGTGTCAAGTCTTCTCTTACTGATCCCAGCTGAGTAAAGTATATTGGCACACCTGCATTAATTATTGTTTATTTCCAGAATATTCAGCTTTGATACCAAACTGCAATAGAAGTGCCTTCTCCCAACTCCTATCTTCATGCTGTTCTGTACATAGTTCTAACTTGTGAGTCCTGTAAATATAAAAATACCTCCCTTGAATTTCGCCCTTTCACGAAATTTTCTTTACAGTAGATAGGCTCTTAGGGACAGACATTTTGTTAATTGATGTGTAGCTTTAAAAGTCACAAATTGAACAGTGTGATGTCTATCCAGTCCATTGGCAATATTGGTCTGATCATGCAGTACAACAATCAATCAATAGGAGTATCATATAAGAATGGCAAGAAGTTCATTTCACAGCTATGCAGCCTACTCTCAAGTGATGAACCTTTGTGGGAATGCTTTAACAATGAACTGCTATGGTTTCCCAGTAGCATTTAGTATGCACATCATTGAAGTGTGAAGAAGAGTGTGACTGCAGTAGGGGTTCTGGATGTCAAGTTTTCCACATTGGGCACTTCATCGATTGGGTGTTTAAAATCTGGCATCTAGCATGCTGCACTACAAAATCAGAGATTGGGGCTGAAATCCGTGATATGATGATATCTATATGAAACCTCGTGCTCTGCTTGAGCGTTGTAGTGATTGAGTACATCGATCATACACTGGCATGGAATAATAGAAGGCAGCATGACTTTGGCTGTGCAGTGACTTAACGTGGGTGTATGGGGGCATGTACGTGTGTGTATCGAGACAATCTTTTAGACTTGGACTTAGTTCCTCCCGTTCTTGGAACATTGGTCAACAACAAGAGCTCTCCATCCCGTATGATCCTTGGCAGTCTCCTCTGCGTCTTCCCAGTCAATTCCCGTCTCCTTCAAGTCTTGTCCGAAGGTGCTCCTCCAGGTTTTCACCGGCCTTCCTCTGCTCCTTCCATTTTCCAGTATCCATCCCATTGCCATCTTTGCAGGACGCTGTGGTGATAACTGCAAAATGTGTCCGGCGATTCTTCTCCTCCGTCTCCCGTCTGATGATCTCGTCCATCTTCCCCACCTCCGCCAACCTCAGAACCTCCTCATCTTTTCAGTACCTCGAAAAGGCTGCCGTGCCCAGGGCTGTGTAACTGCTGTAATGTTGAGTTGAATTGGTTTCCTGGTCACTTTTGTTAAATGCTCGTCATTGAAATGTCAAACGTGGAGTCTAGAGACTGATGTGTTGAGGTCAGAAAAGGAAGGTGCTGTGGAAACTATGGAAACTGTGGACTATGTAAGCATTACACGGTGAAATGCTGATGGAAGTTGCCTGATCAATGTGGTTGTTTTGGTACCATATGTATACTGGAGTGGAGGGCCTCATGCAATTTTAATATTGTTAAATTGAACCCATGTTATGCTGTGAAGCCCAGTCAGTGTTCCCTCTAAGCTGTGCGCATGTGCACACAGACCTTGGAGTCGTCACACACCAGAATTTAGTGCGCGCAATTATTTTTTTTGTCTCCTAGCCCCGTCTGCGGCCTACCTTACTCCAGAAGCTGTGGTTCCTTGGCTGATGCGTCCTGTTATTTTTCTTGAGGTTATCAGAACTTATCACCATAGACTTTTAGATAAATAATCTTAAATTAGCTATCATCCTATTCAGCTGCTCGGACCTGCACACAAAAGTGTGAACCATTTATAAAATGTTGCACACACAATTTCTTGCACAAAGGAAAAAATTAGAGGGAACACTGAACACAGTACGTTTTGTTATCAAATGTACTCCAGTTCTTGCTGTTTTGTACAGCTAGTTCTTCTTGCAGTTCACCATGACATCTGCATTGTAGTATAATATCAACTTATATTTATTTGGTTTGAAGATGAAAATAAGTTTCTGTTCGATTGGCAAAGCTGTAGCATGCCAGCATTCTAAGATAATCATATGTTTATGTTATGATTATTGGTGATTGGAATGTTTAGCACTTCAACGAAAATCTGAACTGGTTCCCAGTCACTTTTTGTACACTCTGGTTGTTAAAGAGTTTTAGTTGAATGATCAGTGTTGAATAAGTTGAATGATTTTCAGAGCCTTATTTGATAAATGTGAAAAATTCAAATGCTAGAACGTTCTGATGAGATTGCGATGGCTATATACATGATCTACCAACATTGGACCTAGCCCCAAGAGACTACTGTAATATCTGCTTCACTAGCAGTGATTGAACTGGTTATTTGATAGTAAGTTCTTTGTAGTTAAAATTTACAGATATTGTAATAGTGGACTTTGTGGCTGGTGTGGCTTTGCGGTGATGTGATGAAAAATGGCATTAGGATTTTGCGATTCTGCAATCACAGTGACGTTTCCTTTTGTAGTAGTGTAACTTGTTTACAATTACAATCTGTATAGTTTGTATTTAAGCTGTATACACATCCCAGTAATGTTTATTCTGGTTTATCAGTGTCATATGTCTGAATTCGTAATATATGTGAGTGCTCCGAGATGAACGACGTGCCAGATGAGGAAAGATGTTTTCCATCTGCCTTTGTTCTTTGATATTTCTTTAAGGATTTTTCGTCTGACTTCGGTAAGCATCAATTGGTTGTGGTTAAATGTCAATTCTTTTACTGGGTATTGTACGTTTTGTCAGAGGTGGTTCTGGCGCACATCGGGGGAGAGGGATTGCATGTGAATGAGCCAGTTGCTGGTGTTAATTCTAATGATCAAGTCTGCGAATTTTTCTAGTGCCTGCTCAAGGTATTTACTCAAGTGTTTGAATATTGCTTGAACTGTATCTTGCTTCCAACCTGAATGTAGGGCAGTTAACGATTGTCGCTGATGATGTTGTATTTGGTTACTTTCTCTTTCTTTCTTTGTAAATATCACTGTAATTTGAACATGCCAGCTGTTTTGCATTGCGTTTGAAGTAAGGTTTTTGGAGATGCATGTGTTAGTTTTTATGCGAATGTGAACAGTGCGGTTATATACATATATATATAGGCGGATATACGCGAGGCTTGACTGTAAATCGGGAAGGCTTGTTGGAGGCTGCGGATGGGCCGTTGGACTTATTATGAATGATGCTTATCCTTTATTTTACCAGTAATTGTTAATCTAAGAATTGATTACTTTGATGTCGATGGAATGGACATCTAAGGTATTTTCTGGTTCTTTGCAAGTAAACAAAACTATTCTGTGACAGAGGTTATTAAACTCTCAGGTGTTGTACCCTGATTTGCTGCGAGAACGTCCTATTAACACATGTCACTATGACAAGAATCCACTCTGTAACTTCGTTATTACTCACTTTGGATCCCAAGTTTAATTCAGCTGTAGAGAGAGACCTCACTACAACATGATCTCAGTTTCAGGCAGTTCTTAATTTGGCTCTCAGGCAGAAAGAACTATATTGAGTTTCATGTGTAGTGTACATATAAGCATTCATTTGCCCAAAATATGGTGTTAACACGGTTATACAGGTAACAGACAGAGACATCTTGAAATGCAAGTCTCTGCAGTACAGTTTTACAGATGATGAGAGCATCTTAGGCAGATTATACACTAGCTTGAATTATATACAAGAGTGAATTTCTGGATAAATGTCATAGGGTCAAGACGAAAAATTGAAATTGACAGTCTTTAGACCCATATCCTGTATTTAAAAAATGCAACTGGGTGGTAAAAAATTCGACTGATAGCCACAGTTACGCATAAACCCAGAATTACGGATAAGATTCAGCTGTTAATTAGCAACAAATTTGTCTTAAATGTGCATTGTCTTAAAACATACGGCGCCAACTGTCAACTGAACGTGAAAATTTAAAAAATAAATGTATCTTTAAAATTCTGATAATGCGTGCGCTGTTTTCCTCTTAAAGATTTACATTTCTATTAGTTTATAATTGTCGGGGACAAAATATATCTAATGCATATTGTCTGCAGACGGACTTGAGCATTTGCTATTGACAGTTGAGCCCACAGTGTAAAATACGCCCTCCACTGGGACAGATGTGGAAGACGATGACCGCTGAAGCTGACCTAGTTGGCTCATTACTGGAAAGTGACCAGACTTTGCATTGCTCCCCAGAACTGCAGCACATCATCAGGTGAGATTCCTTGAGATCAGGCATCTAGCAACTTTGACAGTGACATCAAACCGTATAAAGTCTATTTGAACACACAAGATGACCGAATTTAAAAGTGATATATGACACAAACAAGTGACTGATGGACATTCTAGTGTACTGATGTGTATTCAAGAACATGCTTTTCTCCTAATTCTACATATTTTTGGTCAGGAATAGAAGAACATTTTCTGGAACGTTGCCCTCCTCCTTTATTCATGCTTGGGACTGGCACTGTCAGGGTGGAAACAGTGGAGGAGTTCTTCTCCCGTCTAGTGTGTGTGTTGTGGAATGAATTCTTTTAAAAATATGTTGTGCATTCACAATTTCACATGGATTGTGGCAGCAAAAAAGACCTGAATCTGACTTTATGGCAGTCTTCACGGCTTAGATGTAGCTTAGTCTTATTTTAACCAAGTAATCAGTAAATTGGAGATTCTTGTATCTGAACATGCCAATTTTCAATCATATCAATCATAATACAGTAAATTTATATAAAGCTTTCGGTGGCACTGTAAAATCTATCCCGTGAAGTTAGTATTAGTATTTATAAAAATTTAGCAGATGTGAATTTTGAACTCTTAATTCAGGACGATCTACATTATGGATTCATTCATACAGTCTTTGGGGACATATCCCATGATGCAGCATTCTGTTCATGTTTGGTACTACATATGGCATGTTAACCAGTATGGAATGTTAACACTTTATTGATTCAGTACACTAGCTGTTAAAGTTTTAATAGCCTTGGGAGACATAACCAATTCTCGTTAAGCAAAATGGCACATAATTAGGGAGCACGTTAATGAGTCCATGCTGTAGGCAAGTTAGTTTGTGGTAAAAAAAATGGTAATATTGTGGAGCTTCGCTTACAAATGATTTTTTTTGGAGCCTCTTCACATAAAAGAAAAGTCAGTAATGTTCATATTGCTGTTTTGCTTTTGCTTCTTTCAAGAAGTTCTTTTAATGCAAAGTAAGTAAACATCCTGGATAAATTTTAATTGTAATTTATAACTTCTACCATATAAGTATCAAAGGCTCAAGGCATTCATGCTAACAACCATAAACTATAATGACAGTAATTTACCTACTTTTGCTTTGCTTTCTTCTCTTGTAAAATCCTACCATGGTGCATTGATAATGCTCTGTTGATATTCATTATGAACCGTCTTCACATTTCTTGTGAATGACCCGTCAGACTTAAAGGCCTTAAGTTGTATGTATTTTAACATTTGTTTAGGTCCATTTACTTTAGATTTGATCATACTGTTGATTTGAAAAGATTACAGAACCGGTGCTACGGAATGATGATTGGGTTTTGTTTTAGATAAGATTCTTTTGTTCTACGTATGTGCGAGGTCTATTGACTCTCTATCATAATGATAGTCATTTTCTTCTGTCATTTTCAATTCTATCCACTCTATGCACAACAGAAGCTTAATTAATTAGTCTTCAGATCATGTTTTAAACCTCTAAGGCTTGCTGCAATGTATTTATTTGCATGGCAATAGTTTCCTGTTGCAAATCAAATAGCATTATCACAAGAGACATTTTGCAAAGCTGTCTATTCGATATGGTGAGTCTGTGTAAAAATCATGTGTCATAATGCTTTTAGGGGTTAATAAACAATTAACAATGAGTTTTGAGAAGCAAAAAAATTCTTCCTGTATTTTATTTCTTATGGCTAATTGGTTATATGCATCCCTCAAACAAAACCCCTCTAACAAATCATTGTTTGACTTCAGATTTTGAACAGCTTTCCTGGATATACTGTAAAATTGTACATGTTATACAAATTGGCATGTTACTACTACCTTTTTCATACTATTAGTGCTCCATACAAGCTTATCGCATCAGTCTGGCACCTGTTGTGGAGTTGGGCTTTGGGCCATTTGCAATTATTCTAAGGACACAGTTCGGTGCAGGTCTATAAAATCGAAGCAGAACAAAACATTCATTATGTAATGAGTATTAGATTTTCATCAAATGGTTGATTATTTTATAAAGTTACTTATTTTATATATATAATATAGTTACTTATTATTATGTTATAGTTGTGACTATTATTATGAAATATACTGTTCACTGTAGCAATATATTATCCTATGTACTATCAGTACTTATTATCGAGAGCTATTTGGCAAGTTCAACACGATTGTTCATTGGGACTCAACAGGATGGATATTATATTTATGCACTGATGTATGCATGTGTTTATACTGGTATGTGTGAGTGTGTATATATGCAGAGATTTAATTATAAGGTGCTCGTACAAGTGATGATGGTTTCGTTGATTTATTGATCTGTTGAGTGATACTTATTTGATGCTTTGTGTGTGTAAAACACAAATCTAGTTGAGTTACCCATATATGCAAAATACCAGACATAGGCGAAAAGGAGCTTGATCAACATGTCAATGTGATGTTAAAATCTGGGTTCATTGTAAGGAAGGAAATATGATTATTACTACTATATGTCATTATTTATTATTAAATTGAGAGACTTGTATATATGTGACCTGAGATGACCAGTCCTTGCTGATGAAAGTGCCATGAAAGGCAGGATCCAATCTGTCAAAAAAGAAGCAGGGATGAGAATTTCTGTGAGTTTGAGGAATTCTGCACTATAACAACGCCCTTGTGGCTGAAGCTTGGTGGGGTCCAATCCTCTGATGCCTCCTGGAAAATTGGATGCTGATGAAAATGTTATTATCATCATTGGTGGCATTTCTTAATAATGTTAATTTATTTATGATGATATCAGACTTGTGTGGTATTAAAAAAATTACGATATTGTTGTTTCCAAACGACTGCTATGGTACATAAGGATTCCAATATGCAGTACCTGATAGCAGACTTGGCAAACGAGTCATCTAGCATTACTGCCAGTTTTACATGCAACCGCTTGCAGTAAATGTTTGTCAAAGAAAAAATGCAAGAGTTTCTGTGTGAAGATTGTTAGTGAGTGGACATAAAATATATTGCTAGTGGAGCTGTTATGTAATTATGCCAAAACTGATACAAATGTGCATGGAGACCATTCTCGGTGCGTATGCTGTATAGACTTGTTTAAACATGGTTCATGATATAGATAGATTCTTAATGTGTGTTCTATGGGGCTCTTAATCTGTTTTCTGTTTCTTAAAAATTAAAGTTTTAGCAAATATCTGACTTTTTAACGCATAGTGCATACTAAAATGTATGGGAGCCAATCTTTCTGGTCATTAAAGAGTTAAGAAATGATGATTTATCTCTTGCACTGGATGATTTCCATTCTACTTTGGAGATAGGAGAGAGTTTAGAATTCTAATCGCAATCCCCACACTTTTAGAGTGCCACTTGAAAGCCAAGGAGTTTAAGTATGTGTCTATAACCTTGATATAATTGCACTGGCTTCCTCTTCAGCTCAGAATCGCTTTCAAATTGGGACTTGTGGTTTGTTAAAACTTTTAAGGCTGGCCGAACACAATAAATACATTTAAAATCATCCTTATTCGTCAGTCTCATTGATGTTCAATAAGGCCATCTGATGGCCTCTCTCTATTATATGTAAAACTAAAACTCGATTTTTGGTAGTGGGTACTAAATTTTAGAATTCTTTCTCTGTATCTGCTGATCCTGTTTTGGGTCTTAATGTAAAACTCATCTATTTAGAGTTGCTTACTCGCCATAATAATTTATTCTAGATCTGTGTTTCAACAGTCTGTCATCTGGATGGTAATGATTACAACTTGGCTTTAGTACCTTGTGCAATAGACACTGGCACTATCAAAGTTAATAATAATAAATAATGCTCAACGGGTATCTTAATAATTTCATTAATTTTAAAGTTATTAAAAAGTCGTCTGTTTGAACTCGTTTACCAAGTAAAATCTTCTGGCGAAAGTGCATTAACAGTAGACCTAATACATTTATTTCAACTTTTCATGGGTTTAAACCCGCAACTCCTTAAATACGCCCGAGTGTTCAATCAGTGATTTTCATTTTAGTAGAAGAGCATTATTTTGATAGTGTCTGTCATGACCTAAAATAAGCCTCGATGACCTTGACTTTTAATCTGACCCGACCTCAAAACTCACGCACTCGTGGATCAGCCGATGTCGTTCGTGTTTGCGTCACAGATCCTGACATAGAATAGGCGAGGTTAGGTTTTAACGCAGTGACCAGCAGGACTCGGCCGAAAAGTTCTTCAAGTTCAACATCTAATGTCGAACAGGAGTACCTCAGTCATCAACGTCCGTCCCTCGAATCTTCTTTTTTGCCACAGGATTTGAAAATGGCTGCTATCAGCTCTCATCGGAACGGCTGCTCAGCAGCTGAGGATTGTACGTGATATACAATACTTTAATAATCAGATTGTTTTGACAGGACAGCTTGCTGTGAGAATAGTCGGGACGCATTATTTCTCCGTTTAAAAGTCGTTATTAAGCTAGTATTTTCTTGAAATAAAGTGTGATGATGCATTCAGTTTAGATCAGTTCAAATTATCAATGATCACAACGACAACAGGACTTTCGGAAAGGTCATACAAAATGTTATTAATTTTAACAGCCCTTTTTCATGAAAAATTTGAAGAAAAGTAAATTTATTGCACTTTAAAGTACTTTATTGAACCGCCTGCAAACGCGAAACGCACTGTGATACCATCAGATATAAGCATTCAAAGGATCAAAAACTGTTCATAGTCTGCAATTACACGTCCTCGGAGTTGTGAGAACAAGTAATAAGAATTTTGATCACCATAGGATTGTATTTATTTGTATAGCATTCAAGTGATTAGACGCCACGGGGTTTGTGCGCTAGCATGCGGGTCTCTCAATTGTGCGATCGAGGACGAAGTGAGTAGGTTACACGCTTTCAAGGAGGCATAGGACAACGCAGTGTGTGGCCAGGGTTGTGTTGCATGGAATAGAAAAGGAAGGAATCTGTGTGACCAGGGTTCATCAGAAGTCAGCTGGTCAAAAGGCAGAATCTTGACCTATAACATTTTCAGTATTATTGTGTTGAGACGTATGTGATAGCTAAGGCTGTCAAAAATGTTGAAATCACGGCCTGGGTACCCGTTGACCCACAGAGCAGGTACCTAACCGTGTGAACATTTTGTTAGGAAATTTAAGGAATTGCGCATTTTTACGGATTGTCAAGAACTGATTACAATGCCCAGGCAGTCTGCTAATATAATCAATGGAACAGTGTGTGGTATATGTTCAGGTAAAATCGCACATTTTTACGGAATATCGGATACCCGAGAACCGATTTCAATGCCCGAGCTGTCAGCCTCGGTTGGGTACCCGTTGACAGCCTTAGGGATGGCCAGCATTTAGCAAAACCAGACTATGCAAAGGAAGCATAGAGGAGGCAGTGGCCCGAACTAAATCGTATTGGTGCATCCTCATGAGGCTATGAGCAATTAGGACATGTTTAGCAATGAGTTGATTAGTTCTGGAAATTACTTATGATCGATTATGTAATTGTCTGTGTAGATAATTAGTATTTAGTTAATTATCTTAATTTCTATTTATTTTTTAGGCAAACTAAAGCCTATCACGTGGCACAAGGCCAACACCGTCAACGAAGACTTGGATATAAGTCAAGCAGAGATAACCGAGATCTTATCTCTTATGCCAGATATCCGTGGAAAAGATGTCCTTGAACTTGGTGCTGGAAAAGGGTCTGCAGTCATTACAGCATATAGAATAGATACAGTTGTAGCTGCAAGCATTCTCTGGTGATATTTGGGAATCAGTGTTGCTACATGCCTAACCAAGAAATCTAGTTTTTACTATAATTATTTTTCTAGTGTTGCAAGTGTTCACTGTTGTAGATGTTGAAATTCATGACATAAATCACAGCTCTGATAAGCCACTTTCTTAGTCACATACAAATATGTCTGTCATCTGTATCACTACTGTACAGATTTAGGCATAAAATAAGTGTTATTAGTTGTTGAGAATATGTAAATACATACTTTGCTCGTAAATTTTTGGCACAGTCAGTAGAGCCTGAATGCTGAGTGCAGCGTCCAGGATCCTGGATTCGAATCTGGAGCGTGGTCCTTGGGGTGTGGATCATAATGAGACTCGCTCCACCAAATTTAAGTGTGTCCACCTCGCTTCCATTAATTTTACTAATGTAATAGACTTCCAGTCATGTGATAGCTTTTATCAGTGAGCCATTGTGTCCATTAATAGTAATTGTGCAGTAATATTATCAGTAATATTATTAGTAGTATTATTGGTAGTAATGGAAGTGGTTGTAGTTGTTATCATATTACATTTTTAATACTTGTGAGATAACATAGATGTAAACTTTTGGTGTTGAAATTCCCCCTTCTAGGTAGAATTTTAGTTATGAACTGGGAAAGTTTTGCTATAATGAATTGTGCTTGAAACAAGACTGTTTTTGATTGGTCACTGTACTATAAACCCTACCTTTTTAGGTTCAGAAAGGTGCTAAATCTTTTTGGAATTTCAGTGTGATGCTGAAGCTACACAGGTAGCACTTTGCTATTTAGGACTTCATTGCACTAAGCACCTGCCGCATAAGCTAATCTTTGAAAAGCATTCAGCTTTGATGTGCAACTGAGCAATTTTCATATGTAGCTTTTGCTTTGCTTTCCATTTTTAGGCGATTTACTGGACACCTAGCTGCTAAGGCAAAGAGCGTTGAATGTGTCGACTTTGTACAGGAGTTTCTGAATGCAAATCAGGAGCGAAACAAAGGTCTTACAAACGTCACGTACAAATGCACTGATGTGACTAACCTGGATAAATCTTCGAACAAGTTTGTATATATCACAGCTTGTACATATTGGACCATACTTATTATTAATTAGTCCTCTTTAGACATGGTGTCAGTCACACTCAACAAAGGAAAGAGAGATAGAATCTTGCATGTGACATTGTGCTTGCAATGCCAAATGCAGGCACAGTTGAACGTACACAGACGTCAGATGCATAACATGAACATTGAATGTTGTAGAAACAATTGACCACAAAATTTTATCATAATTATATAAAATAAGGCAAATCTCGAATTCCATTGAACTTGGTTGTATTTTGCTACAATAGGTTTTTTGATAACAGTAATGTATCTTCTGGATTTCCAAAACGCATATTTATTTATGTTTAGATATAGGAGAAATAGAATGTCAAAGGGTTTTATACTTTAAAGAGTATTTATTAGATTTTGTGCTTTTTTGTCTAGCAACTTTCACATGTTGTTTATGTGTTGTTTAACTGTGAATGGTGATTATGTATGTGTATGCAACATATGTGTTTTGTATGTTTCTGTAGATATGTATATATTCTGTTTTTATGTAGGTATTAAGTATTTATGTGTGTAGACCTATAAACCTCTAACCTTGCCATTAACCAACTATTTTACTGATTTCAGTTCTAGTTCCACATGCTCGCTTGGCTATCAGGCGGCGCCGTGATTTCTTGGTTGCGGGCCCTTCAATCTGGAATGATCTACCATTTGCGGTCCATTCTTTGTGCACATCTGACCCAATAGTCAAGTTTTTATAAGTTCCTCGCATCTTTCTTTAGTTGTGGCTATGCTGGAAGCACTCCTGAGTAGGTTCTTGAAGGAGTGCTATATAAATGCTCAAAATGAATGATTAATTCCAAACCAATATGACATAAAAGCAAAGAGATTGAAATGTGATGGGGTTTAGGTCTTATGCCTAGGGTTCATTCAGATAGATGCGTGTCACAGTAGCCTTAAGACCATTCTTTTCAGCCGGGGTTGAGTCGGGAGTGCTCCTAAATAATAACCTGGAAGGGGTGCTATAAAAATTTCTGTAATGACTACAGAATATCAGCAGCGAATCAACGGGTATAAGCGAAAGAAGCCGCTAAGAGGCCTAGAAACTCACGTATGCATCTGTGTATGTAACTTTGTATATGCCCGTGTTTTTGAAAGTCTATTCATTGTTTCCTGTTTTTTTCTAGGTTCGATCTCATATTTTCTAATGGGTTATTTATGTACCTCGAAGAGTCGGTTGTTCGAGAGCTGTTTGAGAGGATACTCGTATCACTACGTCCAGGAGGACATTTCTTCTTCTGTGAATGTTGCTTCAGTGCACCTGGTAATTTGTTAATTTGCAATTTGATATTCAGAATTTTCAATGTGCTTATTCCTTATTAGGTACTTTGCAATTTGGTCATTCACAGTTTGGTCATTCTCAATTTGGTGATGCATTTTTTTATTCATAATTTGGTCATGCACTATTGGTCAATTAGCAACTTCTCATTTGGTATTTCACAATTTCGTTATTCATCATTTGGTCATTTACAATTTGTAAGTCACAATTTGGTAATTTGTATTTTTGCTATCTAGACTTTCTTTTCTTATCGTTGCACTGATAACAGATCATTTGAGGCAGACCACAGACTAAGTCCTATTTTATAATTGTAATATCATAATGTTTGTAATGTTTGAAGATGTATTAGTACAATCTCTTCAACCGATACTTCAGAGTTACTCCAAACCTGGCAATGCAAAACTGCAATCAAACTAAGCTATTATTACTATTATTATTTAGATGAAGATTTCCATAACTTGTATCCATTTTAGATGGAAGCGAGCCAAGTCCTATCATCTACCGTTTGCCTGATATCTACAATTCCCTCTTCCAATCTGTTGCAACATCAACTGAAGATGATGCGGCTTTCTATTCCTTTGAAATTATTTGCTCAAAATCGATCCAGGCATTTATCAAGGTAACAGTGTTTAAGTGCTAATTGATGAATGACCTGCTAATGTTATTTCTTTTATTGTTTATCTATATAGAAGTGCTAACTGGTTGTTCACTTATATGATATTTGACGATTTTAACTCTGGAGCTTTTTGTTTACAATTTGCTTTCTTGTTTACTGTTCCAGCTCCATTCAAATTGCAATCACATCTGTTGGCTTCTGACAAAAGTACGAGTTGCTAAGAGCGAAAGTCATGGTTACAAGACGTTTCAGGAATTCCTCGACAAGAAGCAATACTCACGGACAGGGATCCTGCGATACGAGCGAATCTTTGGCGACAATTTTGTGAGCACAGGAGGAATTGAAACAACAGAGGTGTGTGATTATTCCTTGGATTCTAAACTCTTGGATTATGATGAAAGATTCTTTTAAGTACCTTTGAGAGAGGCTTCACTTTTATGGTATTGTCAGACAATGAATGTTAGAGACATTGTAATGTTCTATTTTGACAGCTTTAAATTAACCTAACCTTAACTTTAAATTAATTAATGGTGTCTTTTGTACGACATGAATTTCTCTTACTCATTGTACTGTATACATTTTTAATTTTCGTCAGTTCACGTTTTGTGATGTCAACCATGAGACAATATTAAATTTTGGAATAGGTAATTTAGATTCTTGATAGCTAATGTATATGTAGGTACATATATATATATATGTACACATATATATATATATACATATATATATATATATTCTTTATTTATGTCTGAACTTTGGTACAGCACTGAGTAAATACCTTTCAATATTTATAGGGTATGGTCTGGGGTTGAAGGATTTGCCAAAATGGAATATGGCAGAATGACCTTTATTCATTAATTCAAGGATGTATACAACACCTTCTCAAGGGCAATTCCTGACAACTACAAGGCAAAAAAATATAATGTGATGATGACTTATAATTTGCCAGATTTTGTTTGTCAATTTTATTAATCTAAATTTAGCTTGTAAAAATGAAATTTCAGGAATTTGTAAAGTTGTTGAAGCTGAAACCGAAGGAACATGTTCTCGATGTGGGATCTGGAATTGGGGGCGGTGATTTCTATATGGCTCAGGTACGTTGTGGAACCTTCCACAACCAATTATATGTCTTTGCATTCTTCTTCTTTATCTTGGCTGCTTGACCTTATTATTGAGTTTGCATGTTTTTGCAAGTTTATGCCTAATCAAACTGGGTTACTGACAGAGGTCCTTTTTGAAATCCCTAAATAATACAATACAATACAAGTCTAAAAGTGTACAGATAGTATTTGGCCGGTTCAAGGTGATGGACAAAACAAGTGATAAGGCATTATATCAGACAGTTGTCATTTAGTGTCTATGATGGTTTGACATTCTTGAAAGTAGTGTCTGAAAGCACTGAAGTGCTAAGTGCAATGTGGCAAATAACATGCACTGTATTACAGACTTTTGCAGTGATTTGAGAAAACTGACAGTGCTCAGGTAATTGGATGGTGTTATGCACAACTGGACCAACCCTCAAAATTTCACATATTTTTTTATTAAATTCAGAATAAATTTCTCTACACGTACACACTCTTATCAACTTTGTAACCCATCAGAATGTTTAATAAATGACTAGAAACGTTTGGTTTGCAGGAGTATGATGTCTCTGTGACTGGTATTGATTTATCTTCAAATATGGTGTCAATTGCTCTGGAAAGAGCAAACAAAATCCAAGATATACGGGTAGGTGCCTTAATTTGTAGAAGTGCATAACATTTGATCTTGCCTGTCTTTGTGACTGGTATTAATCAACCTAATTATTACATCCATCACAGCAGGGCAGTATCTCATATTGGGTCTTCACTTGCCAACATCATGTCACATTTGCTTCCCATCTAGGGTAATGTTATCAATTCTCATGTTGATTTTGCCAACTTAATTTTTATGAGTATATAGAATGTTAAATTAAACAAGTCAGTCTTATATACATCCAAATTTCGTGGCTTCTGTTTTGCTGCAGTTCTTCAGTCAGGTTCCTTGCATCTTTAGTCAACTTCCTGTAAAATTTTGAATGAGAATAATATTAACTACAAAATGGGATATAAAATCCGTAGCGTGAGCACTTTTCTACCTTCAACCGCTATTCTCTTCTTGAATCCATTCCTGTTGCCTGCATGCTTTGGGCATGGTCGTTTGGCTGAGAATGATGCAGATCTTTCTGATCGTTACATGCATTTCATGCCGCTGTCCCCAAGGAATTTAACCAATTATCATTGTTTCTTCCTTCAAGAACCATCTCAAAACTCATTATTTCAAACATCTGGATTAGCTGACTTAATATCACTTGGTGACTGACTAACTATTGTGCTTTGCATTTGCTTTTCTATGTGTCTTTGTGCTTGTTATAAACATGACTATATGTTGTCAAAATGGCATAACAGTATAATTATAATGGTAACCTTTATTCAGCATTTATTTGTAAATTATATTATTATTTGCTTTATTTAATTATTGAGGTTAATTTGCATTTTTGTATCTTGCTTTTGACTTACTTTTTATATTTTACACATGTTTGTAATCAGGTTCAGTTTGAGGTCTGTGATGCGACAAAGAGATGTTATCCGCCCGGAGCATTTGATGTTGTGTATTCAAGAGACACCATCCTTCATATAGTAGACAAACGTCATCTGTTTGCAACATTTTTTGTACGTTTTTGAAAAAATTTTGTCTTTCTGTTATTAGCTGATAAATTATCATTTGTCATTTCATCCTGACATCTAAACTGCTGTCAACAAATTTCTTGTCACATTACTGGCTCTCTTTGATATCTCCCCTACCTTTAAGATAGGAGATGTCAAAGGGGGCTAACTCTTCATGCACTTGGCTGCTTAGGGGACTGTTCTTAATTCTGAGATTTCACTCTGTTGATATTTTCTACAATTAAAGTTTATATTTCATAATTTAAAGTTAATTTTTGTTATTTTAACTTCATAGCAAAAAAATTAAGATTTGCACTTCACAGTTTTGTGCATTTCTGGGAAGAATCTAGCTTTTATCGCACAATGTGAACATAGCTTATCATGGATATGTGGCTAACAGCACAGCATTACTATGTTTGACGATTAGAAATGGTTGAAACCTGGAGGTCGATTGCTGATATCCGACTATTGCTGTTGTGAAGGGGCCTGGCCAGATGACTTTACACAGTATGTCAGACAGCGTGGTTACACACTTCTTTCTGTCAAAGATTATGGAAAGGTAGCAACACAAGAGATGAATTTACCTTTGAAACTGACATAAAATAAAATAAGTTGTTTGACAACTGATACTGTTTCTATGCCTTCCTTTGCACTTAAGTTTGCTAGTAGAGTAGAAACTAAAGAATAACTGATAACAAAATCATGTAGTGTAGACCTGAGGAAAACATACAACCAAAATCTAGCATCCTTCAACAGGTGGGGTGTCGTCCGCAGGAATTGGGAATTATGTGATATCCTTTTCACGTTTATATATAGTGTGAAGTTAATCATTAAAAGGGCATAATCTATAATGTATGATACTTGACCGTAACTCACTTTTATATTGCAAAGGCGCCATATAAATCGTCAGTGTTATTATTTGTATGGTGTGTTTCCATACTAGAACACCTAGCATGTGAGACAGCTAAGAATAAAACTCAAGGCAAAACTAAGGCAACTATGTCAACTAGCCATGTTTAAATTCCAAGAGAAATGCCTCGATACATGCATACCAGTTAAATACAGTATACAGATAGATGATGCCCATTTCTTGTAGGTCTTCTAAGCCCAACTTTGAGCCCAGTTCATGGGTCTGTTGGTGCAAAACCCCCGTTGTTGTTTGGTTATAGTTTCTTATTTAGATTTCTTTGGCATGAATGGGGTGTTAGCATAGTTCTGTTCTGGTGTTTAGGTCTTACAAGACGTTGGCTTTGTGAATGTGAAAGCCGAGGATCGAACTGATCAGTTTGTGAAGATGCTCGAAAAAGAACTGAAACGCATTGAGAACATCAGAGAAGACTTTGTCAAGGTTAGTCATTTATTTTTAATAGGTCAATGTGCAGTCGCTTTTTAAATGACATGTACAGTTTGTTCTCTCATGTATCTACGAATTTGGAAGGGAAGGACAAATATTACCGTCATTAAAGTGTTGCATAAAAACATATTTTTAGTCCTCAAGTTACCTCTTTTAAAACCATTTTAAATTGTTTCAAGTTACTTTTAAAAATAATTTCAGATGATTTAAAATCACCTTTTTAAAAGTCATTTTGTCCCAAGAACCAAGACTAGAATGGGCAATCGGGCCTTTCAGGTCGCTGACCCGTGTGCTGGAACAGTCTCCCTGCAGCCATTCAGGAAACCAAAACCCTCCATGCCTTTAAAAAACAGTTAAAATCGTGCTTTCTATGTAATGTTGATAATTAGTTTTATAATTTGCAGTAAACTGTCATGTATGTAAGGCACCCTAGAATTAGCTTGCTACCAACGACGCTAAATAAATGGTCGTAATTACAATTTCAAAGAATTTCAAGTTCTCTGTTTTAGTCATTTCAAATTTTTTAAAGTCATTTCAAATCATTTCAGTTGCCTTTTAAAAGTCATTATCTTCTCCGTTTGCTGTTCCTTCAACCAACTTTTTGCAGCATTTTATTTATGATTTTGTAATACTTCTATGCTTGCCAACATAATTTTTTTTGGTTTAGGAGTTCTCCGAGTCTGATCATGGTTACTTGGTCGATGGTTGGAAGGATAAACTGGAGCGCTGTGCCAGTGGAAGTCAGAAATGGGGTCTGTTCTACGCAGAGAAAGTCTCCGATGACCATAAGCAATAAAGATAACTGAGAAGATTCCGTTGCTGTCTACATATCTAGAGTTTTTAGTTCTTTAAGTTGATCCTTCAATGCCTTGTGTGGCACTGTTTCATTTTGTTCTGTAATTCTGGTGATGAGTAGCCAATGGTTGTTCTTTGATGTAATTTACTGCATACTCAAAGCTTTGCTTATCTTTGTTGAGTCTGGGAAACCAATGCAGCATGTCGTTTAATTGTCAACATTTGTTCTTGTGTGTACTTTGCTGCATTATACAATGTTTGTTCATCAATTCGGACTCTGAATTCCATGATGCTGATATGAGATGATTCTCATTTTTGCAATTTTTTTCTGTCTTTTTTCGACCTTCAGTTTTAATCTAGACAACAACGTAAAAACTCTTACTGAGAGTTTACGAAAATACTGGTAATTTTATTTCTGATGATAATCATTCATGTTAAGTTGGTTCATGCTCATTGTTTCTAATTTACATAATTTTATGTGGTTTCATATTTAATGGTCAAACTTGTCAATTGACTATGATATAGCCTTTATCGAGTAATGAGTACTAAATAACTATCATGTTAGGATTGTAGAGTGTGAAGTGTGAGTCATGGTATGTGGGAGCTAGCGTACTTCACATTGATTTTATCGCTGCCATCTCGTGAACCAGCAGTTACGTAAGCTGCTGTGCGTTATGCTGGTAGTCTAATAAAGAATATTCTTACTTACTTGCTTTACAATATCCTGTGTAATATATTACAATGTTAAATGGCAAGTTACCTATTGTTTCTTTGTCATTAGCCAAATTTTTTTTCGATAAACTTCAACAGAAGCTTACTTGAAACTGGTCTGAATTATATACATATATATATATATATGGATTTTTTTAGGTACTCTATTCCCTCAAACCAGGGACCAAATATCCGC
Organism: Bimastos eiseni; assembly: GCA_959347315.1. Classification (NCBI taxonomy): domain Eukaryota; kingdom Metazoa; phylum Annelida; class Clitellata; order Crassiclitellata; family Lumbricidae; genus Bimastos; species Bimastos eiseni. The sequence goes on from OY365810.1 coordinate 37,529,831, forward strand.
CTATGAGTAATTGGGGTAGTTGAAGGCTTCTACAGAATATTATCTGGAAGACCAGTATGCTAGGTTTGGAACCAGAGTAGAGCAGTGCCAGAGACTCCAAACCATTAATTTAGCCTACCTAAAATCAAACTTGTCAATGGTATCAAATGCAGCAGAGATGTCAAGGAGACAGAGGCAGGAGACTTGCAGGTTGCCGACGGCGGAGACCAGCTTGTACAAAGATACAAGTAGGATTTCTGGTTAGTGGTGTTTGGTGTGAATTGGAAGAGAGGTAGTCGTTGAGCCGGGATAGGACAATTCCTTAAGTTATTTTAGATAAGAAGGAGAGATTGGAAATTAGAGGGTGGTTAGATAGGTTTTGACTGGTTCTTGTTATGATTTGGTTTTTTAAGTAGGCCAGAGACGAGAGTGTGTTTAAAAACCGTAGGGAAGTTGCCTGTAGAGATTGACGATGGCAATTTGAATTAGAATCTTGTGGGATCACTCCTACGTCTCTTAGTTGCTTAAAGACCTTCGTTCTCACGAACCTGTCATGCTGAGAGCCTCTTAAGTCAGAATAGTCTGCTGCGAGAGACGCTTTACAAATGTTCACAATAATAATGATAATAATAATAAATTAATAATAATAATAGACTAATAATAATAATGATATGAGATGTGACCTATGAGTCATGACACACTCAAGATAAACTATATAGGCCTACCTGTTACAAAGACTCACGCGGTAGCTGTCCATTGAAGGAACTCCATCTGCTCTTCGTTAACACTAATACACTCAGTGGTCAATTTCAGCCGGAACGAACAGGAACGCCGTTCCGGCACATCCTGGAGAGCCAGAACGGCGTTCCGACACCTCAGCAAGTAACTTAGGCGGAACGTTCCGGGTAGTTCCACCACGTTTTTACTTTTTGCTCCCAAGTTTTGACTGCAGTTATAGTAATTGCACATACGAAAGATGACCATGTTAAATTTATTATGAGCAGTTTTGGGATGTATTCGGTGGCACTCGCACCTTATGACTGGCCGAAGTACGTGCCTCTGCTCTTTCTACAACTTATGGGCTCGAGAGGGCACACAATCACACGTTTTCATTATTGGCGCAATCACATAGGCATTTTACGGTTTGCTAGTCAGCTGATATCAAATGGCTCAAATCGCCGCATCAACCGATCAACTGACACACGCGCACACTGCCGCATCAACCGATCAACAGACACATACGCGCACTGCCTCATCAACCGATCAACTGGCACACGCGCACACTGCCGCATCAACCGATTACCTGGCACACGTGCACATTACCGCATCAACCGGTTAGCAGAAACACGCGCACACTGCCGCATCAACCGATCAACTGACACACGCGCACACTGCCGCATCAACCGATCAACTGACACACACGCACACTGCCGCATCAACCAATCAACTGACACACGCGCGAACCACCACATCAACCGATCAACAGACACACGCGCGAACCACCGCATCAACCGATCAACAGACATATGCAGGCTCTGCCCAATAAACCCATCAACAGACCCACGCGAGAACAGACGCATGTACAGGTCAAGCGAACTACGCACGCTTGTGTAAAATGTAAAATCTATTTGTTTGCGTTGTAAGCTAAGGTTGATTACTTACGAAGGATATTTCTGTGCAGTAACAAGATTATGTCCTGATCGATAGACGTTTGGAGCTGCTAATCAATAGAAACATTTTCTCGTTCTTTAGTGATGTGTTTTTATCCTATGCTCCTTAGCTATTCAGAGCTATTCTTAAGGTGATTTAGTATAGATAATTTTTTTATTTTAACACAAAATATACCTATTATTGTTTAGGCCTTATAACTTTCGGTTACCGCCAATTATCAAAGAATGCAAAATGTGGATTTGAAACTTTATTGACTGCTTCCGTAGCAACATAGAATGCCTTCGTACATTAACTTAAAGGTCAGCAAAGTCTATATATCACATTATAACTAATAAATAGTTTTTAGTCAGATGCTTGTAGAAAAAGTCAGATACTAATAATATATTCAATAACCGTTTACACGATTACTTGATTTTCACTTTGAATAAGAAGGGGCATGCCTCGTCTGACTCTTGCTTCGTCTTGAGAGTTATGCCTCGGCACTCGTCTCGTCTTGCCTCATACTGGCTATAGGGGCCTGGTTGTCTGTTTGGTCTTTTCAGTCACCATTGTTTGGTTTTCTCTGCGTTGATCAATCGGTAAAATTGTTTAACTTTTTAGTTTATATCCTGGATAGTATCACAGTAGCTCTACAAGAGGCCAAACCTGTAAGTAAATCGGAGATAATTCACCATCCCTTCATTTAATTTGATTCCTGCATGCTTCAGCCTGAGAAACCTTTCTTCTGCTGACACAGTGACTCTATAGATAGGCCTAAATATGTAGGCCTACATCCATGGGATATTATGAGCTAACATGTCTGTCTATACTTGTCCGACCACGGGGCAATTGATCTGAGACCGAAACTGTGCTTATTATATCTGCCTATGAATTATGATCATGTCAATTCAGTTTGACTAAGCGCCTCTATAGACCTACTCTCATGCATGAATTATAATCCTTTACAAGCTATTTCATGTTGAACAGGTTTGTTTCTTGGTTCTCCTGCGTCCCCACCGATCAGTTTCTTCTGGATCGCCATAGACGGCGGGGATGGGGTAGGAGAAACGCCCGTCCTACGTGTACAGTTTCACCACCTACGCATTTACAAATGAACCACTGACCATGAGTACAGTACCATGCTATATAATTATAATAAACTAATGATGACGATGACGATGATTATGACGATGGTGGTGATGATGATGATGATGGTGATGATGATGATGATGATGATGATGATGAGGAGGAGGAGGAGGAGGAGGAGGAGGAGGAGGAGGACCACGAGATAATAATTTGACCATCGCTCTTAATAATTGGATGGCTGAGTCAATCTAATGTAGCTAGCGAATATAATATCAGATTTGCTTCCTCATCTTCGGATCTGTTACAGTAGCCCCATGCAAGGACCAATGCAGTGGACCCAAAGAGTCGTTCATTCAACTCGTAGTGGGCCCGTTAACAGCCGAAACTGGTATGCAAATCAAAAGCGAGTTCGTGACCTATTTCTTTGTTGCGAGAGCTTTGTGCGAGAGCTCGGTCCAGTAACAGTCATTGGTCGTGAAATTGGGTCACCGGTCCCGATTGGTGGCTTGCTGGATTCAGCGTTTGGCGCCACAACGTTGTAAGTGGAAATATTATCGTTGTAAGTGGAAATATTATCGTTGTAAGTGGAAATATTATCGTTGTAACGTTGTTCATTTATTCGAAAATAACATAAAATTCTTAGGACATATTAACCACAAAACTAACTGCAGAGCTTGTCGAAAGTTATGTCTCGTGATTCACAAAGTAAAAGTTCTCCATATGTACTGTTAATCTCCAAAATTTTAGCTGCACAAGAAGCCGGGTCGATGAAGACCACACCATGAGATAGCAGATCTCGATAGATTCGTTTATTTAGAAATAACACAATCTGACATTAACCCAGAAGTTCTTTCATCAGTGACAGTGATTAACAATAGTAGCAAGAGTTAATAAAAAAAATAGTAAATGCTTTTGAATAGGGGCCTAATGATCAGAGGATAAATTGAGAGCTGTCTTTGAGTGCATGTGGACATATGGTTGCGTGCTCTAGGAGTCTATTAATTGGGTCTTAATTGGTGATTGGAGTGGGAACGGAGTGGATTTAGGAGTTGGTGAAGAACATGCTTGGGACTGGGTAAAAAGGAGAAAGTAGTTTGGTATCTGCTATGTTTGCTGGTAAGGATTGCTCCAATTAGCCATGACGTTTGGCTCTTCTTAGGAGTTCTGTAAGGTGCTCTTTATCAAAGGCTATGGGTATACTAGGCCTATAGAGCCCACCAGGATGAGAGGCATATAACAATTAGCAATGGCTTTGGTTATGTTATGAATGAAAGAGGAAGAAATTCATGGGTTTTGACTTTTCTGAGCAGTGTTGGGCACGAGGTCAAAACCTCGAGACCAAGACCGAGAGATCCAAGACCAAGACCGAGACCGATGGTCCGAGACCAAGACCAAGACCGATGCATTCGAGACGAAGACCGCGGTCTTGAGACCACTTCTCTGTTTCTGAGAGCATTAAATGAGGAGGAGCAAACTGCTGTGAGAAGGTAAGACCCAGTAGAAGACCCGCGGCCGCTATCTTCCTGGTCTCCAGGCCAAAAACTTGTCTTAGGACCGCCAAGGAAAGTTTCCTTCTCAGTCGCCATGAGCGCGTCGACGAAAAACCTGTTGCACATTTGCCGACATGCGCACGGGATATCTGTCTGTCACACCTCTCCTTCTTTTACACCATCATGAATGAATGAATATCGTACAGGTGGCAGGCATACGGTCTGTCTGTCCGTTTATGCTTTTGCACACGTTTACAGCTATTGACTCGAAAACCATCGCCGTTCGCTCGGGGAACACCTGGGACACACAGTAGAGGGGTTGGTGAATCACGCGGCCCTCTTCCTGCTCTCCAGAGCCAAAAACCTGTCTCAGCCCGTGCAACGCCGGGTTCCCAAGCTAGTTCATTATAAAATTATATATATAATTGGAGAGAATAATGGATTCGTATAAAGAGGATAGTAACGGTATTACAGTACAAGGTCTCAGGATAAATAACCTCAAATTTGTAAATGATTTGAACTTGTTGCCGAGTTGTTGGTCGAGATTATCAAGATCCATGAAAGCTAGGAAAGAAAGCAGGAGAAGCAGCAGGACTAGAGATTAACAGTGATAAAACGAAATCGATAATCACGAGGTCGGAAGACATAGGCCTATAGATTAAGGTGGGTGATGTCGAAATGAAAAGCGTCAACGAGTACGTGTGCTAGGTTTACAGCAAAATGGGTTAACAGCGAACAATGATTGTAGCACCGTTATCCAAATAGAAATTGTAAAGCCGACGGGTGTGATGGCTCATTTCAAACAATGACATAACGAATAGATAGCGAGTCAGCAGGCTAGACCAGGAGACTGTTACATAAGCACTGCATAGTACTGGTGTATACTGGGAGTCTATGAGTTTGATGGAGGGAAAGACGACCTTCTGCAGCCTTCGCAGGTATTTTCCAGTTTAGCCTGCTGCCTCTCTTTCTGTTTATTACGTCACTGCTCTATCTAGCCCGCAGCATATCTTTCTTTTTATCACGTCATTGCTCTGTCTAGCCTAGTTGTTGCCTCTCTTTCCGTTTATTACGTCACTGCTCTGTCTAGCATGCTTCCTGTTTATCTGTTTATTACGTCACTGCCCTGTCTAGACTAGCTACTGCTTCCATTTCTGTTTATTACGTCACTGCTCTGTCTAGCATGGGTGCTGCTTCTCTGTTTGTCACGTCACTGCTCTATGTAGCTTAGCTGCTGTTTCCATTTCTGTTTATTACGTCACTGTTCTGTCTAGCCTTGTTGTTGCTTCTCTTTCCGCTTATTACGTCACTGCTCTGTCTAACCCGCTGCATATCTTTCTGTTTATTACGTCAATGCTCTGTCTAGCCTAGATACTGCCTCTCTTTCTGTTCATTACGTCACTGCTCTGTCTAGCCTATCTACTGCTTCCCTTTCCGTTTATTACGTCACTGCTCTGCCTAGACTGCTGTCATTCTTTCTGTTTATTACGTCACTGCTCTGCCTAGACTGCTGTCATTCTTTCTGTTTATTACGTCACTGCTCTGCCTAGCCTAGTTGCTGCATGATGTGACCGGACAATTCGGTGTCGGATGAGTCTGTAAGTGTATTTAGATCAGATACCGGTATGTAGTAACTGACTTTTTTGTTAATAAGAAAAACTGAATCGTTAAAAAGGACATAATATGATCTTCCAAGTTTTGATTTCTATATATCTAAGGGTTGAACTATAATCAAATGACCAGTGTGTTGTAGTCAGTGGCGGCTCTACATTGCCCCACCAACTGAGTTTGTGGCTCCCACCGATGGACCCTTCAACGAAAATCGGTTCTCGTGTAACGACATTCCTTATAAATGAGTGATTTTACCCAAGCATATGCCAGAAACATTCCATTGGTCATATTGGCTGACTGCCCGGGCAATGAAATCGATTCTCGGGTGCCCGACATTCCGTAAAAATGCGCAATTTTCTACATTTCCTAACGAAGTCCGCGGGTCGACGGGTACCCGGGTCGTCGTTTCAACATTTTTTGACAGCCTTACCTGTCAATGCATCCCACCTACACAATTGTACCCATATGAAATAATGATAACTACGTTCGCCAGATGGCACCGGCGTAGCTCTCAGTGTTTACTTCATCGAAATACACTTAAAGTAAGGCGCAATATGAAGTGCTATTAAACCATCGTACTTGCAAGTAAACCAGAAGAGAAAGATCAATAAATATTCTTGAAGTAAGCGTGCAAGTATATTTTTTATTTTGGTCGGCGGCTTATGCTGTACTTGCTTTAAAAGACATTTAAATTAAGCGTGGAGCTTCTGCGGCCGAAAGTTCGACCTAAAACGCACAGGAAAATTACTTCTGCGGCCGAATTTTTTTGTATATGTCTTAAAACGACACTATCCCTAACCCTGACCCTAAACGACCCTCTCGAACCTTAACCTGACCCTACCGGCCCTCACGATGCCTAATCTGACCCTGAATGACCCTCACGACGCATGTTGCAAATTTGAGGTGTTTTTTTACGGTGCGCATGTGCCAATGGTAGCGCATGGGCAGAGATCTTCACAAGCTAAATTCTGTATGGTTCGTTTTTTGGCTGAAACTTCGACCTCTCAATGCACGGAAAAATTACTTCTACGGCCAAAGGTTTTTTGCATATGTAAAACACGATGCTAATCCTAACCATGAACTTAAACGACCCTCATGACACCTAACCTGACCCTCATGATGCATAACCAACCCCCACAATGCGCATTAAAAAATTTACATGTGTTAACAGTGCGCATGCGTCAAAGTTCGCGCATGCGCAGAGGTCTTCACTCGCTAATTGTTTACGTGTTCGGCCGTAGAAGTAAAGTTTTCGTTTGTATTGCAGCCAACAGAAGATTGAATCCTTCTTACAAACCAGCCCATTATTCAAGGTGTTAGAAACTTTTGTGGAGCTTCTACAGCCGGAAGTTAGGCCTAAAATGCACAGAAAAATATCTGCGGCAGAAAGTTCTTTGCATATGTCTTAAAACAACACTTACCATTACCCTGACCTTAAACGACCCTCGTGATTTCTAACCTGATCCTAACCGACCCTCACGATGCCTCATTTGACCCTAATCGACCCTCACGACACATATTACAAATCTTAGGTGTTTTTAACAGTATGCATGTATGTAAGTAAGAATATTCTTTATTAGACTACCAGCAAAGGCACAGTAGCCTACAAAAGGTGTAATAATAGCATCAATTTTAAAGAAGGTCATATAGCATTCACATAATGAAAGTACTCTTGGCAAACATACCAACTCTCTAGCCATCAACAGTATCTGCAAACAGACCAAAAGGGTCAGCAATAGGACTCTAAGAAAGCAGTCTCAGGTATAAATACTAGCATCGATTTTAAATAAGGTCATATAACAATGCAAATGGTAGCGCATACGCAGAGGTCTTCACACACTAAATTTTTTATGGGTTCGGCAGAAGAAGTAACATTTTTGTTTGTATCGCGGCCGCACTTTCGGCCGCAGAAGATTTATCCTAGAAACTTTAACTACTGTGTTGACATTCAATGTAAATATATTAGTGATAGATTTTGCTATGCTGCAACATCGTGCCTTCCTTGTTGGGAACTCTACCACTTGGAATGGGCTTCCTAGTGACCTCTGGCTTTTACCTGAGATCTCACTTTCTGTCTTCTCTTATATCTGTTCTCTTTGACCATGGTTGAACTAGGAGTGCCTCTGAGTAGATTTCTTGAAGAGGCGTTTTTATCAAGTTTTATTGATTTATTGATTTGAATACCGCTACTGCCAAGATCCATCTATATCCTTTGCATTAACTTAAGAAATTCATAAATCCTTCTGAAATATGTTTTTTTGGAGGATGGACTGTGTTGTGAAAAGAATTTTCGTGTCATTACAGAGTTCATTATTTCAGATTTATTTTTTTGGCAAAGTTAATGATTGGATGTTTCACTATGGGTGATGATTTTTCTGTTGCATTCCTTTACTTTCAGAAATTAACCCTCATGGAAACTTCAGACGATTTTGTCACTTATAACGGTAGCAGTACCTTGAACTTTGAAGGTCTGTGGAGAAATACTAGTTTACAGGGTCAGACTCGCCACCCAGATAACTCTCCATCTCATATATGTACCTGTGCTGTCTGTGGTCGACAGTTTGGTGAAAATGTGACTGTGGGTTCATTTTCCAACACTAATGGAACAATCAAGAATACTGGCTCTAATGGTCAACCTGCAGCAGAAAACTTAAGTGACATTAAACAAGAGTGTGAACTTAATAATGTACTTGAAAATAAAATCAGGGCATCGCAACAAGAAAATCGAACTGCTCAGAAAAATATAACTAGAATTTGGGACAGTACCTCTGAAGCAGAGGAGCCTATGACGAGTGATCTGAAGCATTTAGAGAGTGTGTCCTATGGGAAAAACCAGACCGAAGCAAATTGTGTCAGTAGTTTAAAATCAAGCCTGGTTGGTTTGTCATATTGCAAAAACAAGACTCAAACAAATCGCGTCGCTGGTTTCAGATCAAGCCTTGTCATTATATCTCGAGGTAATGGTGAAACTAAATGTGCAGCTGATGTTAAACCGAGTCTGGAAAAATCGTTCTTGTGCAATGTGTGTGGAAAGCAGTTCAAGAAATGTGCCCAGCTTAAGAACCACACGATCATCCACTCTGGGAGGCGACCGTACATCTGCAGTGACTGTGGCAAGCTCTTCTCTCGACTCGAGGGTCTCCGATTGCACTTTAGGACTCACACGGGCGAGCAGCCATATAGGTGCGGAGTGTGCGACCGAAGGTTCAACGACGCCGGAAGCTGCAGGCGTCATGCACGAACTCACACAGGCAGGAAGCCGTTCGTCTGCGTCCAGTGTGGAAAGGCGTTTCTGGATTCGAGCGGGCTCCGAATGCACGTCAACGCACACGATGGTATAAAACCATACGTCTGTGAAGAATGCGGATTTCGTTTTGCTCAGGCCGCACAGCTTCGGATGCACCGAAGCGTCCACACCGGCGAGAAACTATTTGTTTGTGACGAGTGTGGGAAACGATTCACGCGTGCTGCTCACCTGAAGGGTCACCTCCGACGACACAGGGGTGAACTCATCCTTCAACATGCTTGTACAACCTGTGGGAAGAAATTTGCAAAGGTAACAGATCTGAAAAGCCACGTGCTGATTCATAGCGGCGAGAAGCCGCACCTGTGCGTGACGTGTGGAAAACAGTTCCGGCGACTGCAGACATTACGGGATCATCAGCGGTTGCACACTGGAGAAAAGCCTTACAAATGTGCATCTTGTGCTGCTGCGTTTACTCATTCATCTGCCCTGAAACTACATCGGAAATCTCATGAAGCACCGCATGTCTGAAGCGTACATGCCTTAAAAAATATGCAACCTTTCACTTATAAATCAATCAACCAATGAAACTTGATACAGCACGTCTTCAAGAAATCTACTCAACCAGGTGAATGTACTGTGAATATAAAAGCAATTGCTTAATGTGCGGCATTGTGGCCGGTTGGTCAGAGCAGTCGGTGTGTAACGCTGAGAGTACGTGTTCAACCCTCGTCCGAGAAGTCACCGTGTAGGAACAAACTCTCAGTAAGTCTTTTGCTCACAATAGCTCTGCAATATAGTTGCAATTGATCCCTTGAGTCATTTGCATGTCAGAGCTCTTTGAAACTTAGAAAGAAGACGATATCAAACGGCGGTATTGTTTTATTACAAACTTTTGGTCGTTGAATTGTCTTTCTTTTGTTTAAGTGAGCATTCTTCTGAAGCATGAATTGGTAGCTATTTATTGTCCATATAGTGGTTGGCCCCTTGCTCTGGAACATGCTCCCGTTAGTGTCGTGGTTGTCGCCAAGGGTCCAATCAGACTCATTTTATACTCGCATTAAAACTGTTCTTTTTAACCGTGCAGAGGTTGGGAGCACTCCTGAGTAGTAGCCTTGAAGGGTGCTATATAAATCTCTGTAATGAATGAATGAATATAGTTCTTTAACTGCATTTGACTCATTTTCACATCATACAGTACACACTCTGTGATTTAAAATATGGGTCACTGATGAAATGTTGATATGCTATGTTCAATTATCTGTAGCACCAACTGTGATGCATAGGCGTGATTTTTGATCTTTTGGAGTCAAATGTAGCATGTGTGATTGGTTGCATTGTACTTGAGCCAAATCAATTTTGTCCATTTCTCAGCCCAAGTTGTATTCTGAAGGAAGAATTTAAGGATTCTGTTCTAGATTTTGACTGCTAACTAGTAGTTTTATGCACTGGTTCAGCCTTGTACACAATTTAATTGACTGGGTGAGATGCTTCCCCACCGCTACCCAGTTGAATGGGTGCCACACCAAATTGTGCCCTTTTTCTTTAGCTGTGGTTAGACTGGGAGAGCTCCCGAGTATGTTTCTTGAAGGGGCCCTATATAAATTCTAAGAATGAACGAACATTGATGTCAGCTGTTCTGTACAACACAAAAATGCGCTCAACAATAATGTTTCTTTTAAGACACAAGACATAATTTATACAATTGCTGTTTGATGTCTTTATTCCTTACAAGTATTGCTCATATATATGTAGTGGTTACACTAAACCATGCTGGGTTTAAAGCTAGATTTCAAGCAGGCATCACAACTGTTAGGATGAATTTAATCTCCACTATAATTGAACATGAATCTCACAGACTTTCGGTCATCCATAAGTGACAAAGGCATAAAACTGACCTACTTTCGACCTCATAGTTTCGACCTCATAGTTCACATTTGGCCTTACCCTACTCATCCCCAACAGACATCCTCACTCCAGCAGAGTACAAAAGGCATAAAAATTAGGCAACTCTAATGTCACAGGGTTAACTGTGCTACAGGGTGAGGTACATTGGTACTGCCACATCCAGTAAGGACTTCCTTATGCATTTTGCATATAGAGGTAATTCCTCTTCTGCAATTGATCACATGGATGCAACCTGTTGACCTAAGACTTTTTCATTGCCATGAAATTTTCATTTACCAGTGTATCACGCAAACATTTACATATTTAAGAAATCATTATATAGAGGACCATAATAATGCCTGGCATGTTATCTCAGAGTTTCAGAGCCTGGTACAGGCCTTCGTATGTCAAAAAATGCTGCTTGATTATCAAACGTCTCATGAAAATAATAGAATATACGTTTATACAGTTTACATAACATTGCATCAAACAGTCCAAAAGAGTCACAGTCGGAGTGTGAAACTTCTGTGAGATCAGTCAAAAAAATCAATTATTTACATCTCTAGCGTCGGCTCATTTTCAAAAGCTTCTTTTAAATGTCACAGCCTAACACAAAGTGGTATCTCGTCCTAAAGCTTCCCCTAACCTAAAACACTGCGTTTGTCAACACACAATACAGAAACAGCAGTGCTTTGCTAAATACTCACATTCAGCATTATCCATCTTTATGCATAGTCTGATTTACACTACGTTCAGAAGGTATTTTTCACGTCAACAAGTCTACAATGTGCGTTGTTAAACAGTAGTACAGAGGACGGTACGTTGCCAGTCCCAACAACTTCTTTCAGGTCATGGACTAAAGAGCAGTCCCTATAGACCAGTAATAAACATTGAACATAGGCAAGTTCTTTGCATCCATTTATCTGTTCCACATCCTTACAACAAAAATCAATACTACAAATCCAATGCACAGTCCATGATTTCTCTAAAGAAAGAGTTGACCATTTCTCCTGCTGTGGGACATATGGGACAAAATCACTGCTTGGTATTCTTAAGCTGAAATTTTTAAAACATATCGCTTTGTCCTGCCTAGTAATCACGCGACTGCAGTTTGTTCTGCTTCATTGGCACTACCACCTGGGCTCGGTAAATCGCTAACAAGGTCCTGTTCCTGGCTGGGTCAATCGATGCTGATTTGTTGCATCGATGCTGCAACTGTGACACGTTTCGTTGTCCGGAATTTCTCAAGAGCCACGTCGAAGTCGGACTTTCGTAAGGTGTGCATGCAATTTGGTTCACTGGTAAAAACAAAGTCACTGCAATTATTAGAGCCCTTACAAGCAACAGTTTCTACAATTCAATGCAGAACCATACAGAGAGGACAAAACCATACAAGAATTCTCCTTACAAGGTTCCCAAAGCTAAAAATCTGTCTTCAGTAGCTGTAGCTCGAATTCGTATGCATTTGGCACATACAAAATGACTATACATTTATATAAACACACATAAATATATAGATGAAACTTGATATAGTGTCTCAGCAGTAAATTTACTTAGAGGCACTCTCAGTCCAACTATTGCCAAAGAGGACAGATTTAAGAAAAGAGTAGAAAGAAGATGAGGAGTTCCTAGATAAAAGCCAGAAGTTGCCCATACCTAGTGGTATAGTCCACAACAGAGAAGGCATGATGCTGCAGCTTAGCAGTACATGAGAATGGTCATTCAAACTTCAAGTAATTAATATTAAAAGTCGTGTTGAAACCTGTAATGAAACTTGACCCGTCTGTGACTAATATGATATAGTACCAGTATTCCGTAATAACAGGCCAAAGATATTAGAGGATAACACTGAGATTGTCATCATCAGCTCACCTGTCTTTGTACTCATCATCTGTGGACTCATCCAGGTCGACCGACATCAGAACCCTTGAGATGGCCGCACTGCGACAGACCTCTCGAAGGTCACTGCCGGACAAACCCTCGGTGAGTCTGGCCAGCTGCTCAAGGTCAAGTGATTCGTCCAACTGAAAAAGAACCAGAGGGATGAACTCTGTGACAACAATCAGAAAGCCAAGGCTACAAGGACAAAGACCAATTGCGATCTGGGATCGTATTCCTACCATAAAAAGAGGACAATTCCTCTATAATGATATAATACCAGTTGTTAAAAAATTTCTGTCAACAATTTCCTAATTTTCTATAATCAGAGATAAAGAACCACATTCTGGCAATCTGTGTATGATGCATCAATCACAATGGCCTGATGCCAGCCACTCTTGGAGAGTTGCAGAGGCACTCATGAATGATGAGGAGTTCTCTGCCCAAAGGCAGATCCATTGGCTTTACGCCACCCGGGGATGAGATGAGTGAGGTGGTTTCCCATTGTCTTCCTCACAGATAATTTTTGGTGAGCAATTTGTCCAAGGTCGCTATGCAGTGACTCGAGGCGAGTTCGAACCTGCGACCTTCGGTTGCAAGGCAGAGATCATACTGCTATGCCACCAACAGATGCAACTCACCAGAGCAAATCCTCATTACCAATGACAAACCCAGAGAACTTCTCACAAGAAACATTCTTCATTTTCTACTCTGAATTCATTTTCTGCATGAATTATTTCCTTCAACATGTGCCTTTACTGCTATAAAACTGCCATGAAATAATGCCCAATAGCCCAATACAACACAAGATTTCCCAGGTTTTTAACTCTGCCTGCCAGACAGTGGACATGAAGCTAAAAATGAGGAAAAGTTCTCTTTTTGCTGGATGTCTGGCAACCTTATCTATGGAGGAAATTAGTTCATGAAAAGATGAATGACTACACAATCCCTTAATATCAGCATATTACAAAGTTTCTATTTCAAAACTTAGGATTTTATGCAGCGACTATTTCTGTAGCATACTGTTACCAAAAATGTATCCATTATGATCGCTGACATAAAACAGTATATAAGAAAATAATACCGTTTCATCTTTCAGGATAATGTCCAGAATGTTTTTTCGTTGAAGCGCATCCTATAACCAAAAGAAGTGTCAGAACACAAGTTACAATTTAGCAACAGTTTAATAAACCCAGCAAATTTCAATTCTAATCTAATGACTGCTTTAGTATGGTTCTTGTGATGTTCAAGACATCAGTCGGTGATAGTTGCTTCAAGTAAACTGCAATCAAAATAATCGATCATATACACTAGGGCAGAATTTATTCAGTGGAAGAGTTATAGACTTGTGGAATGGTTTGGATAACAGTCAATAGACACTATCACAGCTTTTAAGAGGAAACTTGGAAAATTGGGCTATTAACTTATCCAGGACAAATTACAGTGGTTCTAACACAGACTAAACGTCTTCTGAACCACTTTAAACCTTTGTTATGTTGTGTTAAACTCGAAAAGCCAGTTGTAATCCAGCAGTGATTCTTCATTCAGGAAATACCTTATGAACAGACGAATTAGTCATTTGAAATTGGCTTCTGCTGGATTCCAACTGGCTTAAGAAATTTCCTGAATGAAGACTTACAGTCACTAAGTCACCGGTTGTCAAGGCAACTGAATACACTTATTTACCATAGGTAGGTCATGCAGTTCTAAAACAGTCAAACATCAGTGCATAGAATAGCTGAAGACTTTTGTAGTCAAAATCTGCCTGACAGTAAAGCTAAATCATGTGAACACACTGTATCAAAGGTGGTGCTCAGTTAAACAAAGTCTGTGAGACAACTTTGGTTAGATCGGACTCCATGTTTAGAGAAAAGGTCTGGTAGGTAGATGTCAGAAATCCAGTGTCATACTACAATTCCATTGCACTCATGTGATTGTGCAGCATAAACAGAGTCGACCTGTCAACCAATAGCTATTGAAGTCCGATTAGAGCAAAGTAGGAATTATTCAAAATACCTATACCTGAGGAAACTTAGGAGATGTGTCAATCCTAGTTCCCTTAATTCTAAAATAATTCAACATGTGAGACCTGTAACCAACCAATCCAATAACTTAGGGTACATTAACAATAATAGACAAACTCTAGTACAATGTACCTCTTTTGTAATACCAGAATGGCAAACACCACTGTGCTTCAAACAGTCATTCTTTAAGTTGGTTTTGGCTTGACACCCCTTAAACTGAACTCAATCACTCATGTCTTGACCCAGGGGCATCCAGATACTTGGTGTCTGGAGACAAATGCCTCCAATTTCAGATAGGGAGATATTTTTAAAGTCTTATGGGGGAAATATCTTTCCTTCCTAACACTTAGGACCGGGGGTTTGCCTCCATCACTCAGTGGGCTCACTCAGTGAGGCCCCTGTCTTGACCTCTTTTCACAGATTTCATATCCACCATACACTGTCTCTCTGTTATAATGGATCGGTCCTGTGGATATTGGCTTTTATACGGCCATTCATTCAAGTTTTGAGCATCACAAAACAACAAAATAGAAGTTACTAATTGAAATTCAGACAAACAGATTAAAAATAATTTCAGACCGGAAGTCCAATGTGAAACATGCAGGGCATTCGTCGCAGAATGGCGGCGTCAACGTCACTCGGTCTGTTTGTTGCCCCTATGATCATGATGTGGCAGTGGGGGTCGGTGATCAGGCCATCCCAGAAACTCATGAACTGGGTCTTGATCATCGATGTCGCCTCATGGTCGCTTGACATACGAGCACGCAGAAAGGAATCTGAAAATAGTGCCACATAATCTCAGTTTTCACTTACAAGCTTACAGCATCACCGTAATTATTTATATGTGTGGCATGGTGGTCCATTGGTTAGAGCCTGTAACATGGAGAGCATGAGTTTGAGTCTCACACAAGACTGTTTGGAAGCGTAGTCAATTAGAATTATTTTGAAGTAGATTCATGAATTCACTTAGTTCATGTTTCTTCCATGTTTGATATTACAAATATCACTATTGGCAGAATATCATGGACTATGACTGGTAATAGATAGGTTATAACTATAATAAAAAAAGGTTACTATTGCTACAAACCACTTATTTCTTTGTATTAAGTGACTTGTTGATCATATGGTTATTGATTCACTCACTTATTAAAACAGATCAAGGACCCAATTCTTCAGTTACGAATCGGGTACTTTTATCACAATGCGTATTTTTTCACAATCTTTTTCCATCACCACAAACATTCATACATGCATACATCAGATGCCACAAGAGTTTTTCTTGGTAATGAATGAGCTACATAAAACTGACCGACAAAAGCTAGACCAGAGTCTGGAAATCTCAAAAACACTGACCTATTTCATCGATGAAGATTATGATCGGTTGCAACTTGTGAGCCTATAGAAAAAACATGACAAATTATTAATGCCACATTAATACACATAATATTATGGACATGTGCTGCTGCAAAGAGGTGTTATGTTCAAATCTAACACATGGAAAAATAATATTCTGTGGGCCCATCACCTCCTTTGTCCACATATTGCATTACCCCCCTATCACCCGGCAGATAACCCACACTCCAACCAAAAGTCTACGGCCTCAAACGGGCTGCCATGTTGGTGCTGTCACCCTTCGATACTGCAAAACTCAGTACAGTAACTGCAATTAGATCATTGTACAGACGGTCCATGCTTGAACTGAGCAGTTCCTTATGCTAGGCCCCAAGAGTTATTTAGCTTTGGCATAATACAGTACAATACAACTGAAATTTGATATTGCACTTCTTACCATCAACTCAGAAGTGCACACATGCCTCGATGGCGCAACTGCAGTTGTAATGCAGAGCAATTGTGCGCAAAGCACTTGCTCAAGGTCCCTACACAGTGACTCCTTGGACGAGGATCGAACCCGCTCACTCAGCACACACTGAGTGTTACGGGCCGACCGTTCTAACCAATCAGCCACTGTGTCAAAATAATTATGAGGGTGGTTGGCTATCTCATCTTCCCACTTAAAGCACCAGACCAGTGTAATCACAACAACTTAGTTGCCTACAGGCACAAGAGCAGAAACATTCAAAAAATGTCTGCCACGGTGGAGATTTTAATAACTAGCATCTGGATTGGCAGCAGAACACACAAACCAATACACTACTATGCACCCATCATTCTAAAAACAGAGCTCTTAAATGAGAACAGAGAAGATAGTCACACTTGAGTATGCTACACTATTTTACAGACATAGAACTTAACTTACGAGAGAGAAGACAGCTTCTGCACGCTTCTGCGATTCACCGTACCACTTGTCAACAAGCGACGAAACTTGCAGGTTTATAAAACGTGCACCTAACAAAGAAAACATATTCCACTGGTATAAACGCACAGTCATGGCCCACAGTCATGATTAATTTAAAATTACAACGGTAATTTAAAATTACAACAGTAATTTTAAGTTACAACAGTCTCTCATACAAGATCCATCTTTGGTATACTGTGCACTTTCATCAAATAAAACTAATCAAATTCGTGGAAGAAATCAAATAGAAAAATAGTAACTTAAAATTACTAATCAGACTGGTGGAAAAACCAAACAAACAGAAAATCAAATTGTAACTGTCTCAATCATCAATATTACTAATATTATTATCATCAATACTATTACTATTACCTTCCAAACTTTGTCATTTTACAAAAACATAAATTAAACAGCAAATGAAGTTGCCAATATTGAAACAATGTGATATCGAATAATCATGATAAAAACTAGGATTAAATATAATAATACAATTAAATCCCACAAATTCTACAGTTTAAATACAGTAATCATATCTCATTCATATACAGTGCCAATATGTCTATAAACATGATGGTAAAAGTCTAAACAGGTGAGGATAACAAAGAACATACCTGTTGCCTTGGCTGTGGCCTTTGCGATCATAGTTTTTCCACAACCAGGAGGACCGTAAAGCAACACACCTAGAAATTATCATCAACTAATTAGTCACAGTTCTCTTAAAAATAAAATAATTTATTAAATATGTGAGGCCTGTAACCAGCCAATTCAATAACATAGGACATATGAAAAATACTAAACAAACTCTAGCACTATATACTTCTTTTGTAATTAAAGACCGACCAAAACTGCAGATTTGCCGGTTTAATGTCTTTGACAAAACAAACTAAACTGCGCATTCAATTTCGTTTTTGCCAAAACTGACTGCAGTTTTGTTTTCGTTTCGCCTTCGGTTGAAACAGTAATGGCAGTTTCAGTGGCATTTTCGTTTTAGGCCGAAAATGAAAACAGTTTCGGTCAGTCTCTATTTGTAATATCAGATTGGTAAATCCAATTGTACTTCACAACACAGTCATTCCTTAAGTTGGCTTTGGCATGACACCACTTAATTGGACGTTGTTTCATAACTGATTTTTCAGAATTGGTAAGTTTGGAGTTAGACAAGTCAGAATCTCAATAAATCTTCCTGGTCTCAAAAGACAATTTTGTCAAATGTTCTAGATAGAAAGTACTCAATATCTGCACAATTAGAATGAAAATAATTGGAGTGCTGTGTTTCAGGGTCAGTTTATATGGGTATGCACACCTTTTGGAGGCTGAATCAGTCCAGACTTAGTGAAACGTTCACGGTGTTTGAATGGAATGATGACTGAATCTCGAATTTCGCGAATCGTTACCTCCAGACCTCCGATGTCCTCCCAATCAACAACCATCGTCAGTGGATCGACCAAATTAGAAGCAATGCATAGTTCATACTCCGTCAGCTCCAACAGAAAAATATACCCAAACTACTATACACACTGAATCAACCAGAACCAGAACGGATTACAACTCCAGTCAAAAATCCCCAAACAATGACTACTGGAGAAAGATAATGCAGCAACTAGACATAGCAAACGCTCAGCCAGCTTCAGTGAAAAATACCCAATGTATACTATCAACCATATAAAAATATGCAACCAACAGATAGTTGGGCCTATTCAGTCAGACAAAGTGAAAATAACCAAACTACAATCCTGTTTATGCAATAAGACCATAAGCAAATTCATGATATCATATTACTTTCTAACCACATTAAGGAAATTGAATGCAGTCAGATTGAAAATGTTAAGACTAATATGAACATAGAAAACACTGTTTGGGGGAGGTAAGTCAATTGTAAGCCCATAAGCAATGCATTTTATCAAATTATAGAATAGACTTGAATTACATAAATCTCTCAACCATTGCAATTGAATCAATTAAGTGATTGCATAAATAATGCTGGAAAGATGAAGAAGTTATTAAAATTAAACATTCATTATCATTCTGACCCTTTAAAGAAAGTCAGCTTGCAATCAAACAATTTCGTGTAATAATGGAGATTTTCTGTGTCTGCAATCATTCATCAAATTCAAATCTATGAATGCAGCTAACAATAATGCATCTGCAACAATGGAAGAGTCATTTAGTATCCTGATTTCAAATCTGTTAAAAAAAATTCAGCTTGTCTTACAAATAGGAGCAGCCAATCAAAACCTAAGAATAGACTTTGCCTGGATTTTACAGCACACTTATGCATTCTGGTTTAAAGGTCAAAGCAACATCCTAATGTTGTTCAGTGAAGGCAGCAAGGTCTTACCTTGACATTATTTACACCGATGGTTTTCATTAGCTTCTCAGCCTGCGTTCAAATTAATTCACGATATCATATTACTTTCTAGCAACATTAAGCAAATTGAATGCAGTAACAATAAAAAAGTTAAGACTATCAGTAACCACAAACATAGAAAACACTGTGTTTTGGGGAGTATCAGTCAATTAATTGGTAGAGTGGAAATAACAATGATGAAGGCAAGTGAGAGTCCAAAAGCCTCACCTTCTCTCTAACTTGGGACATATTAACGTCAATAGAAGCACGTCTTTTCTAAAGTATGCAATTACTTGCACCTGTTTACCCTAAGCAGCAAGCAAAGTTTTACAATATGCAGCTAGCAAATAAGCAGCATGTGGCATCGAGTGAGAATGCGAAACATTTGAATTGGTGCAGTTGCTGATGTAACTCTTTAAGTCTTATTTGCAATAAGCAGCTAGTAAATAAACAGCAAGTGCGATGAGTAAGAAAATAAAAAATGTGAATTGTTGCAGATGCTGAAGCAACTTCTGAAGGACTATTACAGTACATTCCTCCATCAATGCAATAGATCAGATGGTCACATAATCTCACACACAACATATGGAGAACATGAAGATGAGTGTCCAACAGAAATTTAAAAGACAATTCGGCCCAGCGTGCAGACATTTATCACTAATAAACATGACTGATTTGCATCAAAGCAAACTTAACCCTTTTCTGTGATTCTTGTTTCTCGCTTCGAGTGGGATCCATGACGTTTACCAGCCATCGTATACCGTAATACGAAATACCGAACGACACCGCTAACCCTAGAACAGTCGACAGAAGCTTAACGATGATCTCGTTTCTCTGGGCCATTCTGATGGCAGCTCGCTCCGACTCCTCAGTCACGACCATCAACGACTCCTGTACAGCTGCATGGGTCGAACGTCCGTTCACAAGTCCTTGAGCTAGTCCCTTAATTAACGCGACTTTCGCCTGCAGCGAATTATACAGCGAAGCAGTCGAAGGCCCAGTGTCCGACATTTTAGCGTCCTCTCGGTAATTAAAATTGGAAAATTAAAATTAAAACACGAAAGTCACTTTTTCACTGCGCTGATTGCTATCGATTTCATCGCCCGATCAAAGACCCAGCACAGAGACTCACGGCCAAAAATGTGATAATTAAAAGAACAGAGCAACGGAATTTCCAACGAACTAAATTTGTCTCAATCGTTTGAAGAATTTATAGCGCCTGAATAATAATCGCGCGCACAAACTCCGCACTTAAATGTGTGGCCTGCTCGCCACATATTACAGCTAAAAGCTAAAATTAATGATACAACAAGGTCATGATTAACAATAATTAGCACGCAAACTTTGTAAAAGGTAAATTTACAAACGAAAAAAACTCCGTTTGCCGTTTGGTAGCAAATTCGGTGTAAGCCCATATGACTCTATTGAAAGGACACCACGTCCTAATTCAAGGAGCGTACAAGTCCGAGATATAATAGCCTTATAAAACTCTTAAATAAGCCAGCCAGTGGGGTGACGAGGGTGGACGCCGTCCAATGAAGCCGAGAAAATTGTTTATTTAGAATTTAAATATTTTAGCCATTTTCTCGCAGTGAAAAACTCCACTAGAAGGCGCCATGAAGGCCAAAGACTTGAGGCGCTAAAGCGGCACTAAAGGCGTCATTCATTGGGCAGAAAACCGCGCTCTTTCGGTAAAGCAAGAGACGCGGCTTACGCACTTAATCACTAATTAGGCATGCAAGCATTATTAGTGTTGTTGTTACGTCACATCAACAATTAAAGTTTTGCCGTGTTGAGGTGACGTAACAACAGCAACAACAGCAATAATAATAATAATAATAATTTGGTTCAGACAGCAGATCGACATATGTTAGGTGGGAAATTTTACATATCTTGCTACTTAAAAAATACTGCGGGTCGATCAAGTAATCGTCAGAATTGGATTTTAACATCTTTTCAATGAACGACGACTCGGGACCCGGCTGAGCTTATCAATGGCAGCTGATTCATTAAAACCACAAAACAACGGGTTGGT
Organism: Bimastos eiseni; assembly: GCA_959347315.1. Taxonomy (NCBI): domain Eukaryota; kingdom Metazoa; phylum Annelida; class Clitellata; order Crassiclitellata; family Lumbricidae; genus Bimastos; species Bimastos eiseni. The sequence continues at coordinate 37,551,358 of OY365810.1, forward strand.
CAAACTTAATTTTCAACCTCATTGTTAGCCATTCATTTTGATATTTACACCGATGGCCGGCTGCGACATGTTTAAAGGCCAACGACGTCACTATCGGCAATGGCGCAACATCATATATGCTCATTTAAATGTCGGCGCAACTTATAAACTTAATGGTCCGAATATGAAGCCCGAACAACATCAAAACTAATAAATAAGCTGGAAGTTCAAATTGCTATTGTACTGTAAATTTGGCTATCGATAAAATGTCAGATGATCATGGTACCCATATGCTCATAAGGTCTCCCCAACACGTTAAGATTAATTCACCCGTGTCGAAGGCTGCTAATTGCATTTACTTGCACGGGAACCGAAAAAAGGGTGCGGGAAGAGACAGCTGAAGAAAGATAGCACGGTCGGCCGTCACTCCGTGCATTCGTCCGGCCGCCTTCTATTCAACCGGATGAATATGAAAGTGAATGAAAATGTAAAAATGACTCCTAATTAAAAGCCAAAAATAAACGATTCTTTTTAATTGGAAAAATTTGAAGTGGGGATAATCTGGAATTAGAAAAACAGGGAAAATAGTGAAATGGAGAAAACAGGGAAAGAGGTGAAATGATAATAATTTCCTAAGCCGCAATGAATTTTATATTCGCGATTTGCTCCTCGCGTTTCAAACCCCTTAATTCCGATTGGTAAAATGACTAGTCTGATTAACACAGAGAAAACATTAGTTCCACATAACAATACATAACAATTGTTTGATGCAGTTTACTGACTGACAAAGTATCAAAGTATTAAGTATTATTTCGAATCCTGGCCGGAAAAATTCTGTGTCGAGTAATGCCTGTGTGCCCAATGAAAGTGAGGGGTTGAGTCGACCCCCTCTGGGGTCGATCAGACGTTATTAGCATAAGGGTCAAGAAGATTAGCATGGGGGATCCAACCCCCTTCGGCCCCCGGCAGATCGGACACTGTGGTAGATTGGTTAGGGTGGTCTTAAGGACTCGACAGGTGGAGACAGAACTAAAGCCAGAAAGATGGAATGGCGTAATCAGACAAATGATTCAACCTATGTCAATGTCAGGGTTTTATCTTTATCTTTATCTGTCAAGGGTTCATCTTGTGTTTAGTGCTTAACTATAGCCAGATCTCTAACTGGATATTTTTGAAGTGTATCAATGATAATGGAAATTGAAGAATCGCAGATTGTGAGGTGTTCTAGGCGCAGTTGTTGACAAGTTGACAATTCACAGAAGGCGGCGAACTCCACTTGTTTAGCAGTTTCATTTTGTTTGCCTATTGTCTATACACTGCACTTTTATTTTTAGTTTTTGATATTGGTGCAACTTTCGGTTGTCTGCTCTTTTCTGCTGTGATAATTTTTCTGATCCCTTACGGATAAACAATGTAAGCTTATATATGGAAGCTTTTATTATACGTATTCAAGTATACACGTAGTTACTCTTATGCCAAAATACGTATTCGTGACTGAGCACTTACACTGGCTTCCGCTCATTGCTCGCTTTCGATTTAAAGTTCTTATCCTTACATCGAGAGCGTTTTGGGTCAGGCTCAACACTATCTTTGTGATCTTATCCGCCGTCCCATTTCGACTGCCTCTCGATCGTCGTTCCTCAGATCGACGCACGTGTACATGATCTCTTTGTTATTCGGACGACTCGGACAAGTCTCCTCCCAACATCGTGCTTATGCGTCTGTTTGTCCTTTCCTTTGGAATGGTATGCCCTCTCTGACTCGCTCTCTAATTTTAACTCGAGATGCTTCTGCCCGCATTCCTATGACTTTTCCATTCGAACGGGGCTTTTCGCACTGAGAGCGCCTCTGATTAGCTCGTACTAGGAGATGCGCTACAGAAATATGTGAATACAATGCAATTTTTGGCCTGTATGTATTTTAGAGGAACTTAATTTAGCAAATTTTTGAATAAGCTTAGGCCTGCCTCACAAAAGCGTTCAGAGTTAAATTTGTCTACAGCAATAAAGACTTTCTATGAGATTCTGATGCACCCACAAGCGATGAATGGCTTCAACACTTTGCTCTGATCAAGTAATTAAGACAGCTGAAATTTCTATAGCGCCATAAGTCAATGTTGCAAGCCTAATTGATGGATGGCGTGTAGTCTGTTCCATGGCAAGTCTAGATGCACTACAAGCAAGGTGGAAGGTGAAGGGAAGACGAAGACTAGTCTTATAACCGACGAAGGTCTTTATTGTAACAAATGATTGTCCTGGTAGCAGGCGATGGTTCTGGCAATACTTTACTAGGTTACAAATCTCGTTGACAGAATTGACGATACCCAACGAGGCTACTCTGTCCCATTACTAAGCCTACTCAGCAACTGTTTAACATCAATAGTTTGTCTAGTGAGCCTCGTTTATTGGACCCACATGGTCACGAATGATGGCAAGCCATCGGTTGCTTGTAGTTGTGGAACAACATAATCCTATTACAGCCAGAGTCTGGCATTTGTTCACTTGTTATTGGATTAAGATTCACAGCACGTACAAATATACACTGTCGACAACTCCATCCATCTTCAAATACTCTATCAAAACGATATCCCTTTAACAGCTACTAAGAAAACCCTCTGGAAGTCGGACTCCGTCCTTCCTCGAACTATTCTTTCGACAACCCATTGATTTGACGTAGCGCTAGTAAATAAGATTGTACCCTGTGCTTGGCTTTCTAGCGGTGCTTTAGAAGTTTGTAGATTACGTATCTGGAATTCACAATGTAGCATGATGTCGGTATGGGAGGAATAACTGTTTTCCATTTAGATAATAAAAAAAACTTTTCTTTGGTTTTATCCCAATCATTCAACCTGATTTCAGCTTCTAAATTGCTGCTCGAAAGCTAAAAACCAGTTTATTCACGAGCGAGGGTATCGCTGATCTCCCCAAGCAACCCGTCTGACGAGACGCAGCGCTTGCAAATAAGCTTGTGTCATACGCAGAGTGGCGACCCCAGAGATTAGAGGTTGGGGTGGGCAAAAATACCTAACTATTAACTGTATTAGCCTAGGCCTACCAGTGTTGAATACGACACCAAAACCTCGAGACCAAGACCGAGAGGTCCAAGACCAAGACCGGGGGGTCCGAGACCAAGAAAAAGACCGAAGGCCGAGACCAAGACCAAGACCGATGCTCTTTTTTATAAACAACTCAATTTATTAAGACGCTAAAACGGAATACCACGCTTAGAACATTAATTTCATTGTTGAAGAATACTAATCTTAATAATGGTCCAGAAACAGTTTTACCGGCCAGTGTGAACTTTTGAGGGTTCGGCCCTTGGCTTCAGACTGAGAATATCACACTATAAATTACTTACAGTATTTACGATAGATAAATACTTTAAGACAAGTATATTAACGTTCCGTTTGAATGATGTAGGCCTATTTGTACTCGGAATTGTAGGTTAACAGTGACTACACGTGGCCGACCACATAATTATTAGATTGTTCCAAAACCTTGAAATTTGTGAAAGCAAGTTTTGAAATGGCTGGTTCCGTTGCAAATGCATATTTTGCCCACAGTAACATATATATATATATATATATTGATGATCAACACGTCATAAATCGATAACAATCGCCTAGGGTCTAAACACCAGTGTCTTTAATCGAAAATAACCGACAGATATAAAAGAAATTGCTCTGATACGGCAAATGACCAAGAACGCTAACCTAAGACGGAGACCAGTCCCAAGACCGTTCATTTAAAACCAAGACCAAGATCGACGCATTCGAGACTAAGACCAAGACCAAGACCGATGGTCAGAGACCAAGACCAATGCATTAGATACCAAGACCGCAGTTTTCCGGTCTCGAGACCACATCCCTGAGGCCTACTGCATGGTTAAGATGCGTGCAGCCGTGTTTAGGTCTTATATAGCTATGAAAAGCTATTGCATGCTTAGCAAGAGTCGCCCGTTATTCCATGTAGTAAATACCTATTCTGAATTTCAGTCCTATTGAAATACAAGAACGATCTTTCTGATATCGTATTATAATAGGCCTATTCAGATACCATAGCTGACTGTTAGATGAATTACGGTAGTGACACCTATCCTTATCAACATACATACACACATAACATGTTCAAATTTTGAACATGTTCAAGAAACGTGGTGCGAGCGTGGTGGAAAGAAACGCAGTGCGAGGGCATTTGAGCGTAATAGAAACGGGGCGAGCGTAGTACTGACGTAAGTCGAACTTAGTGCGAACTTAATGATCGTATTGCAAGCGTGTTGGAGGTCTACGAGCGTGATGGGAGCGTGATGGGAGCGTTGTGAGATCGGGGCCCAGCGTGACTGTGTATTTACGGTTTTCACCTGAGATTTAACAGTAAACGACCACGATCTCACCACGTTCGGCAGCATTTTTGAACCTAGGTCATTCGTTCGAAGCTTAGTCAGATCGGCGTCTAGTGTGACGGGGGCCTTAGACCATTTTGCCATCGATACTTATCACACGGAAACTTTCATTTTCATTTCCTCAATTCTTCACTGACTGCTTGCCATGCATCAAGGGGTCTTTCCGGGATTACAATAATGCATTTGCTCATATACATGACCATTGAGGCAAAATATTTGAGAGGCGCTATATAAATGTGCAATTACAATAATTCTTGCAGGTCGATACCACATGGCTAATTACACAAATACATTCACATAAGTAAATCGATGAAAGATTAACTACTTAAATATGAAAACATAATTATATTAATGTAGGCCTAGAAATATATATAATACTATATACATGTTTAAGCATGCACGATGACTTGGAGAGATGTTATCGGCTTGGCTATAGCGAATTTGTTTTGGTACAGCGCCGATGAATAAGCTTTTCTCACTGGCGTGGCTTTTGTGGGCGCTGAGAAATTTTTGAAGATTTACATTATATTACATTACATTTACATTACAAATATTGTCTTTTGTCATCTACATGTAAGTCAGCGATGAATGAATGAATGTTCAAGTTCGCTTAAGTAGCTGCACATTTCCGTCTCCGAGGTAGCTCGTGAAGAGCTTCGCATTCATAGGATATCCATCGGAATGTTTGAATTTAGATCCGATGAGGTTTCGGTTGTACTCTCCATCTGGGTTCATTGAACCGTGGGAGACAATGCCTCTCTCAGACAGATGAACGGCCAACACAGTGCCAGTGGTATCGATTATGCCGACCCCTTGATTGGCTGCCATGGCAACCAGGTATGTGCCGTATGCAGGTCGGCCAATGACCACGTCCAGTAGGCTTGACCAATTCAGAGAACAGCCTGCAAATTGCAATTTAGAAACCTAACAACATATGCACAAACATATATATATATATATAATATATATATATGTATCTTGTAATGTCGTATTTTTTTACTTGTATAGTGTCTCTCACAGAATGACTTTAAAGAGCATGGAAACACCGGGGGAAAAGAAACGCCTGTAAAGAGTGAGAAGTCGATAAAGAGAGGCCAGTCATTACTTTAGTCCTTGGTGATGGAGGAAGGTCTATAGATTCTAATAAATTTTAGAATTAGGATTATAGTATATATATTTATATAATATATATATATATATATATATATATATTTTGACCATAATGCGTCACGTGCTCTACAGCCTATATTGGTTTCCTGTTACCCAGCGATTGAATTTAAGTCTCGGTCTGGCTGTGTTAGTTGAGGAGCGTCCCAGTCTTCTTGTGGCAGGTTTATTGCCCTATGTCGGGGCTGGTTTCATACATCTGAAATCTTCGTAGCGTTTTTCATGTCAGCACACGATAACCGTTCTTCATCGCATAGGAGTTGGGCTTGGAGCGATTCTGATTACTTTATCTCCTGTGAATTAGGGTGGTGCTTTTCCGCTGGCTTTTGAGTGGCGCTTTAGAAGTTTGGAGATTACGATTACGATTAGGGGAAGGTAGGGCAAAAGCCCATGGGGTGCATGTATGGCGCCCAAGAGCATTCTTTCCCTCTTCTAATAATTCTAATGACCCGAACCCAAATTTTAGTTTGAATCACTTTGTTCATTGCATTTCCGGTATTCCCTATGCACAAATCACTCGTTATCAAAGAGAATTTCATTTTGTGATACTCTTTTAATTTTTTTAAATTTAAATTATATGGTTTTACTGTTGTCCAAAGTTGTTTGGTTTCTTGGATAACTTAACATTTGGAAATGTTACAGTGCGACTGAACCTGTCATTGAAGTGGTCGTATTAAGCATATAGTAAGGTATGTATTCACACGTGTTGGGGAGGTAAGATGCCCACGGGCGTTTTGCCCATTAAACGTCTTGCCCCGTGTGACTGGGCGTCTTGCCCCAAGTGATTGGGCGTCTTGCTTCATATAACTGGGCGTCTTGCCTCATGCGACTGAGCGTCTTGCCTCATCTGATTCACCTCTCGTGTACATCAAAGGCGCCCTACAGTTTTGCCCCAATTTCAACAATTTTGATAATTTGCTGTTTGAAAATAGTTAACAATATATATATATATATCCTCTCTCTGTCTTTCTCTTATAATTATACTAATATACAATTTCGTATAATTCTCTAAATTGTATATTAGTATAATTATAAAAGAAAGACAAAGAGAGGAGTGTACGGTCTTGAAACATTGGAGATTGCTTCATGCGAATGCCAGGTTGGGCGAAAAGAGCAAGAGAAAGGCAGGACAAATTTAGGGCTTATAAAAATTTTCAAAGAAAATTTTTTTCCAGGCATCTAGAAGTAGGCCTATGTAATGTTTTCTGTGGGGCAAGATGCCCAGGTATGCGCGTTTTGCCCATTTAATAGGCAAGATGCTCATTTTGTCCAAAATAATTAAAGACAATTTTAAGCTCAAGTTTGAATCTATTTACATTTTCTAATTTAGCGATTTTGTAGCGTCAGAGCAGATGTTATTGATGCTAATAAATGTTTATCAGCTGTTAGTATGGTTTGCTCCCTGAACAAAATTTCTCATAAAGTGGGCGTTTTGACCCACCTTCTCTTAAATTTATCTTTAGAGACTGTATAAATCCTTTGAATGAATGAAGGAATTAATGAATATAACCTATAGAAAAGTATAACATACAATCGAACAAAATAAAATAAATGTAATAACTAAAACAAATAAATAAAATCAAAAAATTTAAATTTTTTTTAAATTAAAAAAAATTAAATAAATTAAATAAATAAAATAAATTAAATAAATAAAATTAATTAAATAAATTAAATAAATTAAATAAATTAAATAAATTAAATAAATAAAATTAATTAAATTAATTAAATTAATTAAATTAATTAAATTAATTAAATTAATTAAATAATTAAGATATTTAAAATAAATATAACAAATTAATTAAATGAATTAAACAGATAAATCGAATTAAATAAATAAATAAAGCAGATTAGAATACAATCGAATAGTTTCTTAGACAGTTTCTTAGAGAATACTGACCGTCTTTTGTCAGAAAGAAATAATCGACGGCACCATTCTGAAACAACGTCCCTCTCTGTTTCGCCAACTCCCGCAACCGATCCTTTTCGAATTCCTCGACGGAAACTAATTTACTAAGATCCACGTCAACGTTCGTCCTAATCCCAGTCAGAAGAACGTTGTTCTTGAGGAGTGGCAGCTGATCTACAACGACCCTCAACGTCTTAGCGAACCCATCCTCGAATATCAGATCTCCGTTGGCGTATCCGTAGAGCCAGGAGTCGTACTGTTTGAAGACCGCTTGGTACATGTCCCGGAGGAACGGGGTACCCGCCTGGTTGACCCGCGTGAGTGAGAGGACATCCCAACCAGATTTTAGGGCCGTGTGAGCCATGGAGGAATTGGGGGAGTTGAGGAACATGACTGGTTGGATGAGGGGCCTAAACGAAGGCCAGTTAGATAAGACGACGTTGAAAGACAATTGGTGGTGCGGGATTATTCCAGCTTCCTTGAATGTCGTGAATATAGTCAGCAGTGGTTTCGTTGGAGTTACTTGTTGTGAGTCTACAATTGACGACTGATTGTCGTTGTGCTCCGAGGTCTCTGCCTTCAATAAAGGTCTTATCACGTTATATCCGGTGTATAGGAAGGTACATATTCCGGAAGCAAGTACAAACGCTACCACTTTCGCGAAAGTTCTCGTCATATTCTTTGCAGTTCTGCCTCCTGAAAATGTTTACGTTATATTCACAGCGGCATTTCACTTGACTAGAAACACACAAGGCAAGACGCTCCCGACTCTCTGAAGAACCAATTTTACGCGATTCGACGCTCGTGAATATGTTGGTGCCCTGTGCTTAGCTTTGGAGTGGTACCTGAAGGCTTAGAGTGTACGATTACGATTATTGAATCTATTCAGAACTGAATCCCGAGATTGAAATGATCCTTTGCAAACGGACGCAACAGTAAAATTATTTTGATCTTTTAAATCTCGTTGTTGAATTCATTTTCCAACTCAGAAGACATGGCGGGTTCAGTTAGACTCAATGACAGATGTTCTACAGATAATCACCCATCAAAGTAAGCTACATTATCCTCCGCTCGACTTTGCCCTTTCAATTATATAGCGCCCGCGACTAATGATGAAGTCAAGCTTTGTCATAAAGCGTTATGTTTCCTGGCACGCCTGATGATAAAGGCACATGTCTGTGTTTTGTCGCTTCGCAGTTAAGCTTTCATTTGGCCATAAGCAGCCTACCCGTGAGTATGGTTTGCCACGTATTGGTCTCTGTAGGCCTATGTGAAACAGGTGTTCCAATGTAGGTCTACAAAGCGCATGTATCTACAGCTGCAGGTAGTAAATGAAGCGACATTCAGATTCTCTGGTTAGTATCGATTCAATTGATTCAGCACAGGACAGCAATCCGTCATCAAGATAGGACTACTGTATTCTTAATCCACAAGTTATAATTATTAAGGTCTAGCGCATGCATAGACTTAACCCAGTTATAGCCTCATATTATAAATATATGATATGATACATGGTGTGATATACGAGAAGATATATGATAGGATGATATGACATGACTATTATTTGTTATATTATGTGATTATTGTATATTTTATGTTACGATAGTATGAAATGTTATAACATGATGTGATATAAGTTAATTATGCCATATTTTATTATATAATATATTAAGTGATATATGATGTGATATGAGTTTATGATATGATTATTATATTTGATATATGACTTGATATATGATATGATGTTATAGGGTATAAGAAAATATATACTGTTTCATCAACTGAATTAATTTTCACGCAGAGGTCGACAGCTACAGATTCGAGATTGACTAAAAATTGCACTAATCAAAACCTGGGTTGAAAAACTGTTTAAGCCAATTTCTGAATCGGCTGATGACGTTTTATGACGAATAGATAGTTGTAACATTTTTGGAAAATATTGATTAACATTTTTTCTACCAGTTGCTGTATCAGACGCTGTTCCAAATACGACGTTGCCTTAGTCTGTGCACCTTTTTCTCACGTATAATGCGTTGTGGACATTGTGCGTATATTCATCGTCTTGCACGCATATTTATCATGCCCACCAAGAGGGGAGTAGGGGGGGGGGCAAATGCCCACGGTCGGGTGATTATTAGAGACCTGAACCGGGCTAGCAATCAACTTATGAAAAATATTATGATCAGTTAGGTAGTTTATGATTTATGCTTTTTAAAGTAATATTTAAAACAGTTTTAAATTTCAAGCAAATGAATGTTACCTTACTTATAATTTTTCCTATAGAACACGCTCACCACCGGCTAAGAGGCATGTGACTGCTCTGCCTAGCCTGGAATTTCTCTGCCCAGGACCCGGAATTTCTCTGCATATGCGCTAGGAATTTCTCTGTATAGGCGCCTGGAATTTCTCTACCAAGAGGCCTGGTGTTTCTCTGCCTTGGGGCCCGTATTTCTGGCCTATGGGCCCGGTATTATATGCCTTCGCGCCTGGAATTTCTGCAGGCATTGTAGTTTGAGTGTTTTCGAAAATGGCTGGTAGTCTACAGTGCGAAAGGCTGCATTGAAGTCAAGGCATAGAGAGACACGCTTTTCCATTGCCAATAGACGAGAAGATGTTATCTAGTGTAGAGGCAAAAGCAGTTTCAATGGAATAGCCTTCGGGGTAGGTTGATTGGAAATGGCCTGAAGCTGGGACAAGAAGTTACATGTGTGTGTTTATTGGTACGCACAATAAAAAGACGTTCGATGATCTTGAAAATGCTATTAAGGTTGAAGTTAGAAAAGTTGCTGTTCTCTATAATAGGTCATGTCTTTCACGCGAAGGCGTGTCTAAAGCAGATTTGAAGCATGACGGAAAGCACTCTATACAGCAAAGGAGGTGTGCATAATTACTGTATTGTGATCATACATTTATATGACGCCATTCGCAATGCTAGCTAGGCCTACTGTTACTTGCTAGCTGCTACACCCAGGCGTTCCCATTGCGAGAGACTCCGAGAAGATAAGGCTGTCTTAAAGGCAACAAAAGGATGCTGGATGGTGCCTAGCTTTAGACAATGAGCAAGCCTAGGGAGGACAACGTTCCATGGAATGGTGCCAGTAAACGCAAAGCAAATGCTTTGGCCATTACAGTCCTGGTTCATGGAATGCATTGGTAGGCCTATAGGCTCCTCTGACTTTTTTGGCATCTCACGATAGAGTTAATAATGGCATAAGAGTCTAAAGAGGTGTAAATAAAGATGGATTGAAACTGTTTTAGCAGTTTATGCGGTAGAAAAGTGCAAATTTATTATGGAGAAACCCGTTAAAGTTAATCCCTTAGCTTTCACACATTGTAAGCCTATGTCCATATTTACAAATTCAATGCGAATAGCCACAATTAGCCTTCACCGTTTACTAATACTATACTTTTATTGGATATCTAACTTTCAGTTACTTTTCTGGTCTATCCACATGAATGTAATTTGCTGCGGATTGTCAGTTTGTCAAGTAAACAAATATATAATTATAACAGCAAAGAAATACAAAGGCTCACAAATGCATGCTTACCCACATGCTGTCAATGTGCATAGGGCTTACACCAGTAGGCGTCCATTCAACATGAACCTCTTCAATATCAGCAAAGCTTAGTTTGCGCCAGCGCACATTGAAGCACAATGTGTCAGCAGCGTTGTACGGAAGCTGTGGACCAGCGACAAGTCTCCACAATAGACAACAATGCCTATCAAATGCTGTAATACAAATACCATAATACAAATACCCACTTGTGCGCCTGTTTGCGTAGGCCTAACGATATCTTATATATATATCCCTATATATATAGCCATAGCCATAACCAATGAGTGCGTAAGCCTATATATATATATGCATAGGCCTACGCAAACACGCGCACAATTCATGTGTAGTTGACTTATAGCATCTGATGAATATGACACGTATTATACTCACATTTTATTAGTAATGACTTAGGGTCATATATATATATATATATATATATATATATCGGTCATACAGTATCAGAACTATCTCTAAGACACACAGACGCACATACGCACGCACACACACGCGTCGCACACACACGCGCACTCTCGCGCACACATACGTCATATACCCAAATGCTATCGTTTCGGATACGCAGTATATTATGCCATACAGTTTCATGCACAAACCTGATCCAAGAATTTTCTTATTCGTCAATGAAATGAGTTTCTGACTAGGATTCAGTCTACGACGAAATTCCTCACATGGCGTATAACGCAACGAATAACTTTCGTAGGCAATACATACACACGACTGCTTACAGAATAGAACATTAGAACATATAGGTGCCTGTAAGGCAAGACGTTCAGGTACTCCATGCAGGCATAGTAGATCCGCATGCAAAATTTGCTTCGAAAGACAACGTGTGATGCTCAACTTGCTCCAAGCCAATTGATTTCTCTTCTCTCTCTCTCTCTCTCTCTCTCTCTCTCTCTCTCTCTCTCTCTCTCTCTCTCTCTCTCTCTCTCTCTCTCTCTCTCTCTCTCTCTCTCTCTCTCTCTCTCTCTCTCTCTCTCTCTCTCTCTCTCTCTCTCTCTCTCTCTCTCTCTCTCTCTCTCTCTCTCTCTATATATATATAAATATATATATATATACATATATATATATATATATCTGTCTGTCTGTCTGTCTGTCTCTCTCTTGGTTAATATGTGTGTGCGTGTGCGTGCGTGCGCGCGCGCGCGTCCGTGTGTGAATCAGATTAACTAGTCATTTTTTAAACTCCGATGAACTGTACACTGTTTGTGCACTTCGACCGGTTTGCAACGCGAGAAATAAATCGCGAGTAGAAAAACTCATTGTGGGGTAGAAATTTTTATTATTTCTATGGATTTGCGACCCCTCTGTTTCAGGTATTATGATAGTCGTTGAAAAGCACATGACATTAACTGCGTATTCACGACCAGCGGCAGTTTGACTGCAAGATGTTACTATCATAAGTCAATTTTTTATCACGAAGCGATTGATTAATCTGTAGCAAAGTTCAGTTTTAGATAATATAGACCTAGGCTACTGCAGAGTTGTCCGTGGGTCGGATTGGATCACGAATATCTGTGGATTAGGCCGGTCGGGATTCTAGTAGGTGGGACTGGGTCGGTTCCCAGACCCGGACCCACCAATTTCGACACACCAATTTTTTGCAGAGCTCAATTTCAACTCTGTGCTTTTTATACTGAAACGTTACGGTTTACATTTACTGTGCATGCGTTCATTGGCTATAGATCCTCAAGGCACTTGAGTGAGGTAAGAACACCAGAAAACACCCCAAGGATATTGCAAAGCCGATTGAACCTGATACGCGTGATTGACTTCTGAGACAAATAATCGGACGCCTTTTAAGTACCCGATTCTTTGACTCAGAAGTCAATCATAATGCGATTTGTCAGTTTGAAATTACACGAAGATTATTATTCAAGTGATTGATACACATTCTTGGGTGACTGTAAATACGACGGTCCAATCACCACTCATTTACAACGATAATTAGCGTATACATTAATTGTAATTCAAGTTCAAAACATACTCATTGAAGCTCTATAGAAACCTTGGTGTCACGGTTACGAGTGCATTTCTTGTGGACATTGTTTTTCTACGACTTCTCTTTTTGCTACCGATTTTAAGTCATTGTTTCCTTTCTTGGTCGTTTGCTAAATTTCCCTGGGCAACCCGCGGCGGAGACAAATTGGGATGATTCTAATATCAATGTTTTCTCATTTGATCCTCGCATGGTATCTGGCGCAACACCCGCAACGAAAATCTAGACGTATAAAGAGTAATAGTATGTATGTAACTATGTTGTACAAAAACTTTTGATCAACTCGGGCGATATTTCCCAAACTTTGCACGAATACCGTACTTTTTAGCAGCCGAGAAAAAACATAAGGGGTTCGCAATCCCAAAATGTTACCACTTTCCCATTCTCCCCTATAAAGAGGAATTTACAATATGTGCAAATACCTGCCAAAAGTGGCCAATCATTTGCACACGTTGTAAATGTCTCCGTTTAAGCGAGCATAGTGAAGCAACGTTCAACATATTAAGAATTGTAAGTACTATCTTACATAGTTCAAACCGGGCGAAGCCGGGTACTTGAGCTAGTGTATTATAAAGGCTTAAGTAGAACACACTCCAGAGAGAAAACAATCACTTTACTCGGTCTCCACTGTCTATTCGTCAGCCAATGGTTTGATTTGTTGCTGTTTAACAGCACCCTGTCATTACTAAGATGATTCAATCAATCCGTTAATTGTACCCAAATGATCGGATTTCCAGACAGTTCAAATATTTTAAAACAGGATTTACAAGAGAGAACCTTAGAGTCGAGCAATTAAGGTCAATCTTATTTCAATTCGTTAGGTTACAAAAGAAATCTTATAGTACCAGCTGGAGACACGTAGACTAGCAGCAAGAAATGTTGCTCGGTATGATAATGCGTCAAGTAAGGGCCTTGTAGAGTAACATTTTGGTTTTAGAAAAGAGTCCAGTACCAGCTGAGTTGCCCTCCTTTGAACTGGCAATCAACTAATTCAACAGCGAATAAGAACACTGTTTATAATTAGCGTCGCTATCATACTTTCTCCAGGCCTGGACTGACACTACTGCAATTAGGTTAGTAGTAGTTTCACCGTTTCAATATCAATTCAACCAATGACTTAGAATACAGTCTTAGTTTAGTCTTAGTTTAGGCCTACATAACAATCTTCAAATCCTTCGAAAAAAGAACCCACGTCCCTGAATGATCCCTCCCCTTATTTACCTGGTTTTATCTTGCTCTCTGACAAGCCTTTGCATAAGATACTTCAGTTTCAAAGCATTCGCTTGGTCGCTAAGTAGGCCTACAGGAGCCGTAATTATTTCTGTGCACTCCCTAGGTGGAAGCACTGAGCGACTTGATTATGTTAAACGCGTGCAGCAGCCGTTCGCAGCGATTGGGTCCGACGACGGTTTCGGAGCCATGTTGAAATAAATTATCGCTTTGTTTCTTAGCAAGTTAAGGTCGATTTTGATTACAGTTGAGTGGCGACTGGTTACGACTCGTTCAGATAAGTTCTAGTCGCCGATGCCAGGAACAATGCCACAACGAAGCAGGCTTCAGATCGATTTCTAGGCCATCGTTTAGCTAGAAATATTATGCCAATGAACAGCATCTGTATGGATTAATACGTGCAGGGACTGTCCTGGACTTGAAGTGATTGGGGATTAACCTGCGCTGCTGTGACAGTTCCTAGCAAAGGCATAGACGATGGTTGTAAAGTCTGTTGAACAGATCCATTCCAGACATGTTCTGTTCGGTTGGGAATCGTTCTGACGATTGATTGATACACACGTCAGATGTTGTAGTCAACAACACGACGTCCTGCAGGAGATTCATGTGTACATCTCCACACGCCTGGTTTGAAGGTGGCCAATAACCTCACTCTTTCGTCATTTGTTATAAAAACCAGAACATTTCTGAAGCCCCACGTTGGTCCATCGCAGCTTATTAACGAACAGCACGGCAAGTCAGAGTGGTTGTTCATTTTAACGTCAAGTAATTATAAAGAATAAGGAGCGGTTGCTTACAGACCAGAGAGGAGGGGTGGAGCCGCTATGGTGGGTTGTGAAAGGAGAAGCTTTGCCATTGCATAGCGCTGGTGAATAATCTGGACTTCATAACGTGCCTTTTTGGACGCTGAGAAATTTAAGATTTGCATTGCATTGTAATATTACATTGTGCATTTGTGCTTAGAAATAGAAAGACTTAGGATGGGACATAATATAAGTTTAAATTATTTTTCATATAACAATCTAACGAAGAGCTGCACTGGTTTCCTGATTGCTTTATGTACACTTGTCTTAGGAGTGTTTACAATAATATTTGAAGAAGTGGGACTCTTGTTCTAAATGAGAAATGAAAGACACTCATATTCCGCGGATGAAGAATTTAGGAGGGGCGTTCATATCCTTTAGCAGCCACGAACGAATCCCAGAGTCCTAAAATTGGGGAGCGGGTGTATAACAGGACACACGCTTTACTCCGAGCTTACTCCAATACCAAGTTGCAAGAAAGACTGATTGCCTAAAGAGAGGAAAGACCTGTGCGATCATAAAAAAATCCACTTGGTTGGTGAAGGAAAGGAATATTTGTGCGGATTTCAGTGGATCGTTCCAGAAGGGATGTGCAGTACATACGGGCTGTGGATTGTTCATAGAATGGAATATATGGATAGTATGAGGATTTGGAACGAGGAAGAGTAAAGATGGATGATCGGTTTGTGCGAAAGTAAACCCTATAAGCAAATGACTATTGCATAACAAACAGGTGTATTTGTTTATTCGTGACCTTGGGCCAGGTTGTCATTATCACTCTTAAAATAATTACTATAATATTCAACGTCCAGAGGTGGAAAAAAGGAATGAACGAATTTCACGACCAAGACATCAGTATAGGCCCTATGCTTAAAATCAGTAAAATGTAATAGCGGTCGGTCCGTAACGCTTTGTGTGCGTAGAGTGAGCGGGTTCGACTCTCGTCCGAGGCGTCACTGTGTAGGGACCTCGAGCAAGTCCTTCGCGCACAATTGCTCTGCAGTACAACTGCAATTGCGCCGTCGAGGAGTGTTCACTTCTGAGCATAAATTTTTGGAAGAACGGCGATATCAAACTTTAAAATAAATAAATAAAATTTCAGAATAAAATATATGTAATAATGTAACGTCATTAATATGCAATTCGATTTATTTCATTTAATCCGTTTCACATTTGCCATACCTGCATTTATAAGTTTCATATTATATCTGATTTTACTTCTTTCAACCAGACTCGTTGGAGCTCGCGATCAATTTCTCATTGACGACTCAGAACAACTTTAAGAATGGCAGACGAATCGAAGAAGCGTTCCAACTCGTGTGCGCAGTGTGGTAAACAGTTTCGCTGGCCATGTCAGCTGAAGCTACACATGGTCACCCATTCGGACGAGCGTCGATACGCCTGCCAGGTGTGTGCCAAACGCTTCCGAAGACCAGATCAACTGGCCCAGCATCGCACGATCCACGACACAGAGAAGCGCCACGTGTGCAAGGAGTGCGAGAAGCGCTTCGGACGACAGGACCACCTCAAGCGACACATGCGCACACACACAGGAGAACGACTGCACACATGCGATGAGTGTCGACAGAAGTTCCGGCGCATCGACCTGATGTTGCGACACTATGTACTCGTCCACACGGGCGGAAAGTACAAGTGTCACGAGTGCAGTACGTACTTTCTGGAGAACGAGAGTCTCGTCAATCACATGAAGACGCACAACACCAGCGAAGCAGACAAACTAGAAATCGTCGGCAATGTCGGCATCTTCTCGCCAGACGCTTCTTTTGACTTTGCTGGAAATCCACTACCAACCGGTTCCAATTAGAGTTGTTATAGGCCTAATCGAACTCAGTGGGGTCTAACCCCCATCTGGAATGGAAAAAACAACCCCCACCGTTCTGGCCGACTTAGATTTTCAGGGACAAAGAAGTCGCTCTGATCTGGAATATATTATACATTTGGGCATATTCACCATTTCTGGTTACCTTGCAGTGGCGGATATACAGGCCTGTAGAGTCGGTGGCCTCCTGGTGGCTCCTCCAAATTTGAGCCCACTTCAGTTTTGATGAAACCAGGAATCCAACGGGGCCCTCTGTCACGTTTCCCGGCCCCTCCGTGCCCCCTGTTGAAAAAGTCTAGAGCCGCAACTAAAAACCATGAGGGATCGTACTCCCAATCCCTCAGCTCCACATTGGTAGACGCTACAGGCCAGTTATGTAGACTAATTGAGAAACTGAATTAGAAAGATATTTGGAAGAATGACGAGCTGCAATTAACCTGAATTTAGTTCTCGTTAGATGTACATAATTGTTTGAGCATGCGGTGTATGAAGCAGTCTTCATGCGACTAACTTGTGTTATTGTCATACAATGGTTAATATTCAGTTAGTTTAAGATCATTTATTGTAATTGACTATTTTACTTTCATGTTTAGACAGATTCGATCATGAAGATCAAATCAGTTTTGATAACCGTAAGGCCTACGCGTACAAACAGATGCAATGAACGAAGAAAGGACCAACCAAGCAGCCATACTTACCAAAACTTCACCTAGTTCTGACAGCAGTCCTTGCCACTTAAACTACATGTATACCTGTCAAGTACGATGTTGACATGAATATCAAGGCTCGACTAGGAAACAACAAACTTCGTCCTTAAGGCGTTATACATATACGAGTTAGGAACGCGTTACTCAGTAAGTAAAGTTCGACAGAGCGAAAAGTATTCGTAAAAGTGCAATTCACGGTTGGATAGATTGGTCAACTGCTCTGATTTATGTTGTTCTTAGTCTATGAGCATCACGAAGTCTCAAATCATACTCTTCACAAATCTAAACAGTACCCATCATCACCATCAATTTTTGTGTTGTTAAAAAAACTAATTGTCTTATTATTTGAAGCGTATAAGGAAGAAATGTCGTGATCTTAATGCAAGTATGTAGGCTTATACATGTTTTAGTCCGTATACATGGTCCTGACCTTGCTCATTCTGAGCTCCTTCAACACCATTGCTCGCTTGACTGACCGCTACGTCCTTTGCAAGGTCCCGTGTACGAATGAGGCTAGACCGAGAAATATTTGGTGTGGCATAGTCTTGGTTAACATCTGCTGACCGTGGTAGGCCCCTACAAAGCATATTAAGCACTTTACAACATGCTAATCGGAGTGAGATTTAGGAGGCTAAAAGGGTCGTCGTTTCTCTCATTTGTTCCAGATCATTGGCATGCATTAAGGATAGGCTTACGTTTTCCACATTTGCTACAGCTCTTCATACATGTATGTCTACCGCTATATAACACAGGAGCGCAGGCAGACGAGGAGCAACCGCGCGGGGGTATCCACCGATACCACGGACCTTTTCGGGACACGGCACAGCGCAGACTGTTTCCATTTTTATTTTGTCAGCTTACTTACTCGATATGAATGCGGGTTTCTATTGATTGGGGTCTTTTTGAGACGAAGAGGAGCAACGGCGTGGAGAAGCGCAGCAGAAGTCTCTGTTACCTAGATAATCCCTTTACGGGTTAGATATGCAATTAGATAAATATTTCGAAGCAGAACAAACAGATGATGATTCTATTGTTATCGAGAGTTGTGCTTGATTAACATGATATTTAAGCCACAAACTGCCCCTCAGAGAAAGTTCATTCAGTTGGAGGCAGAAAAATAATAACAGACTTCCACTATTACAATCTTTCTAAATTTATAATATATGAAATGAAGAAGCCTTGATTTGGGCACGACATAAAGATTTGTTATTCTGACATTGCGTAGATACAAAGGCGTTTTAGATTAGTAGGGTTTGAGCATGGTTTCGGCACCAAAGTGCGTGACTATAATTAATGAACACGGAACCAGAAAAGAGCAGTAGGTAAAAAACAAGTTTCATTCCAAAAAATGTTTTATTTGAATTATATTAATTGTCTTAATTATTAGTTATTATGCGCTGTGGGAATCACCAGGTTACCATTGGCGGAGACTGATATAGGAACTATAAGAAACCTGTCGTCTTCAATCCATGGTGGTATGCTAAACTGGTGTTCTTTAACTTTCGTAATGCGTGACACTGAAACGCGATATGCAGTGCTTCGCATTTGATCCTATGAAAAGAAATCGAATTTGGGGACTACCCCTAAATTCAAACAGTTGGGCACACTGCAAGCTGCCAAGAACATGTACACCGGTTCAGGTCCTGGTATCCAGATGACATCTTTTGCTGCTATCTACCATGTTGCTGCGATTGTAAACATTAATAACATAGTCTTTATGACCTAGTTTGTAAAGAATGAATATTTCATCCCTCATTGTTATCATGCCGTGGAAACTTGATTGCAATGGAGACTCGTGCGAAATTTCCACACGAATCGTCGCGAGAGCTGAAAAATATTACTCTATTTATTCACTGCGCAAAAGATATAGAAATTAAAACATATGCCTATCTTCTTAAAATTTCTGTGGCCAAACAATTTCTAAAAGCTTGGGTTCTGGACAGAAGGTCCTCTGTTTTGAAATCAAACTGCTTTTTCTTAATTTTTTACTAGCTGGGGAGGAGGAAGACGGCGGCCGGGGAATACCAACCCCACTACTTTGTGTCCGAGGTGTTTCCCGAGCGAACGGCGAAAGTTTCGAGTCATTAAGTCTAAAAGTTTGCAAATGCGTACAAAGTACATACCGACCTGAGCGACTGTGCAAACGTATATCTCCTAAACCGTCCATTCATTCCCCATGGAGAACGACGAAGGTGTAGAGTCAATAGCTGTAAAAGTGTGCAAATGCGTACAAAGCCACCTGACTGTGCACACGTATATCTCCCGAACAAAATGTGTGGCAGAGAGATATGAAATGCAGGTGTTACGGCAAGACCCTACTGGCGACTGAGAAAGGAACTTTCCTTGGAGGGAGTCCTGAGACAGGTTTTTGACCCTGGAGACTAGGAAGAGGGCGGCAGCGGGTTTCACGAATACCTCGTGTCCCAGGTGTTCCTCGAGCCAATGGTGAAGGTTTCGAGTGAATAGCTCTAAAACTGTGCAAATGCATCGCCAGACAGAGACACTCAGACAGACAGAAGTCCCTCTTTATTTATATAGATTGTCAGACGTTCACCCCTATACATCTGGCAAGGAGTTGACCAAGTTTGCAGCCAGAAATTCACTACGATATATGAGATATGAGGATGTCCAACAAGAGCTTTCAAACTCAGTCAATTTTTGCTGATCTCGATTTTCTTAATTATTGAGTACTTGCGCTTTCAACATGGCTCAAATCGATAGGAAGTTTGACATAGCAGAGAAATCGCCGTCAGAAAAACAATGCCACAGAAGGATATCGAAATTCATCTGGAAACGAGAATCAATCATTATAATCGAAAGAAAGAACGCGGATCCAGTGGAATTCACGATCGTGGTCTCTTGTATACATATGCACTTAAGACTTACATTTAAGACTTACATTTAAGACTTACATTTAAAACTTACATTTAAGACTAACATTTAAGACTTACATATAAGACTTTCATTTAAGACTAACATTTAAGACTAACATTTAAGACTTACGTGGGATTTCAATTAACCATTGGATTAACATTGAGAAAGATGAAGACGTATTTTATGAATACTTCTTCTTCTCGGATGACTCGTGGGAAGAAAGCACAGGTCTTTGGGCAGGCGTCAAAATATGTAAGTTGTTGGGGAGTTGGCTGCCCGGCCGTATTAATAAATAGCTAAGAAAGGAAGTAACTTACAATTCACACATTGTTGCCTCAGAGTTAGGATAGGAGTCGCTTAGACCTACTTAGCGATCGTGAAACCAATCTAAGTTTTGAGTACATCGTGAGCATGAAGTACAGGTCTCTTAATTTTGTCTTCATAAACAACTAACCAGTGCTGTCTAGAGTTCTGTTGAGTTGATTTCGAAGGTAGTCGGTCGTAAGGATGCTGTCCAATTTCGAACAAACTGGGCCAGCTTTATAATTTTTATTCGCCACCTCCATAGCTACGGCTTTGACGAGGATATCGAGAAGAAGCTCGATCGGTAGAGCATGCAGCTACAATTGAAAGATATTACGTCTGTTTAAACTGTTGCAGCTTAACATCACCGAATTGGAAAAATAGTTCAGCCACGTTGTCAACGCTACAACAATCCAAATAATTAAAGGAACATATCAAACATCAACTTACGCATTGTAACTCGATTCAAGCACGCGAATATGGTGGGTGTATCGATCACTTCTTTCTGCTTATTGTAACCAGATGCTTAAAATTAAGTATACGACTAAGCCTACCCATAGCAACGACTTTGTCTTACTTGGAGCAAATAAGTAAATAGTACCTTCAATACAAACATTTATTATTCCAATAATTCACTTTTAATACACATTTTTACTGGATTCATTCCTGAGATTTGCCTTGGTGTTGAAGTCAGATACAGCGATTAGTGACAATGAGGTGTCTCTAATAACGTCATTGCTAAGACATCTGCACAGTGAAACTATCTTCTCTTGAATATTAGCGTTGGATATGACGCAATAGGCAGAATTCATTGCATTTGTTTGAAACATTTTATATCAGTGATTGAAAAAAATACGCTAAATTTTCAGTCAATAATTCGAAAACGTTTGATCAAAGAATAATTGCCGCTTGCCCGTTCTGTGCAATGCAACCTACCGTTGTGTTACCGGGATTCATTGGAGAAAGTTGTCGACGTTTAGCATTGGAATCTAGTTGGAACAGTCCTGCAACATAAATAAATGCAAATTTCCCCCAAACGCAATGTTAATATCAATAACTCCTTAAAATTTAGTTAGTAAATCTACAAGGCTGTAGTATTGACTTACCCGTGTATAGAGTTCGTCGTCTGCCATGCTTTCGCTGATGTACCTGAGTTACCGTTGCAAAGAGAAGCTGAGCCACGGTTGGTATACGTCGTTCTCATAACCTGTGTATGAGATCGTCGTGTTGTGTTCTTACACAGAGCTAAGCTAAGTTAAGGCTTGCCTTCGTGGTTCTGATCAGCAGTAACAAGTGTTCATCGATTGGATCAATGAAAAGCAAGGAACTCCATGTATACAGCGTACTATTCGTAATTGATAACGGTAAGCTTCAAACTTCTGAAAGCCATACGCAGGGGACCAACTTATTCACTATCGATGCATCGAGTCATAGGCTTTGTACGACGGATTGTCCAAAAAAGAATGTACTGTTATAAAACTCCTATGAAATTTATAAACATTTGTAAAAATGCTGACGCAACGAAACTTCGTTCGATCCACGTCCTTGGCAGTTATACTGTGCAGGAACCTTCTCTTTAGGTTCAGGATAAATACACACAACACTGTCTTATAGGTTGAAAACTCTCATGCCAGCACCATAGCACAGATTCATAGCTATCAATATAGCATAGGCTGCCCATGGATCAAAGAATTCAAGTCTAGATCTGTCTCATAGCTGAATAAACACTAATTAAATATACATCTATATCAAACGGCACTTCTCTCCCATGCAAATAGAAGGAGATAAAAAAATGCACTCGATTTTTGAATGCTGTGAATCATCGTGTCCTCTCGCAACCAATCATTACCGAATTCTCGGGTATTCTCGGTCTCTGGTCAAAAGCTTAGGAAACTACCGAGTTCAGCTCGTTCTCTCAATTATTTGATATGACTCAGGTCTAAACTAAAGACGCATCTCTTCCACTACTGACCTCTGATTCTCTCATCGATCGGATTTTCGTCTGGACTTTCCAGTGGTCTATGTTAATTTATTTTGCTAAGATCTTACTCGATAGCAGATGTTTTACAGTATGATAGTGACGTCATTAGATGATATCATTAGATGAAAACTTCCTCGCATTAACCTACCGTCCAAGTCTCTGTTTTGTCTTTCGTCATTACCAAATTCATCCAACATCGACTTTGATTTATAAGAGTAATTACAAAGATCTACAGAAGTACGAGTGTTGTCGCCTCTTGCCATCGTCAACGTCATTATTGCAGGATAAGACAGGAACTTAAGCCATTTTAAACAAATTATTAGGCTTGCAAATAAATTCTGACTTACTTAAATTGTAACTTGTGACGTCACATAATGGACGTGACGACATACATGTAATGTCCTACACGTGGAATCAATCTTTGCCATTATAATTGATGGTCACAATAATCAACTACGAAGACCTACCCACAATACATCACAATGTCATAACACTTATGGCGCGCTTCAGCAAAATAAGTCTTGCACCAGAGCGTGTTTTGTTCCATTTACACACATATGTACTGTATTATATATATATACTCATATATATATATATATATATATATATATACTCAAGCCTGGATAAGGGGAAGGGTGACGCTAATGATCTTGTCATCGCAATGTCGTTAAACTGAAACTTCTATATACATATATAATTGTCCAGCGCTCGTGAATACATTGGTGCCCTGCGCTTAGCTTCAAAGTGGCGCTTTAGAAATTTGGAGATTATGATGTATATATCGTCATGTTATTATTCCTTAGCATAATATGAGTCTTTGCTTATTTGTAAAGCGGCTTACTATAGTTTTGCTTACGGATTTCGTTCCAATGCTTCACTCAGAATCAAATTCGCACGTGACAAACTAGTATCATTATTCAATTCCTGATGTTAATATAAATGTCCGTCAATATTATTGTTGCCTATGTTGCCTGTGTTGTCTTCGCGAACATATGGCGGTTGTCATTGGGCCGTGTGTCTTAACAAGTGTCTTGGGAATGTTAGTGTGTCCATAAAAAGTATGCAGTTCAACAGATTGAGTTGGACGGTATAAATCTCTAGATAAGTAATCGAATATTTTGAATTTAATTGCAATCGTATTCGTAATCTCCAACTTCTAAAGCCACACTCAAAAATCAAGCGCGGGGTACCAGCTTATTCTCGAGCGCTGGGCTGCATAGACCTATTTGTAAGGGTGCATAGTATGTCGAACGTGCTGTTATTGAGCTAAGATATGTAGGCCTATATTATGCAGAAAATATAACGTTAATCCAATCGTTCTTTGCAACACTACACTATTCAACTGCATTGAATATCCAATGAAGTCTCCATTACTCGTGCATTCGCATTTACTGCCTGTGTGATCATTCCGATGTCGAAAAAAGATTTGTTAGTTTACATCGCACAACTATTATAGAGTGACACAGAAACTCATCCCAAGCATATCCGCAACTTTTATGCAATTAGTATGTATGTATGCATGTATGTATGTATGTATGTATATATATATATGTATATGTAAGTATGTATGTATGTATATATGTATGTATGTATGTATGTATGCATGTATGTATGTATGTATGTATGTATGTATGCATGTATGTATGTATGCATGTATGTACATGAATGCATGGGTGAACCTTTGATACCACCCATGTGTGTTGGTCGGTTGATTGAATAGCCACCCGTGACTATCGGTCGAGGTCACTCCGATGACCGCGTCAGCCGTCCTTCTAGCGAGGCGAAAACGCTCTGCAACAGGAGACGTCCGCATGACTGATAACCTAGACAACTTGCGAACAAAATACCTCCTAAACGTACGAACCCTTTGCAAAGTCGACCCACCCATGTGAACCATTGCTCCAACCCAATTGAACCATAATCAACCATTTACCCTACCCATGTGAACCTTTGATCCCATTCATGTGTTCCTTTGATCCCACCCATGTGAACCTTTGATCCTATCTATGTGTTCCTTTGATCCCACCCATGTGAACCTTTGATCCTATCTATGTGTTCCTTTGATACCACCCATGTGAGCCTTTGATCTCAGGCGAGCTCACCTTTGATTCCACCCATTAGTTCCCACCGTGTGGACCTTTAATCCCACTTATGTGAAGCTTTGATCTCATGAATGTCAACCTTCGATCTCATCCATACGAACCCTTGATCTCATGATTACCCACCTTTGACTCCCCATTGTGATCATTTGATCTCATTTCCCCAATTGGCATCCGTGATCTATTTGTTTGTACCAGCAGGGAAATGTTGGAAATAATTTTTTCAAACGAAGCTGTGCAAACGTAGCTTTATATATATATATATATATATTATATATATATATATATAAGCAATGCGCCGCATTTTATCTGATAAAACTTGCATATTAAAGCAATTCTCATCTAGGCCTACCATCAGAAAGTGTCGGCCCGTATAGCGTAGACCACTAAAATACTTAAATGTTGCCAAAAAAGTTTGCATTTTTAATAACAGATGCCTTACTAAATGCTTGCTGCAAGCTTTGCCAAGCGGCCAAAATACTCGCATATTTCAAGTTATATGCGTGACACACTGCACTGTCTCCCAGGTTAGGATAGGATCGCATTCAAGATCATCCTCAAGGGACGAACATCGGTGGCACGACTCTAGAGTACATCAGAGAGCTCTGTCTTCCAGTCTCCAGTCTGGTCGTCGATCCTTGCGTGCTGCGGCTCGTGGGGATTTATGGTCCTGCGCTCTCATACATCGATGCGGACAAACCGATCCTTACTCCAAATACTTACTTACTTCAATGTTTGTTTGCCACGTATAGCCAATGTTAGTTCGTGGCCATCGTGAGGTGTCGTCAATCACTTTGACAAGAACGAAGAATAAAAGATTGTATCGACACGTTCCAAGGCCTTGTTTATGTCCAGCGACACATTGAATAATAGATATTTACATTTATTTACTCAGTTCAGGATGGAATACAGTTGCTATCCAGATGTTCTATGACTTTGTTCACTTATACAGACTAACCTTATCAAAAAAAATTGTTCTTGGATGCATAGTAGATACTGAATATGACTCTGTTTTTCAGAAGAGGCACGTGTGCATGATCAACTCAAAAGATTTTTCTTTCTGTGAATAAAATATGCATAGATATCATTTCAAACACCATAGTATTTCGCTCATGAATAGGTAGTAACACAGTTTTAACACTTGGATACTTGGCTTATAATCGTAGTATCAAGGATAAGTTTTCCTGCGTAGATTGCTTTCCCAAACTCTGTCATAAGTGAGTCGAAGATTTGACTAGTTATTTATTTGCTCAATGCTCAATTTAGAAATTCGTCACTTTTCGTCACAATTCGTCAATTGTTTATCGTAATTTACTTTTGTGAATCGAGACATACACTTGCCATGCCAGTATTCCACATGGAGGCTTGAGGAGCAGATTGGACCCGCGCTAACGTACCTGTGTGCATTCCATCTACCACTCTGAAAATGCTGTGCGGGCAGTGATAGGCCTACGAGCTAAAACAACCCACACTAACAAAATCTATTTAGATAGCAGTTTAAGAACTATGATCTGCGGAATTTAAGATGTTCGTTTTATGATCACAGCTATACTTACACATATGTCGTGCGTTTGTATATTTAATTTATTCCTAATGAAATCTACCAATGTTTCGTATAACCTTGCATATTCTTAGCCAGTAGGCCTAATAGATTAAGCCTATTCAATTTGTGGCTATAAGTATGGGTATGACAGAACATTGGTAAAGGAGTGCCATATGCTGGATATTTTCCACTGGCTCCGTCTCCAGCAGCAAATCTCGTACCGCATCATCGCTTTGATCTGGTGACTTCTTCGTGTTTGACCCCTCGCTCTTGGACAGGAGGCGCTGTGTGAATCTTCGTAATGAATGAATGAATTAACGAATCTAGACAAGGAGACTTAGTAATTTCGGTAAAATTATTTCTATATGCCCCCATGTTGGCTTCCTAGCAGGGTAACTACATTTAACAGGCAGCCAAATTCTTAACCCATTCCATCGTAACCGTGTGAATATCGGCTTTTTATATCGACTTGACACCGAACCCGATTTTATCTGTTTACTGATTTATATCGCTGAGTGCCTGTGAATTAGCTGGCTTTTCGTAGTTTAAATTTCTTTTAGGTGTTGCATAAAAAGGATATTGCGAGGGCATTTAAACATATTTGAGGATACGAGACCAATGAAAAATTATTAAAGAAACTTCGCATAGTTGGGCAAAATGGTGTATCTGGATCCGATTTTCAACTTCACTAGAAACTCTAACACCTTTCGCACAATATACGCACAGAACACATCCGCTGGATCCACAGTTTCAAACATTCGTTCCTCTTCTCTTGCGTCGAGTCCCAGCCTACGGTTCTTGAAAAGTTCTACCGTTTGATCTATATTTGATTATTTATTTAGTACCTCACTGTTGGCTAACTAAACGAAGCTTGTTGGTGCGCTGTTGTTCAACGAAATTGGCTGTGTCGCAGCTACTTCAGACTCTTGGAATTTCAACCCACTAAACGGAATCTTGATCCATTCTGCGACTGCTCTTGTCGCCAATTTGATATCGCATGTCAGAATGTTGTGTGGTTTGATGGCAAATGGATAAACTAAACAAAGGAAAAGAAGGAGAGAACGAGAGCGAGTACGACATTACCAATTAGAATTAGAAATGAATAAGGGAAATGCGGAAGAAGAGGAGCAGGAGAAAGAGCAGGATTGGAAAGATTAAGAAGTATTACAGAAATCTCTTAATGGATGGAACCCAGGATATGAGGCTCTGACGGGTGAGATTGAGTGTTATATCTTTTCGTTTTTATGGGGCAAATGGAAGAGAAATGATGAAGTATTTTGTTTTCCTGGTCTGGATTTTCAATCTCAACCATTACACCGACAATCCAACCCGTCAATTATCGCGCAGCTCAAAGAAAAACGCGACAATTATTGAATGCTGGAAGATTTTAATTTTACAAACACTTCACGAACGATTAAACGAATGTCAGATTCGAGCTAGAACTCTATGATTAACCAACTTTCACACAACGTGGACGTTAGTCTTTGGTGCCGCCGTCGATGAACTGGACAGGTGGTCATTTTCCTCACTTGGTAAAAGGGTAAGGAATGTCAAAGGGCTGTGGTATAATTATTATCCTGAATCCTTCTGACCTACAACCGGAAACATTCAAAGACGTCAGGATAATCAGCTGAGAAAGAGGTGCTATATAATTATTGGTGTAACCGCCTGACCAACACGGTTTTGCTCCAGATTTCACAGGAATATTTGATGGGCACATCTAATCAGCCCTGTATGGGTCTAGAATGGTAACAGGACACATATTGGTCAGATAATCGCACGTTCTGGCATGGTGGACGACAGATGCCGATGAGCAGAGTGAATTAAATTACTACTGAATACGTTTAATATTCAGTAAAAGTCGATGGCCTGGCTCTTCTACATTTGCAGGCGCGTCCACATAGCGGGAGGGGGTCCGCAGGGAAATGCCTCCAATTTCAGATAGAGGGGATAATTTTTTAGTCCTAGGGAGAATATCTTGCCTTCCTAGCACTGGGGACCGAGGTTTCCCTCCATTACTTAGGGGGGGATTGACGCCTCTGTGTCTTTTAAGTAGGCATAACTCTACGACTATCGTTTCGTTGGTCAATAACAGATTAATGCATGGCAATCTCTGTATATTGTTATAACGTTAGTTTAATCCAATCATGTGTTCTTTTAGAACTAAACGATTTGGTCTGTCTATTCTGTCAAATGGGGTTTACTATTTATTCCTATTACCTTCAGTGTAAAGTGTGATTAGTGTCGGAGTGATTGACGCTAATGGTGATAATATTCTGACTTACCCACGTTTTTTCACATCTGATTTAAGCACGTCAAACTCGCGAATTTCTTTTTTCTTTTCGTTTCTTAAATCGTCAGCATAGTAGTAATCTGCCGTATGTTCCCGGTTAGCTATGATGTGACAAAAACGATTAACAAATTTAGTCAATTAGCAATATTGCAATTTTGGTTCTAAACAGGCACAACCTTGCACTTGAATATCACTAAATACCTGGTTAGACAAACCCACATTGACCAGACAGTTGACCTTCCAGAAACCCATGGCATTATCTGTTCCAAGGGCAAGGTCGGCAATACACGGTAGTGCATCCGGCGCTTACCCTCCTCCGATTAAGCGAGACGAGATTCATATAACTTTAAATCGAGTTGCACTAAACGCAATATCTGATCCGCTTTCATATTTCTCAGGTCTCTAGACAATCTGAACGTCTTCATATTAAATTTATGGACGGCTAAATGTTCGTGTGAAAGATTTAATAGCAACATTTAGAAGGTTAGGGTTCGTAGGATTATAGGTATACGAACAAAGTTTACCACGTCGAATGCGGAAGGAGTTGGAGGAGTAGTCTCTACTAGGCCTACACTCAAGAAATAGGATCTTACACTAAGTATCCCATCAGAAATTGAATTGCAAAAATACTTTCCAACAGAACTTTGAGTTTGAATGCTTTCCTTCTGATGACAATCAGGTCTACGTTTGAAAACAATAAACCAGTTTTATAACTATGTATACAATGTACATACGATACGCCACGTTATAATTATATTCTTGCCTTCTGGTAATATGGCAGAATGTGTATCTTCTGCCTCAAGAATGATAATCAGAAGCAATAAACAAATCGTCTTCATCTTTGATGAGGGAGATAAAACCAGTCTTCTTTCTGAAACATCAAATTTTTACCAGCTTGCTGTACCTTTAAGAATATTTTTTCGTGTTGATTATAACCTAGATATAGGCCTAGGTGAGAAACATCTACTTGGTATCTTACGCTTAGTATTACATTGTTGGTCGGACTTTTTAAATCCATTAAAATATTTAATGCGTAAAAATAAAATTCATTAACAAGTTTTCGATGTTTTCCTAGTTCCTACACAATCAAGGTTTTGAAATCTAATGAGAAAAATATGGAAGATCACCAAAATTATTAAAATAGCTCGTAAATCTAGGAAAAGCATTAAGCAGATTAAAATCTTTCTCACCCGTTGATGTAGGATCACCGCGTCTTCTTGCAAGGAACACTTCGATGTTGAAGCGTTCAACGTTCTCTTCTTTTATAGGAAGAAATCCGCCTATAGCCTTTACCACATGTGGTCAGGATATCTACACGCGTTCGTCAGATTCCGTCAATCACTTTGACAAGAACGCAGAATACAAATCTTATCACCACGTTCTACGGGCTTTGTTTTGTTTCTAGTGACCCTTTGTACAATATTTATCAATTTCATTTGCTCAGAATAGGCTTACAACATTAAATGATATGTATACAGTAATCGAGATGTGTTATGACTTGCTTTTTTCTGCAGACACAGGTGTGTGATCAAGACTATTTGTCATTCATTGTAAAGGAGATTAAAAATACAGACTTGTTTCGGTTGTCAACACAAAACATTTATTTTCTTGGAAAGCAACTCGTGAGTCCCATGGACATCACACACTTGCACACAGCATCGTTTTACACTCATGAAAAAGTAGTAAAACCTAATAATTTGACTTAAAATAGTATAATCAAAAGTAAGCTTCTCTGTCCAGATTGCCTTACAAGACTGATTTCGTGGAGTAATTTCCTTATTTTTTTAATTCGTCACATGTTCAATAGTTCATCATAATTTATTTTCGGAAGTCACTTGCCTTACAAGCATTCCACCACAGAGAGGGCCCGCATTCACATAGGCTAATATACAATGGATATACGCTGGAAGGGCAGTGATATTAAACTTAAGTGACCGACAATACACTTACAGAAATTGTAGTGGTGATAGTTGAAGAATTATAGCTTGCAGGTTCCAAAATGTTAGTTTTTATGATTACAGCATTTATTGTACATTTGTCTCGTGTATGCGTTTTTGCTCTAGTAATATAGGTGTAGGCTACTAATTCATGTTTCCTATAGCCTTGCATCTTCTTAACTAGTAATGGTTAAGAATTCCATTTTACAACACCCGTTTGTACCCCTTTTAAGAACTCCCCTTCTTCCCATTTGTGACTTGAAGCATTGATATGCAAAATGGATATTTTCTAATGCTACCCTGCTCTTTTCCTCAACGAAGAGAGGCTTTGATATTTCGACAGTACACAGGAAAGGCCATTACTTCACATCGTGGATCCATCTCGCGCTATTATAATAGACTCACTTCTCTTTTTAGTTTCGTTCTTTCGTCTTTTTCTGCCAAGAATCCTTTTATCCATATTCCAGTAGATCTTCTTCCTCGTAATCTCATGCTCCCTATTTGCATCTTCTGTTCCGATGATTAATCATGTATACAATGTACAGTCATTTCGTCCTGAGATGAATTAACTCTCCATGCAAGTTGTTTTTTGTTTGTCCCTAGCAAGGATAATATCTCGAAATAAATTTTTCCACGATTACCAAGTAAGATAGATTGGGTTTTGGATTGATTTAAAGGCAGGCGGCTCGAGGCCATCCAACCACCAAACAGCGCAGTGCAGCGGCGATCGTTTCAACCGTAGGACTGTTCACAATAAGCTTTTATGTCACCAGGATATATAACTGGTGTAACAGACCACATCATGGCAGCAGATAACTGTCATCAGACGGGCTAATGAAATGTGTAGAAACAGAAACAGAACCTTGTAGTCAATCAACCAACCAGTCAACGGAAATTTAAAATAGCGCCCCTTCGAGATATCGGCCCGGAGGCGCTGCCGATTTGACTACGGTTGAAAATACGGTTTTCAATTAAGAGTAAAATACATACGAGGAATTTCTGGGCAAGAGGCGTAGCTCATGGGGAGCCCATTCCAGATGGTCGAGCCAACCACTGATAAGGCCTTGCATCATGCTAGAACGAGCGAAAGGGACAACCAATTCCCTATGGGCAGCAGAGCGGAGTTAGCGTCGGTCACTAGTGGCCTCAATCCACATCTCCAGAGGTGGGTATCCTGGGGGTGTCGAGGGGGACAAGTCCCCCACCTTTTACAGAGAGGTGGCGCGTCATACGTATGTCCCCTCCACATTTACTACCCCTCCCATTTGGAGTTCCCCCAACCTGTCAAACGAGATCGCCGTCTCTGCACATCTCCTATAGGTAAATTGGCGCATTCACAAAGTGCGCTTGTGGACATAATATTGTCATATATATATGGAAATTGTTGGTTATTTGTAAACTGAATATATGTAATTTACGAAAACTCTAATCTGATTGACCATACCACGGAATGGCATGGCTGCTTAATGCGCTGGTTCTATGCAGGTAATTTGCTCACAGAAGCATGGCCATTGGGGTTGTATTTGGCCGACCTTTTCATTAATTACATCGGTCTACGAGGATCTAGACAAGGATACCTATTAGGGAAAATATGGGTTCTATATGCACCCCATGTGGGCTTCCCGGTTGGGTAACTACCATGCGTTCATGTTCGTAACCCCCATCGTAACCGTGTGAATATCGGCCTTCGATTTTGACAAAGAATATAACATACGATGATCGTTACTCCAAGTAGTAACTTCAATGTTCTATTCAAATATAGGAAGAGATTTTCCTATGCTCTTACTACGTATACAGGTCATGTGACCCACATGTATTCGTGAGAATGTCGTCAATCGCTTTGACTAGAATGCAGAACAGAGTTCTTATCGACACGTTTCAAGGCTTTGGTTCATTCAATTGTCACTTCGACTAATAGATATAGCCTACATTTGTTTGTTTTTCAGAATAGGATGGAATGCAGTTGTTATCTAGACGCCTTGTGGTTCTGTCTACTTATACGGACGCACTTATTCCCACCTCTGGTGCAATATCTAAGCTTCAGTCACTATCTTTCTTCTAACAATGCATTTCTTGTGTTTTGATAAATGTAACTAGCTGCCATTTGCCAGCCTGACATGTTCAATAAATGAAGATACTCACTATCTTATCAAAACAAATTGTTTTATTGTGTATAGGAATTAGTGAATATGGATTTGTATCGGCGTTCTATGGCTTTGTTTTTAAGAAGTGGCACATGTTCATAATCGTGCATAATCATACACAAAACATTTTTCTTTGAAAACCAGATATTACACATTTTCAAAAAGCATTGTATTCCATTCATGACAATGCAGTAAAACCTGGAAATTTTACTGAAGATTGTAAGCCTAATATTGACAATGAGGTTTCTTGTCCAGGTTGTTTTCCCAACACAGTTATGAATGAATCGAAAATCTAAAGAGATATTTGCTCACTGATTGTTTCCGAAATTCGTCACATGTTCAAATTGTTCATCGTAATTTACCTTAGAGAATCGAGACATACACTTGCGTTGCTAGTATTTTCATGTGGAGCACAGATGAGGCTCGCATTCACATATGAATCCCATCTAACATTTTGAATGTGCTGTGAGGACAGTGATTCAATATACAAAGCAATCCACTCCAACAGAGACTGTAATGGAAGGCCTAACAGTTTAAGACCTATAATCTGCGGATTTTAGAATGTTTGTTTTATGATCACAGCTTTAATTACACACTCGTCTTGTGTTTGCACATTTTTTTCCAATTAAAAGTCTTCTAATCAATTGTATATTCACTTTTACGAAACATTTGATTCCATTTGATTCCATTGTTCCATCTGCCTTACCTTGAGAATTCGGTGGTATGATGGTATCAATATGACACAACTTGTTCATTCCTTCATCACTGTCTACTGTTGCTCACTTTTCGTAAGCCTACCAGCTGGGCGGTTGCAGTGCCTGGACCCCATCCTGCTTTCTGCGCGTGTCTTGTTCCGAAAATTTGGCCATGTATCCGGCTATATATGCTGGATGTTCTCCACTGGCGCCCCCTCCAGCAGCGTTACCGTATCATCACTTTGGCCTGGTGCCTTCTTAGTGGTTGGCCGCTCACTCTGGAACAGGCTCTCTTTGGCGTTGCGTTTGTCCCTCAGGGTCCACTCTGACTCTTTTTAACCTCGCCTTAAAACTATTCTTAGTAACATTGAAAAGGCGCTATATAAATCTTCGTAATGAATTAATAAGTGAGTGAATAAAAGAATGAATAAATGAATGAATGAATGAATCTAGACAGGAATACTTATTTGGAAAAATGATTTCTACATGCACCTCAGGTGGGCTTCTTTTTAGGGCAAGTTGCCAAGTACACCAGCTGTTCAAATTTTCAACCCATTCCACAGTAGGCATGGTACACGTATACCCGTGTGAATATCGACCCTAGATGTCGACAAGGAATAGAACTCGACTTTACCTGTCTACCAATTTATTCACTGAGTCAATGTGAATTAGCTGGCTTCTCGTGGTTTATATTTCTTTAGGTGCTTAAGATATATCAATATTACGACCACATTAAAAAATGTAAGGATACGGGAACTACGGAAAACATAAAACAATCTCCCACAGTTAGACAAAATGGTGGCATGTTGAATCGGATTTTTACATCCACTTCCTTAGAAATCTAACGCCTACCGTCCAATTAATTCATTCCGAAAATATGTATAGCGCCACTTCCAGAAACTTACTCAAACCAATATATGCGTACAAACACATCTGCTGGATTCACAGTTTTGAACATGCTTTTCTTATTCACTTGCTTCGAGCTAGCAGAAGACGGTACTTTAAAATTTCTATCGCGTTGTCTATTTCTTGTTTCCTTTTTCTCAATGTCGGCTGCTGTAATGTTATAGTAAAAGTGATTGATTTTAAAGAACACACTCAATTATCTATGTAAATAGCCAATCCACTTAGGCACCAAGCAAAGGGTGCCAATCACACTAAGAGTAGGCAACCGAGGGCAGGGTCAGCAACAGAAGCACGTCTAAATACCATGACCACTCCCTACCTTGTAACTCGATTTTTGAAAATATGGCTATCTGTTGTTCTTCCTGGTTTACGTCAATAAGGTCGCGCACAAAAGATCGCGGCTCGAAATAAGATCGCGCACAAAAGGTCGCAACACAAAAGATCGCAGTCTAATAAGATCGCGCACCAAACGATCGCCCAAAACATCACTGATGTTAAACAGTTTCGAAGATTTATTTTCATTGATCCAGCTTCCATCTAAGCAAAATAATTTTCATCAATCCAGCTTCTGCTTACACAGCCTTCTTTTCATCCCGCTTCCGATTATGCGGCATTATCTCATCAATCCAGTTACCCTTTTAAAACAGTATTCTTTTCATCAATCCAGCTTCTGCTTAGGCCTAAGCATGAATTCCTTTCTTCAATCCAGCTTCCATTTATGCATTATTCTTTTCATCAATGATGATGATGATGATGATGATGATAATAATAATAATAATAATAATAATAATAATAATAATAATAATAATGCTTACATATGGGCAATTTGGCTGAATGCACAAATTCTGTGACCAGAATGCAGATCAGAAGTCGAAAGCAAAGCATCTTCATCTTCACGTTTGAGAAAACTCAGTTTTGTGCTGAAACATCAAATTGACACAATCGCTTTATTTCTAAGATCACCTAAATACGTATTTGCTGTAATCTCGAAACTAAGTGGAGAGGCCTTCTTCTGTGTTTCTTGTACATACTGTTTGTCGATTATTGAGCAGCCCCATGTACAACCCATAACTGATGGACATGAATGGTTCTTCAACCTTTATTTTCATTCTGATTATGAATATCTATTTGAAGTTCTTCATACATTGTTCTTCAAAAAAATCGAAATTATTTCTGTTCCCACCATCTCGCCTACCTCTACCTGTGCGATAACATTGGTGTTTGTTTACTACTATCCATTATCGAACACGAGTTTCACTTCTTTCTGTTGCCGTCTGATTGCCAATAACTCTCTGAATATCTACATTTTGTGATTATCTACTTATTTACCTTATATTTCTATGTAATGTAATGAAAATCTTTAAAAAGTGTCTCAGCGCCCACAAAACCAAGTCAGGGAGGCCAACTTATTCACCGGCGCTGATATATTAAGACAATTGTTCGAAATCCTACGACTAAGTTTTAGCGCCTGGCATGTACATGTAGATTACCTATGAAACTTTCACATAGCATCTGAAGGTTAAAATGCCAACACTAGCTGACACATGGTAATAGGCACTTAGATTGTCTTCAATGCGTTTTGCATTTACTCAATCTATCAATCTACATTTAATAGTTTCTCAATTCCTTAGTAGAAGCCTATAGACACTCAATAATGTTGAGAAAAATAGAAAAACTTTCGAATTTTCTTATCAATAATTGCCAACTAAGAGGAATATGTTTTTACAAGCTGAGGTCGGATCGCCACGTCTTCTTGCAAGAAGCACTTTAATGCTGTAACGTTCAACGTTATCGTCTTTTATAGGAAGAAAGAGAGCTAAGCCAATGCCACGTGTATGACCATGTCTTTAACATCTGTTCCTTATAGGTCGTTGATAACCCTGATAAGAATGCCCAAAACAAGAAGTTCTATAGCTCTGTTTACTTATAGTGACACTTTGAATAATAGATATTCATTTCTTTTATTCAGAATATTAAAGCAGACAGTATAAAATCATCAATATGTGTTATGGTTTGTTTGTTTTTCATTCTGAAGGAAATGAAAATACAGATTTTGTATTAATTAGTGTTCTGTGGCTTTGTTATTCAGAAGAGACACGTATGCATAACCTACATTGTGTAATTTTCTTTCTTAGAAAATCAACATTGATTTGATAGAATGGCATATTTTCCTAAATTCCCGGACGTTTGTTTTATCACAGTTTGATACAGAGCGGTAATAAATAATTTAAACATTTAAGTTCCCAATTCAAAAAATTGGATATTCACAAATTATTACATCACACTTAAATCAATTTTTAAGCAGCAGCAAATATTCAAGTAATCAATGTTTCTCAAAGAAAACTTTCGGAGATTGCCTGAAAATATTTTCTCTTTGAAGTCTTTCTACCAACATTTCAGGATTTAATTGGTATATGCCTAATAGAGGAATTGCATTTATGAGGTGAAATTTTCACTGAGTCACTGTGTGTATAATGTATTAATTGCTATTCTCATTGTCTAGAACATGTGAATCAGATACCTTCTTCTGCATTGTACTTTTAAACGCATCGACCCTGAAGAAATCAATATTGAAATGTTCAATTGAAAAATCCAAAGAATCAGAGACAATAGCCGGGTGAATCTCGACTTACCGACCAAGACCAATCTCTTGTTTTCAAAACATGCGATTATGGGTGCAGATTAGACCAAAATGTTTTGTTTGACGAATTTAAATCAAATTTCTATACAAATTAACTGATTAAATACTCTAATTGTCTAACGTGCATTACGAATGCAAAAGATTTTTGCATAAGTAGAACATTTTTATGTTCGTTTACTTTCGTTATTCACACATGGCATTTCTTCATAGTAAGTCTCATTAACATATCGAATGCACAGACGTTGTCTGAGATCCGTCTTACAACACTTTAACATAGCCCAACACTGACTAAACTAATAACCGAGAACCTCGTAGAATTTACCCCAACCTGACCCCAACATCCTATCTGTTAATAGGTTAGAAAAAGAGCTATTGGGGTTGAATCCACCATTGCCACCAACCAATTGCATCCAAACACTAAGCAGAATGAGCGGATCGTCAGGGCTAAGAAGATAGTTAATAGACGGTAAGTGAGTAAGGTAATTATTGACAGAGCATCAACACAATAAGATCACAATGACAGTCATTACAAACTCAAAAACTTTCAGTAATTGGTGCAAAGGTCAAAAGATCAATCAGAATGTGGAGACCTAATATTTACCTATTTCTGGATTATCTTTGCTTCCAGTAACAGTGCAAAAACAATCTAATGACTCGCATTAGTCGACAACAATATACAAAACTATGAGCAGGAATAAATTTTGGAGCAATGTGGTAAGTATATCTTCAACGTCATTATCGCTTGTATATTTCGTTTTGTCTACGTGCTGTGCTCTTACAGGCATTCTTAATAAAACATACCTACTTACTTGCTTAGATGTAGGTGTGATATTCCGATCCAAGTAGGCACCTGACGAATGTAGCCTTAATAAAATGCAAATATTGTTTTCTTCTCTCCATACAATAAGATCCTGCACTCTTCACTCCTCGAAACAAACTTATTGAGATTATACATTATAACATTATACATAACAGCATCAGTTATAAAACGCCTATTTAGTCATATATGGAAAATAATAGATCATCAACGTATGAGATTCTGATACACGTAGGCACCTACTGAGAGTAGTGTTCCTTTACTCCACACAAATAACACAATACACTCTTCAAAACAAACTTATAAGATGCACTTAGCAGCAACAATTATAAAACGCCTATGCACGATGATAACGTCAATTTCACCGACAGCGCCTATGCAAAATTATGCAGGCAAAAAACGATTAAGCAGGTAACGACATCTAAAGGCATCTTAAGATCTGTAAGAAAATAATATCATTGCAAAAGGAATTCATGGTACAATCTCGATCGCTTATGAAAGGCAGAATTGAACGTCGGTCGCAGGTACGAATTCATTCACTGAAGTCAATCCTGTGTTCGATTACTCGATTCAGAGTTTTCGGTGTTTTTTCGCACGCACTGTAGCAAGCAGTAGCTGAAGCTGGGTTTGAATTTATGCGTCAAAATATAAGTTACATCAGTTGAATCTGTGCGATGATTCCTGCCATTCTCCAAAGTCCGACACAGGCGATCTACGCGGAAGAACAACGAAATACAACCGTTAAGAACAGCAATAAGAACAACAATAAGAATAACGAGTAACAACAGTGAGAACAAACGGAAAGAACAATCAAAAAGAACAACCAGAAAACGATTAAAAAATCAACCATTAAGAACCGTTTCTCTAGTCGTGAATGAACTCGTTTAAGAAGGAAATAATTTACATAGGCCCAGAAGGTGGCGCTTACCTCGGCACTGGCGGTTCGTCAAGGACAATATCTGAAAGATCAATGGAAACATTCTCTTAGTCATGTAGACAAATATAACACAGATGACATTTCTAAACACCGCACAGAACACCAACTCTGCTGAGGCAAAGATTGCACGTGTGCAGAATACTAGAATACTGTTCTTAGCACTCATATTACTGAGCACCGGAAAGCGGATATTAGCAGCCTGAACGACAAAGAGTACATATATATATCTACATACCTACTTACTTGCTTTCTTACTTACTAGTTACTTCATGGGAATAATGACGCAATTATCGTTGTCGGTTAAAAGTCAACTGACATAAGGTGTATAATTCTAGCATCAATTGAAAACCACCATCAATGTATACCAGCATAGCGTGTTTTACGTAAAAACACGTCATGTTTTAATGAGTGCGAAACAAAATGAGCTTCAACTGCGTCGCAACTTACATGGTCGATTCTTCAGGTAGCCTCTTGTGTATCTGTAAATCAAAATAAATGGTTATTTCATGAGGAATCTGTACAAAGCTAAACAGAAAACATTAAGTGCACATTCTGGAATAACAACGTCGTCAATTTTTAAGCCTATAAATGGACAATCTGAAATGTAACATACATGTAAGTTTAATCTGATCCAATGACTTCAACGGTTAATCTAATCTGTGCTCGATGGGTAGTGAGTGTGACGAGTGCTATTACGCCGGTGAAGTACACCGATACTAATTGAATTTGTAATGGCGCTGCTCTGAACATTTTCTAAACAATTGTAACTTGCGTATTCTTTCTTAGTGATAGCGAATTGATTTGTTGTAGCTGAGTAGGCTGGAAATCAGGATATTGGTTGTGCAAGTAACACAGTTTTACCCATGACTAAAGGAAGGCCTTCGACAGTTTAGACCTTAGATTAGATGCGCTAAGGGTAAAGGTAAGAAAACGATTCAACCATTATTGGCTGTTGATATAAGAATCACTTACACTGGCCAAAAGCAGCAGGCCAAGATGTTTAGTATGAGTGCAACGACGAATATGAATAATGCCAGAGCAATGAGCAACCACCAGAGAAACCAGTAGCCAGACCACCAGTGGGTTGTCGTCTTCACATAGCACGCCTGAAATGTAACACATTAAACACACGTGTGAGTTGTTACATTATAACAATCCGAGGGGGTCAGGCTCATCTGACCTATAATGGACCCGTCTTGAACTCTTCACTGATTGAAGCCAAGGAACGTGACCGTTGCCTCAGATACTCACCATAATTATTCTAACGATTGATCACGATCTCAATAATGCTACGTACCTATCTTCTGTGTTTTAAATCAACAGTGCATAATGTCTGTACTTGGGCCTCACCAAAACTATTGCGAAATGTTAAACGCGAGTAAAGCTTTAGACTTAAACGCGCATCATTGCTGTAGTTATTGCCATAATTTTGGAAATACTAGCGAGTTCATAATATAAAATTCTCCAAAGTAGAGAAACTGCAGGGGAGACTAAGGTGCAGTAATACTTCTTTACCTAGAAAAAAACATTGCATCATTAGAAACAGACGCTATCTATTGCGTTCACCTATGTCACCTGAATTGAGTCACAAGTAGTGAAGACGTTCAATTCTGGTGACAGTGGTCCAAAACAAAGTGACTTGGATCAAGTAAGCAGATCTCAGTTATAGTACTAAATGGATTTAAGACATTTTCAATAAGCTGAACAAAATCTTGCTAAAAAAATAAATAAGTTTGCTTCAAACTTAAGAGAGTTCTGCAATTTTCTTTTCTGCTATTGCAAAAAAAACGAATGTTTATACACTTTTTGGCAATCGGAATTGCTATAAATACAATGCGTGAAGAATGTTGAAATTGCAATTATGTCAAATAGATAAGGAAGTATTGTTTCGACAAAAGCGAAACTCATCAAACATTGACTCTTAGCGAACTGGACTATAATAAGAAGTCTATATCCAATTTCTCTGCTATGGTCACATCCCCACCAATAATTCAGGACGATTAGATATAGAAGAAGACCAACCTGTGGACCGTCTTTAGGATTAATTCCGTTATCTGCGTACATTTTCAGCATCAGGTCATTCCAGGTAACTGAAGCATTCAGTTGGCTACCAGGTGGAAATTTTGGCTTTCCTTCGTCTACAGATAGCACTTTGTTACCCTGGATGACTTGGAAGCACATGTCCGTCCTAAAAGAACAGGAAATAACAGTCATTCAACTTTTGTAAGGTTTTCACACAATACCATATCGAGTGTATCAATGCTGTAGTGAAGCCATGTATGCGATTATACACACATGCACGCACGCAATTATAATTGTGTAGTCTGCCTGTGCCATGTATGCTCGTATTTCGTAAATATTTTCATGCATATATACACATATATACAAGAACACATAGATACATCCATACACGCATAAATAAAAACATACGTGCATGCATGCAATAATACTTGAGTGCACGTATGCATACATAATATACATGTATATATATACTATATACATTTATACATATTTAGATAGTCTGAGATGTTGATAAAGACGACCTTGGTAGTGATAGCGATGAGGAGAGAGAGAGAATGTTGCTTATCTTGATGTGGAGATGATGTGCTTACTAACCCATACGATGTTCGCTCTTCGTCTAATTACAGACCAATTTTTTATAGGACTAGCACTCGATTATTCTCCATTAAATATACGGGTCCCAATGAATGGAATAAGAGGCCCATTGATATTCGACAATCTCACGGTGTCAGTGTATTTAAAAAAAACTCAAGACTAATGCTACTAATACTTCGTAATTATCTTATTACTGTTTAGTCATCTTATTCATCTTACTGCATAATCATTTGAATCATCATTCCATATTGCCACTATCAATATCTTGGGATTTGTGTACACGAACTTGATTAGTTAAGTAGTTAAGACAAAAACTTCTGTTAACTGCACTTTGACCTACTGCTGATTAAC
Organism: Bimastos eiseni; assembly: GCA_959347315.1. NCBI lineage: Eukaryota > Metazoa > Annelida > Clitellata > Crassiclitellata > Lumbricidae > Bimastos > Bimastos eiseni. Next base: position 37,593,102 of record OY365810.1, read on the forward strand.
ATTTCATGGAAAGGGTAGACCCGGCTAGCGGGATCTTTGGGTCCCTTAGGGCCATTCTTATTCCCTAATGTCCGGTCCCATATAATATTATGTTATTGCTAAAATTTTCTTTTGTACAGCTTTTATCGTTTTTCCACTTGTTATGTAATAACAGTGTGCAATCCAAACGGGATCAATAAAAACATACTTGATTGATTGATTGATACTTACATATTGTAGTAGTAGTTGGCGCTTGAGTCGACGTGACTCCGTAGTACAACTCCAGAGGCAGAGATGCCTTGGTTGTACATTGCGAGGAAATTATTCGTACCACTAAAAACAGAAATCCGATCAGAAGAATGTAACGAATATAGTAAGAATATATTAATCATTCGTCCATTCACTCACACGACTTCAGGTCTGTTTCATTGAAATTTTCACTGGCAGAGATATTTAGAAAAGATCATTTTTCACACATAATTCTAAGTCCAGCCTACTATGAACAAACGTGTGAATCGCATCATAATTAGGCTATTATAGCCTTTATCTTGTCCTAAAAACAGAAATAGTCGCCCAACTGTTATGTAAGGCAGTCCTACTCAATCGAAACCATGTAGAGTGCATGAATACTCTTGGTTCCTCGTACTGAAACTGCTATGGCTCAGTCTCGATCCTCTATGCTGATATCTTGAAGGGGCGCTATATTAAGTTCACATTGATTGTATGAAATGCACAAAGTATGAAATACAAACATAACTACACTGGCCCGTCACCTTGGAACTGTCTTCCACAGTTCCTGAGCCTGAAATTACTGACCCTCTGACCTTGCCAATTTCGGAGACGCCTTATGACTTTCCTGTTAAATTGTCCAAGAACCGACGCCCGTTGAGAGCGCTGTTTATTCGAGCAGCGCTATACAAATGCTTGATTACATTACATAAGATTTTAAAAACAATTTTAAGTAATTGAACTTAAATGATTACGGGCTCAAAGGATAGTGCGCAAGGGCTGTAACACGGAGAGAATGAGCAAATATTTAATTATATAATATTATATTTAATAGTGTCGCAATAGTTAGATAAATAAAAAATATTAAATATTAAAGGCTATAATAGCCTAATTATGATGCGATTCACACGTTTGTTCATCCCTTTCGATGAATAGTTGTATTGCACTGTAAACAGTGGCGGCTCCAAAGGGGGGGCCAGGGGGCCATGCCTCCAACTGAGCCAGTGGTCCCCACTGGCCCCCCAAACTTTTGACTGATGTACTGTGAAATATGGTATCATTAAGATATGATATTTACTTACTCAGATATGATGCATGATGAAACTCATAATTATTTTTGTGAGGGCATTCTCAAAGGCACGAAGTACTTACTTGCATAATGAAATCAGAAATTATTTTTTATGAACATTCTCACAGAATAACTTATTTACTTGCTCAGAATTTTTAGTGGTAGATATGGTCAAAAATATAATAATGGAAGAGGTCAAGTTCTCTTATGCATAAGAAAATAATGGGTTGAAACACAAATATTGAGTTGCATCTTGTGGTTCCAGGAAAGCAATTCCAGCAGTTCAGTGAAACAAGATGGGCTTGCCGTTTTTTACGGCAAGTTACAAAACGGCAGTGATCAATTAGATGCATTGGTAGCCTATAATTAATTATGCTAAAGGATGATACTGGGGCAAATGCTGAAAGAGTAGTTGAAGCTTGAAACTAGAGGCTTGTTGTCATTACTGCAGACTTTAAATTTGTGCTATTCTGAGCAAGATAGGTATCAATTCGCCTCCAATCTTCAAATGTTGACTTATCTGCAGCTGTACGTCTAAATAAAAGTCATAAAATTTTCCAAAGTATAATAATCTTGAGACTGATAATGTGAAGAATTCAAGTTGCTCGATAATACATATACATGTATCTGGTCGATGTCACTCAGTGTGGAGCTATATACCTATCACTTGAGTTTCGAAAAAATTTGGGTATCCAATGAGCCCCCCTGTCGGATCATCGGCCCCCTTGGCCTCCCTGATGAAAAAAAATCCTAGAGCCGCCACTGACTGCAAAGTATCATGTAACATATATACTCACTTTAAGAACGTCTGAGCAATTGGACGGACTTTAGAGGGATCTTTTGGAAAGACGAACTTCAATCTTTGTCCCTCTCTAACGATGAAGACCTGCAAATCAAATTAAATCAAGTCATATCAAATAAAATCAATTCATATCATATCAAATAAAATCACAGTGCACACAGTTAAGGAAATCACACTACACCAATATTAGAGAAAGTTCTTCACGCAATAATCAGTAATCGAACCCTAACAATCGATCCCACAAGGAAGTAGTGAGTAGGTGACACTCTTTAAAGGAGGCAAAAGACAACATAGGACGACAGATAGAGAGACAGAGAGACAGAGACAGTAAGAGACATGTGATCAACGGTAGTTGCCATATATATATATATATATATATATATATATATATATATATACATGTAGGCTATAACTGGCTTACCGTGAGAACGGCTTTAGCGTTGCGCCCTTTGTCATCGTAGGCCGTGATTGTCATCTTGAAGAATCCGTAGCTGTACATGCGATAGTCAGCTAGGTTAGTGCTTACGTTTCCAGTGATTATATTGATCTGGAAGGCATTCGGGACGTTCGTCCATTGATCGGTGTTGCTTGCGTCGTAAAAGTCGATCGATTGTGGATCGAGACTGTAGTTATGCTTTCCGTAGATGGGAGCATCACAGTCGCCTGCGTACATCTGGATGAACTCAGTTCCAGGCGGAGTAAAATCCAGGATGCCTACACCAGAGAAAAGCATAACGTGATGAGTACGGAACAGCAGCCTTTACGCTTCCGTGCATTCGTGCACAAGAACAGGATTAGTAAACTAGACTTCAAGGTAAGGAAAATTCTGTTATTTGTTTGACCTGCTGCTGTTTAGTATTTCGTGGGTAGGGGTAGGCATGTATGTATGTATGTATGTATGTATGTATGTATATATGTATGTATGTGTGTATGTATGTATGTATGTATGTATGTGTGTATGTATGTACGCGCATATGTATGTATGTATGTATGTGTGAATGTATGTATGTATGTATGTGTGAATGTATGTATGTATGTATTTATGTATGTATGAATGCATGCATGACATTGAATGCGTATATACGTGTGTATGTATATAATTATTGTATACACGTATACATCTGTCATGGATCATGAAAGTCAGTTAAATCTTCAAAGGGATTATTCCACAACAATTCAGTTCACCAGGAGTATTATTGAGAAGGACAGAAAACCATTGTGGCGTCTCAAATCTTTGCCAGCAGAAACATTAACAGGTAATGTATTTTCGTGGCAATGGTGGTTATACTGGTGTTTGTAGTAGTAGTGTTGTTTATTGCAGTAGCAGTGTTCGTAATAAGGGAAGTGTTTGAAATAGTAGTAGTAGTTGAAGTGAAGAAGTAGTAGGGGAAGTAGTGGGAGTAGTAGTAGTAATAGTAGCAGTAGTAACTACCTTTGTTCCTATTGCTTAAGCATGATTAACAAAACATGCGAATTTTGTGTCAGTGTGATTAGGTTTTTGCTACAGCCCGAATGTGTCACGTGCCAATGAAGGTACCTGTAGTGTACGAGGTTCCAATGCCTCCGCAGGAATCGAACGACGGTCCACTGTCATCAATCGGTTCAATATAGATGACCACCTGTTTTGTGGATCCTGTGTCAGCCTTGCTTCCGTTACGCCTTGTCACGGTGACGTTGAGAACGACCATGTTCGTACAGTTCCACAACAGTCTGACGTTCGTCGTTATGTTTCCAGATACAGGATCGATTTTAAATGGTGCCTTTCCATCGTAACAAGGCATCGGATTGTTTCCATCTGAGGATTTCATACAGGACGTACAATAAAAGGATAATGCACGCTATCACTGACTGGATGAAATGGAGACAGAGAAGACAATGGAATTGAGGCAGACGAAGAGAGGGAAGTAGAGAGAGATAGATAGATAGAGAAAGAGTGAGAGAAAGAGAGATATATATATATACTGAGGTTGAGACAACAATGGAGGCGCAAACAGTGATGGAAACATAGACATACAATGGGATAGAAATGGACAATAAGATAGAGATAAAGATAAATAATGAGATAGAAACAGAAATAGACAACGAGATAGAAATTAAGATAGACAACATGATAGAAATAGTGATGAGCAATGAAATAGATGTAGAGATAAACAATGAGGTAGATGTAGAGATAAACAATGAGGTAGATGTAGAGGTAAACAATGAGGTAGATGTAGAGATAAACAATGAGGTAGATGTAGAGGTAAACAATGAGGTAGATGTAGAGATAAACAATGAGGTAGATGTAGAGGTAAACAATGAGGTAGATGTAGAGGTAAACAATGAGGTAGATGTAGAGGTAAACAATGAGGTAGATGTAGAGGTAAACAATGAGGTAGATGTAGAGGTAAACAATGAGGTAGATGTAGAGGTAAACAATGAGGTAGATGTAGAGGTAAACAATGAGGTAGATGTAGAGGTAAACAATGAGGTAGATGTAGAGGTAAGCAATGAGATAGAAATAGTGACGAACAATGAGATAGATGTAGAGAAAGACAATGCGCTAGAAAAGGAGAGAGATGAACAACGAGATAGAAGTAGAAAGACAAATGAAAGAGAGACATAGAGACCGACCTAAATGTCTGGTGAAAAACATAAACAGAGAAAGATTAACAGAAATACACGAAAACAGATCATATTTAGTTAAAGATAGAGAGCGAGAGACAGAGAGACGAAGACACAGAGGGGAGAGACACTGAGATATACAAATATAAATAGACAAAAGCAGTCATATGAACACTGACAAATACGGGATATCATAGGTCCCATCGACGTTTAAATGATTCTTCCTTGGCTGAAGCATAGCTGCTTACCTGTTATGGTATATATCATATCCGTGTCGTTTGGTGGTTTGTCTAGAGAGCATGCTTGGATCGTTGCAACATAGGTATCCGGATCTTCCTTTTCTTTGATACCCGCTGCTATGGTGGCATTCATCTGTAAAGACAGAAGATGTGAACGTTCGAGGATAACTCTGTCTCAACCACGATCTATTTAGCTTCGGTTGTATGATCGTGTACGAATTGAATGCACTAGGCATTAAACAATGGCGCGACAAGAAAACTCGTATCATAAAATATTCAGAAATTCAGTCCGCTTTTCCAGAGCTAGACTATGAAACGATTTTTCCAGATTCAAATTGTGTGTATATGAAACGAATGAATAATTGTCGTCTGCGGCAATCAAAAACATATAGGAAAAACATTTTGTTTTTTTAAATATGTTTTAGGTTCATCATACTTAAAGACAAATAGTGAAACGTTCGATTTTTTCCTGGTCAATGGTTTGATAAGAGGCCAAATAAAATTTGATTGATTTGATTGATTCAGTACTCGAGTGCTTTGTTGATTGATTTTTTGTTGATTGATTGATTGATTTACTGAATTATTGCTGGATTGTTTGACCACATGATTGATTGATCTATTGATTAATTCATAGTTAAAACTACACGTGGCTCCTTTCGTAGACTCAGAATGTATGCTCAGAATGCATGCTCAGTTGCTCACCCCAATGCAGAGATCATACGACGGTGCTTTGTCGCTAACCATCGTAATGATGATACATCTGGATACATTGTTGCTCGGCAAAACATTGTCCGTCATTACGATGCAGACCTATAAACGACAAACGACAAGAAACAATAGCTTGTGAGGCGTACTGAGGTACAATAGTGGTACGGTGGATATACAACCAGTAACGTTTTTGTTGTAATGGGTGCATCAATGACAACATTAAAGACAACATTTGTGTGGCACGGTGGTTGATAGGTTAAATCGGTCAGCCCGTAACACTCAGTGTGCGCTGAGCACGCGGATTCGACCCTCGTCCGAGGCGTCGCTGTGTAGGGACCTTGAGCAAGTCTTTCGCGCACAATTGTTCTGCAGTACAACCGTAATTGCGTCGTCGAGACGTGTGCACTTCTGTGCACAAAAATGTTGGAAGAAGGGCGATATCAAATTTCAGAATAAATAACTAAATCTACGAAAGGCTTTTCTACTCACAGTCCTACTTGGATTGAGTACGTCCAAGGATCCGTTGGTCGTCATTTTTCCCGAGATGGGATCAATGAAAAAGATGGGTGGACCCGAATAGCCCGGAATGTTGAGGCTGTATGTGATGTTGGGATTGGGTCGGTTGCTGTATCCGACGACTGTTAGAAATACCTCGGACGGTCGGTTCTGAAAGACATTTAGAATTATCGATAATCGCTATACACACACATATATATATATTATATATATGAATGTATATAAATATATATGTGTGTGTGCGTGTGTGTTGTAGGTATATGCCTGCATGCGAGCGTGTGTGAGAGTGCATATGGAAAGTCTCTTGTGAAGAGTTCCGAAGGTGGTTTCTTAAATCTCTAGATTCTTTGAGCCCTTTTATGCCCAGTAGCGTACGTATGTACAACGAATGGGCTTTTGCAGGGATTCTTCCGCAGATTACAACGTCTTCTGAACTATTTATAACCCTCATTACGTTATGCCATGACACGTAATGTTATATCATGCCGTCTTGAGTTATACCATGCTGTGTTTGGTTATCTTAACTGAAGCAGCTAATCGTCAAATGGTATGATCCGCTAACCATAATTAATCTCTTAAACTATTAGTTGTCAGGACATGCAATACAAGAAGGAGCCACCATGTAGCCATTAAGTAGCCACAAAGTAGCTATAAAAGTAGCCATAAAGTAAACACAAGGTAGCCACAAAGTATAAAAAAAATCAATAAAGTAGCCTCAAAGTAGCCACACAGTAGCCACAGAGAAGTCATACAATTGCCATAAAAATAGCCATAAAGGTAGCCATAAAAGCAGCCACAAAGTAGTCACGAAGTAGCCACGAGATAGCCGAGTCCCTATAACAAAGGCGTCATATGAGTCAATAGAACAGATCCTGGTCTGGTACCTCATATGCATAATAGCGTTTGTTATCAGTTTCTGGTACGTAGAATCCCATGGCATCGGGTGTGGAGATGTTTGCGACGTATATCAGTACGTTTGTGTAGGCTGTTCGTTGTGGTTGGCCATTCGACGTCGCTGAAACGTTGAGGATGTAGGGCAGTTGGCGAGAGACGAGGGTCTTGTTCGTTGAGATCGATCCGGTCATTGGATCGATTTTGAAATATTCTGCAATGGTGAATACGACGATGTTAGGTACTCAGATGATACTTAAATGTCTTGATATATAAAAAAACGCAGAGTAAATGGAGAACACACTGAAGAATCGAGTTCTACACATGTATCCCCCGTAGGGCTGACCAGTTCTTCTTTCGCTAGGCGGCGGCGTTGGTCAAATTAGATGCATAACGTAATGGGCGACCTGCATGGCAACTCACATTTAAATTCGATCCCTTTAATGACTTGTCATCACCTGTTCATATTGTACTTGTAATCATACTGCGGTTTGTCAGTTTCGCAATAGGCTTAAATTATTTTTATTGCACATGTATAATGTGCTGTTGTGGGTTGATATGCATACATTGCATAGGCTACATACATACATGTAGCCTACTTAGATGTACAAACTATATGCAATTGTGAAGTACATAAATGATAGACAGAATAGAGCTTTCTCGATTGTGGATACCAGTGTTTGGAATAACCTTCTCTCTGATCTGAATTCTCTCCCGCTGGATATGTCTAACTCTTTCAATAAACTCCTCAAGTACTTTCCTCCTTGACCAGTTCTGGATCGAGAGCGCCTCTGAACAGTCATCCTGAGGGGCGCTATATAAAAACAGATAGACTGGATAGACTATTGTATTGTATTGCATTGTATGGTTGCTTACCCTTTCCGTCGCCACCAACTACGGCGTAGGTCATACTAGTTACGTAGTAGCTGTCTCTGCTTCTGGCGTACACTTGACCAATGGGGGAATTGACCGGAACTCGATCGAGAGTGTAGAAGGTGGTTGGAGGTTGAAATTCCGGTGGGTAGTTATTGAACCAATGAATGACGTAGACGTTGACCTGCAATTAGACCACAAAGTGACTGTAATCGTAATCACAGATTTAGGCAGCTCCTTTTCGAGAGAGATTCATCGCAGGCGCCTCAAGCGTAACGACAGACAACCAGGATCAAAAAATAATTATTGGTTTTTAATGGTAGGGCAAAACGTAAATGTTTTACTGCTGCTACTACCATAGTAATAAGAGTAGTTGTAGCAGTGGAAGCAATGGAAGTGCAGGGAAGTAGTAGTAGCAGTGGTAGTAATAATAATAATAATAAAATAATCTGATCTGAATTCTTTCTATGTAATTGAACCTGAAGGACCATTTTCATATAATAATAATAATAATAATAATTATTATTATTATTATTAGTAGTAGTAGTAGTATTATTAGTATCATTATTATTAATACATTGTGTATAGGTTGAACTTACCACAACCATTGCACGTTTTGAGGCCGGTGCTCCTTGAACGGTAGCTATGCCCAGGAAACCATACTGGTCCATCGTTTTTACATTATCAGGTTTATTAACTCGGATTGTTCCCTAATAAAGAAGCAAAACACAACTAATTATAAGACCTGCTGCACAACAGAAAATATAACGGCGTGAATCACCAGAAAAACAAAGAGCACAATCAAGCTGTTGATATAGTCTACTTGTAGTACGCTAAAGTACAGCTGCACTGTTGAAATTCCAGTGAAATGTTGACTAGGATCGATTTCCTTGAGAAGATAATTTTGATAAATCTTCGTATAATTTCAAACTGACAAACCGCAGTATGATTACAAGTACAGTATGAACGAATGATGAAAAGTTTTTACAGTCAAATTTAACTGCCGGCAGTCATGCAAGGCGCCCATTACTTTATGCATCTTATATATCAGATCCAAATATATGAAAAAATAGATACTTGCACCACTTAACATAGATAGATGTTTTATATTATTTAATACAATTAAGTATGTTGTCTTGTAAATTCCTTTTTCCCTTCTTTCTTTCTTCTTCTTCTTTTTCGTTGACTTTATCGTATTATCATTAGATTCGTTCGACTCGTTCCTCTTCCATCCTTCCACTGATCTACCCTTCCGTTGCCTCATCACTAAAATTTGCAACTGGCTCTAGAGCCATAGCTGTCCTGCTTCGTTGTATTGCGACAAGCATCTAAACTACGAACTCACCAAAGCATCACGTCTTGGTATCGCCCCACAGGTAATTCACTCAAACTGAAAATACTGCTTTTCACAAATCAAATCCAGATTCCTCCTCCTTCTCTTATGCTATCCTCATCGTTTCAACTCTTCTAAATACTACCCGCCCTAGCCGTCTTACTGTCTGTCTGACTTCCTGGAACTCATCATAGTCGTTATTATAACAGTATCTGTCAGTCAGATAAATATATTAACAAAATCGTTGTTTCAAATCCTACTTTCAGTCGATCGATTGACTGCCAATAGCTAATAGAAAGCCAGACGGTACACTAATATCCAGTAAATGCAAAACTCCAGGAATATTATACAAACGTTGAGCAGCAAGCAGGTGATGTATAAATGGCTGAAGATAATACTAACCGTTCTGTTGTCAATGTAAAAGTCAGCAACGTTGAATCCCTCGATGCTGTAGAAGATGGGACCTGTTGCCTGAGGAACCATGGCTTGAATGACTCCAACTAAATCCGATTGTGAAACGTTGTTGTAAATTGTGAAGTTGTAGTTCTGAAGAAAGAAAAAATAAGTGCATGAGATATACTGTATACATATCCTTATTTATAAGCAAGTTGCGCATAGTGTGTGCGACAAAATGGCATCCTCATGACAAATAATAAGTCAAGCAAAATAAAATTAGTCTAGGTTAATAGGTACAACTATTAGAGCCAATAGCATGCAGAAATTCTAACATGATTTACAAACTTGACCATTAACTACACTGCTAAGTAGGTAATAGAGTAAGCCATTTATTTCTATCGGGATGATGCCATTATAAATTGAACTAATTATGAGCAACGAACACAATTACCTAAATTACCATTCGAAATTTAACCTGTGTCTCATAGTCCGTTGACCAAAATTACCAGTGTGCAGTTAACGCAACTTTATAGTTGCACGTACATAAAGTGTCGATCATTCGACTGATAACAATCACAGAAATGATACACAATAAGACATTCGCAATTTGGACAGTGTTCTGCTCTAAGGAATAGCACATTGGATAACAATAAATTGGTTAAATCTGTGGTTACTAACCCTTGAGCCGAAGGTGGGAACATCGGCGTCTGAGCTTATCACAGTGATGATGACGGTGGCCTTTTCGGAGGCTGTACTCGGAGGATCTGCATTCGCTGTCACTGTATACGTTAGGTTCATTGGTAAAGTCAAGGGCAGGTTCTTCAGGTTCTGAGCAAGGGTAATGCTACCTATTGGAGGACAAAAACAAGCAATGTATGAGTGGCATGTATAGTTACATGCCTGCTTTTGAGAGGCAGACACCAATCATTGCTCCGATATTGTGGTTACGATAAGAGAACAATAACTACAGAACAAATGAGGAGAAGTAAAAGATGAACAACATAATTTTTATAGATCCATTTCTATATTCATTAATTGTTTTCTTAATTTATTTGGTTTGTTCGTTTGTTTGTTTAACCATCCGATTGATTATTTAATCATTTATATAATTTTATTTATTTATTTATTATGAATAGCATCGTCGCAATATTTAGAGGTCCACCAGCTATATGTTATTAAATGTCAGCAAGAGTAGCATATCATCCGTCAGCTAAATAGTGCACAGAATACTAGAATTGTCCCGATGATGGGCGCACGCGCGCACGTACAACCTGGACAACAAATCTTGATCGGCTGCACCCTGTTCTGAGTCGATAGTTTGGACAGAGTTGGCATTTGAAACCTGCAGCATCAACTCCTTAAGGCCACGTGTTTTTCTGGTAATCGGAAATGGACCTACATGTACCAGACTCTAACTCTGGACAACAATTCTACCACTGATGTATCCGGTGGTCTCAGACCAAATCAGCCTGGATAATAGCAACCTGGTGATTACTTGCCCGCGTATTAGCACACAGCGTTGTCAACCTAACTTACGAGCCTGCCCAAATGATCTAATCAACAAGCGTACCTTAATAATCGAGTCAACATGCCTACCCAAATGATCTAATCAACAAGCGCACGTTAATGATCGAGTCAACATGCCTACCCAAATGATCTAATCAACAAGCGCACGTTAATAATCGAGTCAACATGCCTACCCAAATGATCTAATCAACAAGCGTACCTTAATAATCGAGTCAACATGCCTACCCAAATGATCTAATCAACAAGCGCACGTTAATGATCGAGTCAACATGCCTACCCAAATGATCTAATCAACAAGCGCACGTTAATAATCGAGTCAACATGCCTACCCAAATGATCTAATCAACAAGCGTACCTTAATAATCGAGTCAACATGCCTACCCAAATGATCTAATCAACAAGCGCACGTTAATGATCGAGTCAACATGCCTACCCAAATGATCTAATCAACAAGCGCACGTTAATAATCGAGTCAACATGCCTACCCAAATGATCTAATCAACAAGCGCACCTTAATGATCGAATCAACATGCCTATCTAAATGATCGAGTCTACAGACTTAAATGATCGAATCTGAAAGGCCTACCTAGATGTTCGAATAATCAGAATCACCTAAAATATTGAATCTACAGGCCTACCTAAATTGTCGAATGTAAAGGACAACGTAGATAATGAAATCAACTGAAAGGTCCATTTCAAACCTGTTCGACTGTCGACGCTAATATAGCCAATAGTTGGAGGCGCAGCTGCTGAGAACGTGAAGTTGGTGATCCTCTTCTGTGATGCAATATGATAGGCGACCATCTCTGGAAATAAGACCGTGCCCACTGGAAGGTTGTTTGGGATTGTCACCATGACCAGCCTATTAGCAGGCACCTGGAAGGTGACGACGTCTGTATTCGGCACCGGTGGTATGATGAACACTGTCACGTTGGCTGCAAGAAACAATCAGCACTCGGTGGAATAAGATCACGGTTTGTTAAATGAATAGGAAACATCATCTGAACTCTTCAGTTGCACTCACCGAAGCCGAGACCTTTGAAATCAATACAGTACAGACTTAATGAGCGTTTTTGAATCAAGGAAACTGTCATGCTTATTAACTGAATTGTGGTATAAAATAGACAACAGTGTTTTCAGCATGTAAATAGATTCCTTTACTCATTCGTTCATTACGAGAATTTGTGTATAGCGCCTCTTCAAGGTGACTACTCAGAGGCGCTCAAAAGCCCCAACGCGGCCAATTATATGATAGGATTTATGTTATATAGACCTAGTCGAGATGCGCTATCAGATTTAGAACATTTACATACAGCTGGGATCGAGCCATTCTGGGGGCGATGCGGTGTAAGGTAGGGATGTTAAAATACCCCTAAGGGATTATATAGGCCTACATGTATTTCTCAGCTACAGAATGAGTACGATGACAACGCTGTCGGAAGAAAAATAATCAACAAAGCTCCGGAATGACTTCTCAAATACATTTATAATAATAGCAAAACAACGACAAAAACACCAACAATACTATTACTGTTATTGGTATTATTATTATAAATATTATTATTTATGTTATGACTAATATAATTATTTTAAATAATAAAAATAATAATAAATTATTATTTTTGCCTCGAGGTACATATGATTCTCCATGGACTAGAATATTAACCTAATAAAAGTTGGTTGTCTTGAATAGCCTTATTAATCGGTCTCCTGAATGACGAAAGTCCCTTTAAACACTACAGCGTTGTAATGTTGTATACATGGTAATCGAAAGCTGGTAAAGGTAAGGCGTTTCCCGTGGCTCCCCCGTGACGCAACTAAGCCTTTTCCACAGCTACGACAGAAACTTTAGGCCTTCGTTGTTTAATTATTATTAGTATCCTTATTATTATTTTTAATATTAACCTACTAATGGCAAAAGTAATAACAATAAGAGCAATAAACAAAAAAATAATTAGCATAATAATAATATTAATAATAATAATAATAATAATAATACTAATAATATAAATAATGATGATGATAATGATGATAATAATAATAATAAAAATAATAATAATAATAATAAAAATGTCGTTCAGAAGACCGATTAGTAAGGCCATTCAGACAACCAACACATTAGGTTTGTTTTATAGTCCGTGAGGGATCATATGTAGGCCTACCTCGGGGCATAAGAAATGTAAATAATGACAATATGTAAATAATATATAAATTGGTAAACGATATGTACATAATGATAGTACTGATAATAATAATAATAATAATAATAATAATAATAATAATAATATTGATAATAATAACAATAATAATAATAATAATAATAGTAATAACAATAGTAATAATAATAATAATAACAATAATAATAATAATAATAATAACAAGAAGAATAAGAAGAAGAGAGAGAATGATAACAATAAAAGTACTGATAACAAACCAGTATCTGTTGGAATTGGATTAGTGGTGGGATTGTCTGGATTGGTGACAGTAGCGACGACTTTGAAGTCAATTCTCGACGCGATGTCGTAGCTAAGTTTTCCAACGACGGTGATTGATCCAGTCATCGGATCAACTCTGAACCAGTTCTATGAATAACGAAAAGAAATTGAAAATTTACCTCAATCAGTAATCATAATAATATCGTAATAAAACATAGTCACCATGTCACCTCTTTAGCTGTTCCACCGCCTCTACTCTTAGCTTTGGAATAGTGTTTTAAAATACGGAGATTACTCGTAGTTGTTAGGTAGCAGCAAGGAAGTAGTAAGAAAGTAGTAAAGAAGTAGTAATGAAGTAGCAAGGAAGTAGTCAGAGTGTAGTAAAACTATAGACATGAATTAGTAAATAAGTAGTAAGCAAGGAGTAAGGAAGTAGTTAGGAAGTAGTGATATCATCTGAGAATGGTACCGTGAAGTTGTTTAAAGCGGAGGCGTTGACCGGCTTATTGTCCTTGTCCGTGGCTATAATGGACTCCGGTGGAATTGAGTAGACCAATCTGGCTCTGCGATCAGGACTTCTTGCCGTCACGTTTCCGATGAACGAATTCATAGTCGTATCTGTGATTAAGTACACAAACCAAGGCTGGATCATCATCGTCGTTGTCATCGTCATCATCTCAGCCATTATCATCATCATCATCATCATCATCATCGATGACCATTTACCAGCGTCATATTCGTAGTTGCTATCATCATATTCATCATCATTGCCGTCATTGTCGTCGTCATTATCCACAACGACGAAAGCAGCAACGTAAAGCATATCGTCCTCATCATCCTTATCGTCCTCGTTATCTCCAAGAACACCAGCCAACGAGTAAACTGAACACTCCGCTCCACCATGACTTTCAAGCGCAATGCAGCATATTAGAATTTATGTAGCGTCAATAAGAGACGTTCTTCGATCAAGGTCTGTGAAACGTAATTAAAGAGAACTTACTCTCGATGACGTAGTAGATGTAGGTTCTTGGGTCGAAGACCGGAGGGCGATAGACGGAATCGGTGACAGTGATGTAGACCATGGATGTTCCAGTTAATGGAGGACTTCCCTCATCTACGGCTAACACCTACAACACATCCGAGAATACATCATAGATCCAGGATTATATATATATACATATATATATATATATACATATATATATATATATCAATTTAAATGTGTTTACATTTATCCCAACAGGAAAACTTGTTAGCAAAATGTATACATTGATAGTCAACAGGACTGGGAACAATGGGGAAGAAAACAGACATTGAAGGAATCGGTGGACCACTAGACGGATTACTGTTTCTTAGAATACAGTAAGCAGCGATATCACAAGACAATTCTGATAGAAAAAAGTAAACTTAACGAGTCAAATTAGAATATAATTATACATATTATAAAATATACACACGATGCAACAGAGATCATAACATATATTTTCTCAGTTAATTTATTATTATTGACATGTGAGTAAGGTTCTTACGGTGATGTTATATTGATTTCCAAAACGGTCAATCGATAGATTCGCTTGAGATGCGAGGTTGATCAATCCTGTTGTGTAGTCGATGACAAAGTTGTCTTTGCTGCCTCCGGCAATAATGAAGTGAATCTTTGAATTGTTTGATGTAATGGAGTCATCATCAGTCGCATTAATCTTTGTTATAATCATCTCTGAGAGAGAATAAAGGTTCCATTTTCATAACTATAGGCCAAAGTTACTTATTTAAACGCTTGTTCATATTTAAAGTGTATTAAACATTCAAATACCGTAGACAGTAGACAGATCATCAACATATCTAAGACTTAACAGCGAGCAAGATTTTTTTCAACAACCAAATACTTATAAAATGAAAACCGAAACGAGTGAATATCTGGGTGACGCCCGTGTAGAGCACAGCCAAATAAAACGTGGAGCACCTAGAATTTTTAAGGGTGGGAAGACTTAAGATAAACGTAGCTTATACGAATGATTAGTCTTTGGCGAATTATTTAGATAAGCTCTCATCACGGAACTAAAAGAGGTCTGTAGGAGAACTGAGAACATAATCTAATGGGAATATGTTTTCTGAACTTACACGCTGCAACGGATCACACAACCACTGAGTATGATGAAGATGATAAAGATGATGAAGATGATGAAGATGATGAAGATGATGAAGATGATGAAGATGATGAAGATGATGAAGATGATGAAAATGATGAAGATGTTGAGGATGCTGCCAAAAATCGCACACTTGTAATTTGAAACCAGCAAAATTTGAAAAAATCCAGAATCGTACCTTTATTGTTTATGGCATCGAGTTCACTTATTGTCACAATGGTATAGTTTGGATTGCAGACTGGGGCGTGATTGTTGGTATCCTATTCCCGAACAGATAAACAACCAATTGATCAGCAATCAATGTCTTATTAAGTCATGCTTTTCTTACTAATAACACTGCAACTACGCACTAAGGAAGCCATTGTATCTCATCTTACGCATAATTAAAAGGAGCTTAGGCAGCTCTCAAAAATCTACATAACCATAACCAAACAGTTTTATTAGCAACTCACTGTCAAACGGAATAGGAAAACATAATAGTTATATATGCGTAGGTTTCAGCAGTTTGACCAACGGGAACAACACAAGAGTTGGAGAGCTATGTTTAATTTGAACGGACCTTGACGAAGATTCTGATGGTGTAGTTGGTGTACTGGTCGGTTGGTCCTCCAAAACTCGTCGCTTGGATTGTTACTTCGAACCTAAATACATGTAACACACGAATTATATTGAGATAATTGACATGAGACCGTCGTTACTCTTGTCTAGATTTTAAGAAGTGAACGAACTTGAAGCAAAGCTGCTACGCAGAAGTCAATGTTCTGTTCGTGTGAGATACAAGTACTGCTTGTATTGGCTACTAAAATAATATCACCAACAATAGCTTAAGAGAGATTTGATCAAGATTGGTCATACAGTAAAGTCGCGTGTTGGGTGGCTGATTAAGAGAGGCGCTTTAAAAAATGTTCAACTACAATTGCAATTACAGCTATAGCGACGACGAATGATGGGAGGATGGAAACGCCATGTTCTCGTTCATCTTTGGTCATAAGCGAATCTTAGATTGTTTATTTATTGACTAATGTTATTCTGTCTTTTTGGCAGCTCCTTAAGCTCGCAATGAGGCAGTCAAAAGAGTTGCCAATGAGTTCATTTTCTCAGCCCTCGTATATGCATGCAAGGGCGTGACAAATCCTCTCCGTCACCGCCTCATCTTCACACCAACAGTGAGCGAACTAATTCATATGCAAATGCTTCACTGGAGAGAAGATAGACATAATTATGAACTGGGAATTTCCAGACAAAACATTTCGTCAATCTTTTCAAAGTAAAACTGTACAACGCTTTTATTCGAGCTTGTTGCGCCCGTTACTGACAACGGGCTTCTTTTCACTACATACTTGTAACGCAATTTAACTTAAACTTCAGGATACCATAAATCAGCTAGTTATCTCATTCAGCATTGCACGCACTGAAGCCCCACAGTTCAATGTACTTTCCATGACATTTCTGTTTGGCTGAACTTAGTAGGGTGGTGCCTTATAGGATATGTTTATTGCATTTCTCCTCTAGTTTTAATAGGTCATAAAGATCGTATGATCATACTTTTGGCAAAATAGTTGCAATAATAAATAATAATATTAAAAATGATAAAAATTATTTTATAATAAAAAGCATGATCATAATAATAAAATCAACCGAATTATCTAAAATCCTGATACTTTAATACATCGTACTTCCATAAGTACATAATTTTTGGATTTCGCACTACGATAGTCTACTTACTGCTGAAACGCTAACACTATATCTGACAGCACTATGTATTGACTCCATATAGATAGGTAGAGTACCATTGTCTAGAAAGGGATGGTCAAATCGGCTATATAAGCCAGTGCTTGACTATCATCAGCCCTTTCGGTTGCTGTTACTCAGGTAAAGCGAAGGTGCGACGAAGCCATTTAGACAAAACCTAGAGACGGTTTGATGGCTTGGAACGGTGGGACCGGCAGTTGGGTAGTGGTTTTCGCGTTTCGACACCAAGGTGTGTGGTATTGCGAAGGTCCACCGTTCCATCGCATAGTTAAAAGTCTAGTTGTAAAATCACTAGTTTTCGTTTGCATGCTTGTTAGCGGCTTGAATAAGGTTTTAGACATCTGGACCCACATGTTAGAATCTCGTTTCAGGTAGTATGTCTTGCTATCTTTCCGGTGAGCAAATATAATTTCAATTTAAAAACACGTCTTTGTCGTCTGTTTAGAGTCGGCTACGATCACTTGCCTAGACATGTCACAATATATACATATAGGTTTATCTACCTATTGTAGTATGATAGTGATGGCCATTAAAAAATTATAGAATAACCTAGAGGACGAGACGTGAATTTCCAGACCATTTTCTATTAGTTCCTGTCTAGATTGTTTGAAATCAGACTCTGAGAGATGATTCTTACATATATATATATATACATACACACATACATATATATATACACAAATATATATATATATAGTAGCAATTTAAAATTAGTTTTTGTAGGTGTACTGACGTTCCTGTGCGATTTGGCGTTTCGTTGTAGTCGACAGGTCTCATCATCGTTATTATTCCAGTGGGTGGATCACCTGGATTCGATGAGTAGTTGGTTGTGAGCTGGAAAATGCTTTTATCTCCGCCGATAAAACTATAGGAAATCGTTCGGTCTCGCTCCAGCGGTGACGCCTACATAAAATTATTCTCAGAATTCATTCACTACGGAAATTTATATAGCACCACTTCGTAGTTACTACTCAGGAGCGCTCCCAACAAAACCCCGGCTGAAGAACGGTATTAAAGCTAATATAAAACGCATCTGAGTGGACCCTAGGCATGGGTTTATCAATTTCAATTAAATATTTAAAAGTTTCGTTTCCCTCGTGTTTTGGTTAATAATTTCATTTACTGCATACGACTTTTATTATTCTGTTTCTTATTCGATTGATTAAGGACTTCACCAACATTAATCCAATTAATAGAATCGCATTACACTATTTGTTCACTTGTCTGTTTCAATATTTCTCCATGTAATCGTCTATAAGATTAATTCACTGAAGAAGAAACTGGTCAGACGCATAATCTAATCTCTAGAGGCAGATGTTTGATCGATCTGTGTAAGCGGTTTTATTTGCTTGATCTCGGCATATGACGATGGCTGGAAAGACCACCTTTCGTCATCTGGTATCCCAATAAAAATATTATTAAAAGCATCCATTTTATAACTGAGGCGATGACAGAGCACAGGGACGTCCTGATATATGGGGTCCGGTGGCAGACTCCTCCAATTCCAGGTGGGGGGTATTTTGTGAGACTTAAGGGGGGTATCTTGCCCTACTGACACTTGGAACCGAGGTATTTGCCTCTATCACTCAAGGATGATTGACTACCCTGATAAAGCAGATATAATTTTGACGCATATTTCAAGCATGGCAACAATCTGAACCTCTGACATCGCTGTTGAGAGTTCAAAGCTGAACCTACCATAAATTGTGCGGGTGGCGTTAGATCCGTCTGACCCTCAATGACTACACAATCCATGACATCTGGTTTGAAATTTGGACCGCTGTGCGAGCTGTCAACGACTTGGATCCGGAGCGTTGTGGTCGCGCTGAGGTTCGTCTGGTCAGTTGCTGTGATCGTAAGAATGATGTATTGACCGGTTATGCTGTAGGACACTTTCTTCGCCAGAGTTATGAGTCCAGTAGAAGCATCGATATGAAAACTATCGATATAAAAATATTTACGATGTTCTGTCTTGTTTTATTTGTTTAATTTATTTTATTTTATTTCTTATTTGTATGAACGCTATCGTTCTATCTTATTTCATACTATTCTGATTTTATCTGAGTAATATAGAAGAGATATGAGGCTAACGAAAATTGGGAAAATAATGCCTGTGATTACATCCGGGACTTTTGTTGGAGTACAAATCTGCAGTCGCGCTTGTTTTCGTTAACAAACATATTGACTTGGTAGGCCAACATAGAACTTGCAATATAAATAAGTCAGGATAACATATGTTCAAAAGAAGATTTTTGACTGAAGTAGCATTATTTTAGACAATTTTTTCGGTACCGAATACCCGGATGTCGTTTATTCATTATATAGCCGATCACATACATCGCCTGCAGCGCATCACGTTGCCGCTTCATATCCCTTCCACATTAGTTCCGGATATAAGTCTTATTTCACAAAGCGGTTACGGCATGCCACCTATCGAAATCTTATATTTACAGACAGAGGCTGCACCGGTTCATACTGCTCCAGAACCACTTGAGAGCTACGCACCGTCATGTGATTGGCCATAACACTACAGCTATAGAAACCGTGGTTCAGAAAAGCACAATATTATGTCAGACATATTGTAGTCACGCTATTTCTTAGATAAACATGAAATTAATTAGGAGCCTAAATCTATCAATTGAAATTAGCGAAGCCAAATAAAAGTTTCAGCTTTTATAGAAGATGTGGTCGAGCAGCAATGCTAGATTAATTAACGTAAATTATAGTTTATCCAATTAAGCGACAGTCCAGGAACTTACTAGCCATTGCTATCTCCAGCGCTGATTGAGTAGGTTATCCTTCCAGCTTCTCCTGAATCCCGGTCAGTTGCCTGCAGGTCACATCAGAAATAGGTCAAAGGTGAATCATTTCAAAATATCATTAATGAATGATAAACGAGTGTAGACATCATTGTCCTAATACAATACATTCAAACTAGTTCAAACCAGACCTCACAAGAAACTTTTAAACCCATCTTAAGACGCATCTCTTCCCATCTGTTACATTGCCATTTTCAGACCTTTGTGAGGTTACGGAAAGGCGCTTCATAAATAGGGAGATACATACGTACAATGTACGTACAGTCGCTCACACATACATACGTGCACGCACGCGCACACACACTCACATACCTACACCTACACACACTTAACACACACACACAATCACACCTACACACACACACTAAGGCGCTATATATATATATATATATATATAAAGAGGGAAGATGGCAATTGGCCAAGGACCTTTATATATATATATATATATATGTATGTATATATACATACATACATACATACATATATATATATATAGGTCACGATCCTTTTCTGAAATTCAGATTCAAGTATTCTACGACGATTGGGCTACTCTTCGTTTACAATATTTCTCATAGGTTGATTGGGGGCCTGACCCGGGCCTCTATTTAGAGTTATAGTCTAATAGTTGACAGGTCCTTGGGCAATTGCCCTCTCCCCTCTGTATATATATATGTATGTATATATATATATATCTTATATATTTGTATGTCTCTGTCTTCTGCTTCTGTGCATTTATCACAGCTGTGATATATATATATACATATATATATAGGTCCTTGGGCAATTGCCTTCTGTATGTGTATATATATATTATATATATATCTGTATCTATTGTCTACTGCACAATAGCAGAAGACTGAGACGTACAAAGCGTTGTCGAATGTATAACACAACGTCCCGTTGGAAATTCTCACCTGAACCTGATCGGTAACCAGCGCTCCCACATTACGATTGTCGACGAGAGAGGTTAGGTACTCGACCCTGGTGAAGGAGGGAGGGTTGGTGTTCCGACTAAGGACGTTGATCGTTACCATCGTAGATCCAGAGTTATGCTCCTTCGTCCTTCCCTCTCGAGCTGTGATCTAAGATAAAAAGGATCCTCAGTCAGTCAAGTCATCCAACTTGATGCGCTTGACACATCAAACTATCATCTTTTGCAACTGATTATACTTTCTCCTCTAGTATCGCTGTAGAAATGTATAATTAGTTTTTTATTACAATCACAATCGCAGACGTTGTAAACTGAATGTCCGTATGATGTATGATGATAGCTACTTTATTTTTGAAGCCCAGAGATAAAGAGATACCTTACAAAACCGGTCTACTCGGTCGACAGTCAACGATTGCCATTTTTGTCCTTTAATTTTACATGTATCCTCAACGCGTATTATGTATCTTCGTTTATTTGACAAACTGACACACCGCAGTAAGTTACATGATGCGAGACTTGGTTAACTTCGGCATTTGGGTCCGATTTTAGTCTTCCTCTTGCGTTCACCCAATGGAGTATGTAACATGTACTATAAACCTCGCGGGGTTCAGAGGCTCAATGAAATATCAATAGATGTTTAGGATAACACCAACTACTTATTTTAACAATTTCATAATGCTCATCATCATACGATTCGATTGTCTGAATTTGAACTTCTATTTTTGTATCACTGGACAGCTTCTGGCGTCCTGCACATAGTTTATAAGTAACACTTAAGACTGTTAGAGATTAAAATCACGATTACCAGTTTACGCACATATATATATTTAAAAAAATTTATATACCCGTATTGATGACTTTATCGGCATGCTGTGTATTTTAATTACTCCGGACATTAAGTAGTACCCATCTGAATAAATGAATTCCTTGCATACCACAAGCGTGTACATCCTTCTTGTTGGGTCGTCATATCGGAGGTATTCTGGCTTATTGGCGATGAGAGACACGGTGACGGTTCCTTGGCCGTTGACTGGTTGAACCAAGAATATGTCGGACACAGAACTCGGATTGACACTTGTTATGGTAATGTCATAATTGGCGTTATCACCCTGCAGTCAGATCATCAATTAGTAATAAACAAAAATTACGTCATTAGGCTTACATATTTTAAGCACGGTTAAGTAATATTGAAACAACCTCATCTAAAGGTGTCAGCGAAAGGCGTAGAGTCCATCACTCAGAAGCGTTGGAGAGGAAACGGCGTTCCCGACCAAGTATAGGGAACCAACAACCAAACCCAGACAACTTCAGGACATTGCGGCACAAGAAGGGTGATAAACCCATTGATTCAAACTCGATTTTTTATGGAAGACAATTCCAGGATACAAAGTCAACAATTGTTAAACTCCTGTGCCGTATGTAGCAGTCAGCTGGATGACAATGATTCCGAATGCAGCCGATTGGTGAAACCTGAGGATAGCAGAGGCAAGGATACGTAAGGTTCCCACTAGACAATTTTTCATTGTAGTAATACTAATAATCTCATATTCAATGCTCTGAGGTTTTGGTACCGAATGCAGAGTGCCCTGTACTATAGGCAGAGATTAAGCCACATTTTCATAGCGCAGATCAGATTAGCAAACGCATTTGGAACAAACTGTATTGTATGTGTGTTGCATTGTATCATAGCTTATCGCATCATATTACACTACATTGGTTGTATTGTATTTTACCATGTTATATAATGTTTTATTGTAGGCCTGTCGGTCAAATATGGTAGAACTTGCCAGATCTCTGTCAGTGCAGACCATGCTGAGTCCAGGGATGATGGCACCTATGCCAAGTCCCTCTGACATATCCGTTGTGTAGGATTGTCTTTCAAAGGTTGGCACAAAGCTGTTCGTGTCTTGAACGATCACCTGAACGGTTGTCTCACTCGTCACGGACAGCTGCCCAGGAAGCAGTTCCATTGCCTGCAATCATTAGTATTGAATAATACCTAAGTAAGTGCCTCTGACAAACGTCAATGTGTTGCATTGTAATGTACAAGTATGCAAGAATGGTTACCTCAGTAGAATGTTGTATAAATCAGGATGGAACATAGAGTTAATGTATGAGACATATAATTGCGAGGATATGGCGTCACAGGTTGGTTAATTGCATTTCTCGACACAGTGTGATAACGCAGGTCATTAGCGTCGCCCTCCTCCTTTATCTAGGCTTGGGACTGGCACTGCTGAACTGCAAGGAATGGAGGAGTTGCGGCATTACAGAGACATCAATATTGCTTAATGGAGAAGATATGACCTTGAGGACAATGAGGAAAGAACGACCTTAAAGAGAATGTGACCTGACGATTTGGCTTAACAGCAAGAATAGCAGCTCCCTAAGCTATTTCCTACTATAATAGGCAGCAAGCAGCATGGAGGTTTTGTGACTTCATTTTCTTAGCCACGGCGTATCTGTCTTCCCCAGCTAGGCAGGTCGTCAGTCACTGACTTTGTTGAGTATAGCTACGATGATCCTGGTGGTATGTCAGTCGTTTTTCCTGGTAATCACTGCATGTTATACTTACGATGATCTTGAAGAGATACTGTTCCGATGGTATGACCGCCCGATTGATGTTCCCGTTTGTTCGGATCTTGGCAGAAGAGATTCCGGTTCCTTGATCGAAAGTTGGACTTTCCAGGTAAAACCATCCTTGCTTATCTAGTCGTCAAAATGTATGCATGCAGGCACTTGTACATGATGTAAGTAGCAGTCGAACGTATGTACATAATTATGATTATAAGTATGTGAGACTTGTTGAGACGCCTTTGCGATTTACCAGTAAATTAAATTACTTTGTGCAAGAAAAGATCGACGTAGTTATTGAATGTCATTAAGCATTCTTACTATTACTTGCAGTCGCTAGTAAGATACTACTTAACAGATCCCTTGTGAATTAAGGAATACATATTGGTAGTTGGAGATAATTGCTTCTCTTCTAGTTAAAATGAAATCAAGACGAATCTCTTTTGTGTAGCCTTAGGCCTTTGCTCTTCAAACAAGTCTTGTTGAGGCGTCCTTGCACCGACTGCGCGTCTTATGTAAGTGACTGGGTCTTCATGTGTAATATTGACGTAAGTAGCAGTTATATGTATGTACATTGTACAAGGTGACTGTAAGTATGTGAATTCACCAGCAAATTAAATTATTTCATGCAAGAAAAGATATACATCAACCAAAAGGGAAGTTATTAAATGTCATTGAGCCTTCTTACTATTGCTATTGCGAGAATGTGACATATGACAGTCTCTAGTAAGAATATCTGATTATATATAGTGGATTTTTAATTTAAGGCATGTTTATTGGTAGTTGGAAATAATTCTTCTGTTTTAATTGAAATCAAGACGAATCTCCTTTGTATAGCCTTAGGCCTATGTATGTATCTGGCTATTTACATACCGCCCTATAGGAACCTCTCAAAGGAGCTACGCTCTTCATACAACTCTTGTTCAAAAACGTCCGTGCACCAACTGCGCGTCTTACGTACGTAACTGGTTTTTCATTATTGGTCATTGTCAATTTTTTAAGTCTCGAATGATAAACTCTGCTTCAGTTAGAATAAAATATACTCAGGGTAAAATTTATTGACCAGGACGACGAAACAGCATTATTACTTTATTGACTTTCAATAAAGTAACATGTTAAAAGATGATTTTAATTCATACTGAAGACAGCGACTCATTTTGTAAAAGGAAGACTTAGGAATAAAAGGAGTAGGTCTTACCGTCAGATATAGCGAACGATAAATTCATCTGTGTAACAGTGTTTCCGCTTCTTGCTTGAACAGAGCCAAGGTCAGCCGTCTGTTGCAGTAAAAGATCATTACACGTCATACAGGTTTCAAATACAACAAAGATAAAGAATGTCGGACATCCTTCAGATTATCATCCTTGACAGATAGATAACATAAGGCCAATTAGAAGGTCATGTCGGAAGCATGGTAACTCATACACACGTCTGTTTAATTATTTGCAATTTTGTATGCTATCGTGTGCACCCGCACCCACACACACATACATATATATATATACATATATAATATATATAGGGCCAGAGGACGACCCTGCTCTCTTCTTAGACATACAAACACAGGTCTTCATCCAACAATTATGACGTGTCCAAATTTTATGTTTAGCTCTCTCTTGCGCAAATTTCTGTGAACTCACAAGTGCGCTCTTTTCTAGGTTTAACAAACAAGTATATTGTCCATAGTTATACGCAAGTATTGGTACATAGACATCTCTGTCTATATATATAAAGGAATGCCCACATGCACAGTCAATTGCTTTGTACAGCAGTGAAAAACATGTAGGATAGACTAACACTCGGTGTGCTTTCGTTAACCAACAGGATGATCGGTGTATTGACGAAGATTGGTCTTTGGTCGTATTGACTTTCCACATTGACAACCAGAGTGGCGGTGTCCGAAAGCGGAGGATTCCCACCGTCCTATAAGAAACAAGGTCAATGAGATCAGGAACCACTGCTTATGGTGATAATTAAGTCATTTGTTCGTGGGGTGTATAAGAAGTCGTTTTAAAAGGCATTGCCTTGCGCATTGAAGGATTATTTTGCCGAATAACGAATTCGACAACTGTTGTCTAACAACAGGGCAACGTTTTCTTTATGTTGCTATTAATTCTTCAGCATTCAATGAATAGATAAGCATTTAATCATAGAACGTGTAATCAATCAGTCAACAGGCCTACGGTATGTCCGTCAATCAGACAATCAATCAATTAAACTTAACATAGCTCCTTTTCAAGATATATATACTACTCAAAGGCGCTCCAGAGTATACGCCTAAAAAGTGCAGTTTTCAGTAATGAGTAGAATGAAGACTAGGAGGTTTTGGGCAGAAGGAGAAGCTCTTGGGGTAGTCCATTACATGTGGTTAGACCTACCACTTCAAAGTCAGTGTTGAGTTACTAAATGAGTGACTATAAAGGTGAACGAGAGAGTGACTGAAAGAGTCAGTGAGTCGTACTGAGTGAGTCAATAAAAATAGGAGAGTCAGTTAATCAACCAGTCATTCATTCATTCAACCCGTTTCTATTTGCTGAGTGAAGAAATTCTCGATCTCCAAACCTTGACGCGGATGTGAACGGTGTACTTTGTGATGTTTGTTCGAGCTAGACTTCGAATCGTGGTAACGATTCCCAAGGAACTATCGACCTCGCCTTCAACAGCTTGTTGACTTATTGTAAATGTCTGGCATGTCGTCAGGGCCTAGGTAACATACATCAATCATATTAAGCAAGTGTAATATTGGCCTTTGTAACCTACATAAATCATATGCAAGTGTTATTGCGTCTTATGTAACATGAGTCAATCATATGCAAGTGTATTATTGACCTAGAATAGCATGCACCAATCATATTACGCAAGTGTAATATTGTCCTGTGTAACCTAGATCAATATACAGCTATGATTTTGTCAAGCATCTACTGAGTGCAGTTTCATAGATGTTATGGTTATCCAGAACCTTATATACTCACATGATTTGAATTCAAGCGACATCATGTATATTTGTCTGTGCGTTTGTGCATGCCTCTGTTTCAACATGGACCTATGCATGTCACTAGGTTGATATAATGTCATACCTGTTGGTCGCTTGAATCGGCTACGCATTCAAAACTAATTGTTCCGTTTGGTCCAGTATCGATATCCGTAACATAGAGCATGTTGTAGACCGTTGTTCCGATTGGAACATCCTGCAAACAACACAATGTTTGTATGCATTCAACAAAGCACATGTAAACGCTATACGTCGTCACCATCTTTATCATCATCATCAACAGCAGAAGAGGCACTATCATCATCGTCGTTGTCATCGTCATCACCATCATCGATGTCATCATAATCGTCGTCATTATCATTGTCATCAGGGTCGCTGCCATCATCTACATTGTCATCGTCGTCGTAAATATCTGTCATCATCATCATCTGCATTATCATCATCATCATCGTCGTCGTCGTCATCATAATTCTCATCATCATCATCATCGTCATCACTATTGTCATCAGTATCATCGCCGTTGTCGTCATCATAACCATTATCATAGTCATCGTCATCATAGGTGAGACAAAGCCTGGAAATTTGTTACGTCTGGTTACATAGATCGTAACGTGATAGCCTAGGAATTGGGTAAAGACAATTTAAATTTAAATGGGTAAAGAGATTTCTATGCGCTGTGCTTAACCTACCTCTTTAACGGAGACTTCGTAGTTGTCGATGTCAAACTGAGGCGGGTGGTTGATTGGTATGACATTAACAAGGACAACGACTGTTCTCTACACAGACAACAACAAACAGACCAGTCTTAAACGGCTCTCATCAATTATTGAGTATGAAACAGATGCACATGATTCCGAAATTGAACACGTACTTTCCGCGTTACAGGCTGCTTGCACTAACCACTAAGCCACCCTATTCGAACAATGGTTCATATTCGATTTTAGTATATGACCCGTTGGATATGATGACCTCGATCGCTCCTTCAGTTTCACAGCGCGATGTAACTCGATTTCACCTGAAGAGTCTGAGATATGAACTCAGGTTGCATGACTGACAAGTCAATCGGTCAATCAATTAATCAATTAATTAATTAATCGACATATCAGTAAATCAAACAATCAAGCAATCAATCAAGCAAGCAATGAGACTTGATATAGCACATCTTCTAGAAATCTACTCAGAGACGTTGATGGTGATAATTAACCACAGATTAATGATGAACCTCGTAATTATAGTCACATTATAATAGCGTAAAATGGTCAAACGTTTTACCGAAAATCCAAGTGTCAAGTCTCTAGCGTAGAATGCCGCGTAGAACGTAGGAGTGTCCTAAAATGAGGAGAAAAACATAGCAATAAATAATGTTAATTAGAAGTATTTCTAACAGTTCTGCAATCTAGCTACAGCTGCAAAATTATAGCTTTTAACTAAGTGAGCGATGTTCTCCATGGTTTTATACTTATTCATCTCACTCGTAGGGTTCAACAAAGTGTATTTCAGAATTTGCTGGATTTGTAAATAGTTATCTCCAACCAATTGACAACGTATTCATCGTGAGTAAATGTACGACAATGTACGTATACGCGTTAGTATGTGTGTGTGTATATATGCATAAAAGTATGTATATGTACTGTAGGCCTATGTTTGTATGACATTGTATGTATGTATATGGATCTAAAGAAGTGCTATTGAAGCCCAGCAGATTCAGAACGAACAGTAGGCCTACCCATTACCAGAGACAATGTCTAGAAGATGTGAGCGCATAGTTATTTAAAATAATAATAATAATAAATAATGTTAACAATAAGATACCTTATATAGCGCTGAATCAGACAAGTTCGAAGATAATATCGCCGTACACGAGATAAAATAAAAAAATCAATGACAGCACGTGATAATCAAGTAGATATGTAGGTGTTGAGCTGTGATTAGAATGTCCCAATAGATGGCGTTTTCGTCACATGTTTTGGGAGACTGTTCCACACACTGCGTCCAGCAACAATGGAAAGAAGTCTGCGAAACTTGTAATTGAGCTGACGATCGAGATAATAACCAACACTGTATACATAAGCGAAATGAGTACAATATTTGCTGGCTACATTGGCGACTTATGTAAGTATCGAGTAAGGTACTGCTTGTGAATTTATGTACTTTGGCAAACCTACTCTGTAGCTGACGGGCAGTTTAAGGGTGACATCTCCAGTTTCTTCAGTTACGTTGAAGTATGTCGAATTGGTGGAAAAGACGACGTGTACGGCTGCAGATATCGAGTAACTCAAAGTACCAAGTTTTGTACCTGAAATAAAGAATATCCTTCTCTTCATAACAGGGGTGTCAAATGTTTTTGTAATGGTGGGCCAGTACCAATATTTTTCAGCAAGTGTCGGGCCAGAGTGCCGAAGGCGCATGAGAAAAATGGGGTAGGAATCTCAAGGGGGCCATACAAATAGTTGAATAAGGTTTTGAAAACGTGATTCCGATATGTAATATCAATTACAAACATCACAGACAATGTCGGCATTGTTGAGCTGGCAATTAGTAGTTTCAAAAACGCATATGCTGACTGCACAAGGCATCAAACGGTGACGCACCAAAACGAGGTCTAAAGAGTTGTCAGCAGAAGACACAGATTGCATGGACAGAAAAGTAGTCACGTGATCTAACGGAAGTCGAACCTTCCGAGTAATCAGTCAGACCAAGTGACACATAGAAGAAGAGGCAGAAAGACACGCAGACGGGCGCACATAAAGACCGACTGACAAGACATGGTCCCGGTCAGAATATCAGTATTCAATGCAACAATTCATCGCTTCGCGTATTATAGCTGTCGCCTACAAAATCATATGCAAGACGCTGGGCGGTTGTAAAAGACACCAACAGTTCAACACACCTCCTCCTCTACATTTACCCCACTCAACCACACTGCTCCGACGCCTACACCCAACCCTACACATTACCTTCTCAAATATTCACTGCCTGCAAGCTGAACTCTTCACTATTTATATATGAACTGGTTATATACATATAAATATATTTATATAACTGTATTATATATAACTGTGTATATATGATTGCGTAATATATATATAACTACCCAGTTATGCTATTATATTGTACCCTACAGTTACATTGAAGTAGAATATCTATACATATAACTTTATATATATACATAGTGTCTATATGTACATATCTTTTCACATATACATTATACATGTATACGAACTCGTGGGACCAAATGTTTAAAAATATTCTGATAAACGTTTATCTATAGGCTTGTTACTTTGATTTTTGTTTCCATTGCATTCTGCTCCTGGTTCTGTTCTCAGTTTTAACTTACTTTTCACATTTATTCAAAAGAATTTACATTTATTTTGCTAGCCATCCTCTTAGGTCTTCTAACATCTAAACTATCTTTGTGACTTCAGTTTCTGCGATTAAAAAGCACAGACCGAAGTAAGATTCAAGAGCAGTATAGGCCGACAGACAAATCAAAGAATGCAATTAAGCAGTCAACATATGCTGAGACAGCCAAACTAAGTTCAAAGAAATCACAAACGCAGAGAATAACAATATTATGCCATCAGCATCAAAAACTAAAAGCCTGATCAATACACATCTAGATATAGATGGATGGATGTTTGGACGAACGGATAGACAGACAGGCAGACAGACAAATAGACAGACAAATAGACAGACAAATAGACAGACAAATAGATGAATAGATATAAATAGACAGACCGACTGATTGATACATATATATGTATATTTATTTACATAGATAGATAGCTAGTTAGATAGATAGATACATAGATGGATGGACGGATGGATGGATGGATGGCATGACAGACAAATAGACAGACAGATAGTTAGCTGGATGGATAAATGAGTGGGTGGGTGAGTGGATGGGTGAATGTATGGATGTATGGATGTATGGATGTATGGATGTATGGATGTATGGATGTATGGATGTATGGATGTATGGATGTATGGACATTTGACACAGACACGTATAGACAGAGACAGAGACAGTAACAGAGACAGAGAGATGGACTGATAGATAGATAGAATGATAGATAGTTATAATGCTGGCCTAAAGGATAGGTGGATAGATTGATGGATGGATAGATAGGACGAAGTTCTGAGAGCGAAAGAAACCAAATACTTAATAGAGACTTCTAGACACTGATAGATATAATCTTCGCAACGGTTAGACTTAAAATGAAACACATTAGCATTATGGAAAGTTCTTGAAACGATCTACAAAGATAAATTGAAACCTCATTATGAAGAGCACGGTTTTAGGATATCGCATCACATAATTATACAGTTAACATCGCTTGACTGGGTCAACATGCGGTAAAAGCAGCATTCGACCCAATGCTATTTGTACTTGTTTCCTAGGTCTATATAGTCGTTTCTCACCGGGTTCAGTTGCCTCGCTGAGGCCAGGGTTTGTCAACGGATTCGATAGATCGTTTGTCCATACGTCCTCCGCCTGACCAGAAACACATCCTAAGCCAAAACAATTCACACACACACTTAAAAAGCAATTTCTCCACAAGTTGGGCATTAAAGATTTGCGGCTACATGTACAGTCGATAAACTTAAAGATCAGTTTCGAAATTGGATTACACATCTAAAGGCGCTACATCATGTAAATAGTGTTCGTTTGCATTACCTGTCTAGAGCAGATTCAGGGTTCAATCAAATCCGTCTGACACTATAAAAGTGATTAGATTAGATTTGGACTTTGGATCAGATCATGTGATGTAACTATAACAATTGATAAAAGAACAATAAAGCGAATTATAGAACCGGTGCAGTTAGCATCACTGGAAATTAATTACAGACTGTTTGTAATAGTTAAGTTCGTAGTTAAGACCTTGCCTAACTGCTCTCTTAGAATTAGGAACCAGTATCCTCTGTTAAGCCCAGGCTAATACATCACTTACCAAGAAGGTGTAACAGCAGAACGAAAGACGTGCACGGTCCCGTTCTCACTCTCTGAAATAAACAACATTTAGCGTTGGATTAGTTAGTAAGTAGGCGTAGGCAAGTAGGCCTAAGTATCAACTTTAATTCACAGTTGGATATCGCATTCTGGGCGAAAGACGACAGTATATATAATCGTGTACATTCGATGACAAGGTCACAAGAATAGTCAGGATATAGCATACGAATAAGAAATGTTCTTCGCCAGGCCCGCCGAGAGGGAGGAGCAGAGGGCAGCTGCCCAGGAGCCCGGCGATTTTGGGGGACCCGGCCGGACCCAAAATCAACTTTTGAAATATAAAATACTCATTTTAAAAAAATAATTTATTATTCAATCCCTCTTAAATGTAAGGTTACTAACACTTAATTACAATCAGTTCAAACTCCAGCCAACTAAATATTACCTTTTGTTGGGGCCTACTTATCTTTTGTTGTGAAACGCGCTCACTTTCGTCTAAAGCAATGACTTTCTACTGCCAAACTATGCGTCTGCTTTTAACTATAAAGTAAATAATTAATGTAATTTCGTTTGTAACGATGGAATACAAACACACGTCTGAAGCACATGAAGGAAAAGATGAAGCCATGGCTCATTTAAAAGTCACATTATTTCAATTTGGAATTTCGAAGATGACAAATCGGAGCTTTTAATCACTTCTACCTTGTTTGATTCTAAGGAATCGAGCAGATATGAACATAGCAGAATGAACGAAAATTAAATAAGTGGTCGTATAAACATGATTCCAAAAATAAGACAGAATAAATAAAATTGATGAAATTTCTGAACTTATGGAAATGTAGGAAGGCACTCTGCCAGTTTGGCTCATATATAAATAAACGATAAAACCGTTAGCTGTACGATAAAATAGGCCTACCAGCTCAGGAGAAAGCGACGGTCATGAAAATATGCACAGGTCCTATAGACCTACAATGCGAGATTTAGAAAGAAGATTTTTCCGAGGAAAGGATATAGAGTTTCAGATGGATAAGGAAATGGCTGAAAAGTTAATAAAAGTGAAATACTGAGACGAAATACTCTAAAGAATTTGAGCAGTGGTTTTATTTCGGGGCGAAAGAGGGCTTGCTATCAAAGGGTCTTCAAGCAAAAGTTATTGGAATTATTCTGCTGTTAGTCCAGTATGATCCAGTACTAGAAGTACATATTTCTAAAATCAAACAATTACAAGAAACTTGACAACGCCTACAGGCCCATAATTTTTTTTAGCAAATGCTCAAAATGATTTTATCGAAGCATTCAGCACGAAAGTTGTTAAAGTTCTTCACGCAGAAAAAGGTCAAATACTATTCAATTTATCATTGTTGTATATATATATATGAAAATATATATATGCCTATTTAGTTATATATCTATATCTGATATCATGCTGTTGTCCCCGTACAGTAGTACTTCTATTATAGCAATTTTTTCCCATATATCCCAATGACACATGTGACATGTTGTTCAGAGGCTCGTAACTGTTATGCCCAGGAGCCCGGAATGTCTGTCGGAGACCCTGTTTCTCGCATTCGATCCTCTGCCTCCGGGAGAACCCTAGCCTGTTCTCTTGGTCGAGGGGAGCGTTCCAAAAAATTTTTGGGAGGCAACTAATGCGCAACAAGTTGCCAATGTTTTGCCAATATTGGCTTGATTATCTTATAAGCAGAACAAGTTTCTTACCATCGTCAAATGATCATATATTTCCACTGAAGCTTTGTTTTGATTTGGTTTCACGTCCAATGCAGTCGACAAATAACGCCAAGCAATGCCTCGGCCAACTCCCAGGCGCAGGCAAAACGATATCCACGAACAGGTTAATCGTCCTCAAATCGATTCCTCCTTCCCAGGGTAAATATCCAGGTATCCAGTAACACTCGGAGATAGTTTCGCACAATATCAATGAAATCTAAAATATAATAGAGTAATTCATTAAAACGTTCAGTTGGTAATTTCGTTAAAAGAAGCGATGTTGGACAACGCCCTGTTTGCTAAAATGGCGTAGGTTGTTACGCTTGGCCTGGCGCGGTAGGCCGCGCACGCTGTCAAGAGCGTCGTTTGCTGGTTGGCTACAGGACGTCATCGTTGCGAAGCCATCGTTCGCTGTAACAGGAGATAGATATTCATAGACACATCACAGGTAAAAATATTAGATACAGAAGGCTGCATGCCTGCTGGGCTTTGTCTCGTCCGCGATGACTCATGGCGAGTTATAACACATCTTATGAGCGTGAATTTTTGTCACTATAGCTCTGTCGCTTTTTAGGATTGCAAAGTTTGGAAACCAACTTAAAACACGTGCACGCTTGTTTACATATACTGATGCACATAAATATATATAATATATACAAATATATATATTATATATATATTATATATATATTTTATATATATATATTATATATACATATTATATATGTATATATATTATATATATATACATACAGAAGTACATAGAAGTGTACATAATACCAACACACGATTTGGATATTCAAACAAAGGCACAGACGTGTATACATACTTAATAAGTAACATTTTTCATACATGGTGATTAAAGACGTAAAATTCCATTTGTGCTGATAGCTATATCATTCTAATTCGTTCTATCTTTGCGTATGGTGACTGCGTAAAGTTTGATAAAACTACCTTTTATTCCGTCCAAACTCTATTTAATAAGGTATGATATGAATCAAATTGATTGTCAGAAATTGTATCTCTGTCTGTCTTCGACCCTCTGCTGCATTTCGATGTCTGTCTGGTTGTCCTCCTGTATGTTTGTCTGTCTCCCCTCCATGGGGCTCCGCGCACAGATACTCAGTCTGTACTCAGTCATTTTTTCAACAGAGCCCACGCCGTACCATGCTAGCCTGGAGTCATTCAAGCTCGTCCGAGCATGATCAGACGTGACCTGATGAAGGCGGTCGGTCATGCAAGACAACTTGTTGGCCTCAAGAGTAGCTCCATACAAGAGTTCTCTTGGTCTTTCCTTCTCACAATAAATCCAGTATATAAGTTCTAAATAAATCTCTGACAACGAACAACAAATAACTTTCCACATGACTGCTCAGCTGGGTCAATCTTCTATTAAGCAAAACGACTTTTGAATTTTGCTGATGAAATTCTGACATATCGGTTCTAAAATGCGCTCAATGGCATCTTTTGTAATAGACTTAGGCCTGTAACAAACTGGTCATACAACGCGTAGGCCTAGACGGAATCTTTTATTGTTATACCGTTAGACCTGAATTTAGAATGACTAACTTATGCATCAGCATGTATGAATGATTGTATTGTTTAGTATGAATGTATCTGTTTATGCATTCTATGGTATGTATGTATGTATGTTTGTGTGCTTGCATATGTGGATGGATGCGTGCATGCATGCATGTATGTGTGCATGTATCTATAAGTATGCTTGACAGACATTGTTTGTATGGCTAGCTATTTCCAAGTCTGAGTTCTGCAATTTGGTAGAAATTGTGCACTAGCCATAATTTAATATCAATTCAAATTTGTTTTGTTTCTTTGCTGCGGCTGTTGTCGTTGTCGTTGTCGTTGTCGTTAAAGATGGCGATGATGATGACGATGACGACGATGGTGATGCATAGTTAAGAACTAGTTAGTCTACTTAATTAAAAGGTCTGCCTATAAAACTAGACAGAATGATTTTGACTCTAAACTGAAGTCTATGACAATCAATACATTTCTTGACTTAACAATTTCATATATTAATTATAAATAAAATCTTCTGTCTTCACTGTTATCAATAATTCTGTGGTTCATAACATAGACAAGGTAATGCACTGTTTTTCTCATGCACGACTGCGCAAGAAGAACGTGAACAGTCGAGAACGTGGAACGCTTAGTTTGTTCATACTATGGCACCACTCATAGCTGTCAGAATTCACAGAATGTGAATCTCAACAGTGATAAGTAAGTGGGTGAGTTTTTAAAGACATAGGCATTTTTGACGCCCGGAAACCTTCAGTGTTTAGAAGGTACATTGGCCGTATCTTTGAATAGTGACTTGATGAGGAGTCGATGAGACATTGGCTTAATCAGATTATAGTCTGGGAGCTAAAGAAAAGGTATTTGTTTGAGAATAGGTTCAAGTTCTGGCATTTCTCAGCGTTCTTGAGAGATAATTGAATTCGAAGTTGCAAATAATCCTCAGGATGGAACAATGTGGACTCGCGCATGCAATGGAAAAAACGATGACTGTCGTATATTATCTTCTTCACAGAAGAATTTGACGATGCGGCGAGGATTTCTTCAGGGATGGAGTAGGAGAGTCGAGTAGTCGGAGTAGAGTAAACTCTTCGTGAACTTGGGTCATTTCTAGCGAATGCATGTTGATGATCGTACAAAGTTAACAAGATTAAATTCTGTTGGTTTGTACATAAATAAAATACGAACATTGTACATAATAATAGCAACCGTAACAAGTACCACTTGTAGGGAAGTCCTTTCCATCGCGTGTTCACAAACGTGGCAGAAGTGCGGCGTGGTCGAATTTTGGAGATGAGAAGTTTCAATTGATAATAATATCACTCACTCATAATTATTATGCGTGTTCCTCATAGATGATCCGACCTTCCTCTTAGATTTTCCGGGTGAACCGAGTGCAGGTTCGCAGCACCGACGGAACGACTGATATTTGTTCCCGAAAGATTCTATAGTGTGGAGGTCTACTGTAACTGTTGTTTCATTTGAATAAAGAAACGAATAAGTGAGACGTGATTATACGTACTGTAAGCCTCATCTTTTTGCCTTCTCCTTCAACACCATCTTCTTCTCATCTTCATTTCGATCCAATCCCTACCTGTCTTCCTGCTAGGCATATCCAGTTCTAATCAAGGTATCTCTATACTCAACAGATGGCAAAGAATACCTGCAATTCATTGCAGTTGTCATAATGTGGAGGTTAGTTGTAGGTCGATGCCTCGCTAGATGGCGCTGCAGATGCGTTCTGTACTTCGCAAGCCCCACAGCACTCGGTAATATTTCCTGCGAATATTTTCAACCGAGATTTTGACCCAGATATTAAAAAGGCGTAAATCATAAACTTGATTTAACGGAGCATAGTATTTTTTATAAGCTGATTGCGAGCCCGCAATCAGCTTATCGCAGGGAATTAGCCCTTGCGCCCTCTCGGCGGGGGGCTGTTACCGCTTCTTAAGTTTATTATCTTTTCCTGCGCTTTCAAGTTCCTGATGTCCAACTGTGTCTTGTCAGAAAATTTTCTGGTCAAATCATTATTTCCAAAGTCGTACAAGTTAGCAACATGTTAACAACAAGTTGAAACATAAAACTTATGATAAGTAGGTAAGTAAGTATGTACTGCTTTGAACCGACTGCTAGTGCACTGCGGGAACTTCGTATATGAACAATCAAAAATGGACTCACAAAATTATCGTAACGGACAATTACACAACAGAACATCCTCGGAGTAGTGAGAGTAAAGAGAAATCAAGCAATGGGAATTACGATCGCTACAGGAAGTGATTCATTTGTATAGCATACGGAGGATAAAACCGAATCTGGTAGGTGCTTCAGACAACCAATAGGACATGGCAAGGGTTGTGTTGCACGGAGGACAACAGAGAGAAATATGTATCATTTTCATTACTATTGCGTTAAGACGCGTGCGTTGGCCAGCATTAGCAAAGGCCAGACCATGCAGGAAAGCATGGTGGAGGCGGGCCAACAAGGTGTCCCATACTACACCATATAAGCGCGTCCTCGAAAGATCATGAGCGACCAGGATCCGTAGGGCATTGATTGATTTGGCTGCCTTTATGCAGACCCGGTCAACATGTGGGTCAAAACTAAGTCTCTCGGTGATGGCATTCCCTAGTATAACAGACAATACTACCCTTTCCACACCTGGTACAGGGATGAGAGATGTAGTAGCTTAGATCGTGGACGCATACATATCTTTCGATTTATTACCGTTGAGTTGAAGATTGCAAGTAAGTGCAAAAGTAGCAATATTTTCAAGTTCATGAGAGCATGTGGTGCAATAGCGGACGATGGGATAAGAATGTAACTGTCGTCTGCGTATTTAAACAACCAATTGCTGCGATGCACAGGTTTCAGGCCAGAAATAGTCATCATAAAGGCATGGCGTCGTGATATGATGATATCAATAATCAGACGTATATAGACACCGTAATAGAGATTATACAATACAATGATTAGTAGTTGCAATTGGCTATTCGTACAAAACCGCAGAGTTGTATGGTCTCGAGATAGTGAGACAGTCTCGAGACAGTGAGACAGTCTCGAGACGTCTCGAGACAGTTTTTTGGTGTCTCGGTCTCGGAAGCCTGCTCTCTCGGTCTCGGTCTTGAGGTAGTGTCTCGAATTTTTAGAAACTGTCTTGAAGTGAAAGTCTTGTTCTGTCTCGAACTGGCGGTCTCGATAAGTTTCGCGTTAACTGTCTTAAAATCTTGCTCTATAAACTGAAATCGAAATCTACGAGAAAAGCAATTCTGGTTAACGCGCGAGGTACATTATACTGAAATCAATTCAATTATCTTAAAGTGGAAAAATGTATGAGAGTCAGTGTGAGAGAACCTGAAATTGTGTAGTTTCCTTTTACTCAATTTGAAGCTATTGACAAACAATAACTATGCCGTGCACGTTGGTCATTGATGTAAAACCACCATAACCGAAACGATCGGAAAAACTTCGAGTTTCTCAGGGCGATTAAAGACAACTTTTTAATTTCGTTTGGTATTTAGTATCGAAATTTCTTGCTTAAAATCGTCCAGAAGATTTCAGACGTGTCTAAAAAGGCTTTCTTTATGCAATTCAGAAGATAGGCCGACGAAGATATATCGAAACGATAAAACGCGGCAATATGAAAACTGTTCTCAGGAACTGGTAATATATAGCCTACCTTATAAGTTTCAAATTGAAATAACAAACGAACCTTATTCCCGAAAACTGATGCCTTAGTATTTTACAGCTTTTTATATAGGATCATTTGTCTTTTACTGTCTCGCACTGTCTTGTACTGTCCTGAACATAGTATCTCAGTCTCTGTCTCGGTCTTGGTACCTTACTGTCTCGGTCTCGGCACCTCACTGTCTCGGTCTCGTCTTGGTCTTGAAGTTTCAAGTCTTGCATACAACACTGCAAAACCGTTTAGAAAGTATAGACTGTCGCGGGTTCCACTCTCGCCACTCCTTCTTCTTGATGACGAGAATACCCGCTGGTTCTTTCCTCTATCACAAAGCTCAGCAACACGACACACGTGATGGTTTTAATATGTATATTTAATGAAACATATACACACCACTCATCCTATCTACACTTACTGGAGTTATTAGTGTCCTTTTTAAATGTTTCTCTGGTTTACGTTGGAGACGGGGTTCCCAACTACGTTGATTACCCTTATCGTCAGAACGACCTAACGTCTCCGCCAGTTCCGAAACAAGTCCCTGTTCCTTTTCTTGCTACGCTATATGAATTCTTCTAGAGGCGATTTCCTTCGCCATCCCAAACGCAAAACTCGTATCTCTACTGGACGACAAATCACCTGCTGAAACTATTCCTAAACCGGGTTGGTCGGATCTTGATGTCCCCTGCATAACGTCAATCACTATGAGCGTACCGTTAATGTTTGACTAGCGGCTGTATGGCTGGGCCTGGTCAGTGTCATAGACGGGTAACAGGTCCCAGGGATCAAATTTCATTGTTATCGTTATACCGCCTAGCGGGTTGCGCCATTCGTATCGGAATTGTCCCCTATTCATGATCCGTGTCAACCAGCCGGTCCAAACCAAATCTTACACTGATTCATGAATTTCTTGTCTGTGGGTCGTAGAGATGGAAGGGACAGTCGTTTCTGACATCTGCCTCGAGGTGTCGGGTTTCGTTGCTTGACACTCCGTTACTATTTGCATATTTCTCGCCGTCTGTATTAAGGCCGTCTGCCTCCGGCGAAACCCATTGAGGTCTCCTTTCTCAGGTTTCAGGTAGACACTTCCATCCGTAGTCCTCCAATGAAGCATGATGGCCGAGCGGTCAGCCCGTGATATTCAGTGTGCGCTGAGCAAGGGGATTCAACCCTCGTCTTGGTCGTCCCTGTGTAGGGACCTTGAGCAAGTCCTTCGCACACAATTACTCTGCACTACAACTGCAATTGCGTCGTCGAGACGTGTTCGCGAGCACGACTTGTCGTGATAAAGCGCGTTATAAATGCGGAGTTGTATTGTATTGTACTGGCTCCTCAAGACCCCGCTGTAGCGCCGCTACTGAATATTACCCCATATGAGATCTGTGTCGGTCTACTGGCTGTTAGCTCGACGAGAAAAAACATTTGGATCGACGATTTTCTGCCTATTATGGATTAGAACTATATCTCGGCCAAAAGATGTGTGCCAAATAAATCGAACGACTTCTTAAAGAAGCGACCAAAACAATTTTTGCATCCGCTTGTGTCTTGACTCTTGCTTTTTCCTGTCTCTGAGAGTTATCGATCTACTCCAGTCTTTCATCTAGTCTCGTGTTGTATGAAATCATCGACTGTCCGATCGTTAACGCACGAAGCGTTGACCTGTAGCCAATGCTCGAAGATTGACTTAGTCGTCTGCAGGGTTACAATGTCAATTCGCAGCATCGTGAAGCCAGGAGTCGGATCCAATATAGAATAGGTTGTTTATGTGCACGATTTTTTGTAGTGATCTTCACACCATTCATTTATAACTAAATTTTTTGCTTGAGATCCTCCATTGTCTTTACCATGTTTTAAATAGGATACCACGCCATTTAGCATCACTTTGCTAGCCATCACTGTATACTTTGAAGGTCTCTCGAAGCTAGGAGTTGGAATAATTGATCATCTGATGGCAATGCCACCGCCATGGATCATCGTGTCGATGAGCGCCTTCATTCGGAGCGCCGTGCAAGACGGAAAACAGAATATTGGTCCAAGATAATAAAATTGTGGAGATACAGTTCTGTTGAAACTGACACCTTGCATTTTAGTTTATCGGATTAGCAGGTTTATCATTTTGCCCGGCAGTTGACCGACCAGTTAAACCTAGTCTGTGTTAACCTTTTGTTCGCTTGGAACCGTTATTAAACACGTACGTATTCCGGAAACAACGTCGCAGAAAGCAGAGCTGTCTACATCCTTGGTAGGAGGGTCGTTGGAAGACGCAGGATATACGTGACTGACAGCACTAACTAGCGGTGGCCTCGTCGATCCCTAGAAATGTCGTACAGCCACCTTCAAAATGGACTTTGTTAAGAGAGCTTCTGAAATCACGCTCTGTATAAGGTAATAGAATTACTCAAGGAAATAGGATGGCGATGATTGACTTCCATGTACCGATGATTTGGAGTAGGAATAAAGTCGTTGGGACTATTATGTTGGCACATGTAGGTCGTTGATTCAACCAGAAACAATACGAGTAAGTCGACATCTACTGCTTAGACGGATGACCAAGTCTCTATCAGTATATTTAGTGGCCTACTATGGCTACAGTTGAATTATTCTATGTTTAACGACATCTTGGGGCGAGCAGAGCCACTGATGTCGATCTTACTGTGTCTGACATTCACAGAAACCACAGCAACATCTGACTCAGTGGTTTGTTTATCCATCGGCTACTTCCACCTTGAGCCAAACAAATAGTCTCCTGCGATCATTTGTACTTGCAGTGATTTACGCTGAATCGAGAACGTCGCATATAATGTTAGTGTAATTACAGCACAAGCTTCTATTGTCATTTCGCATTGTCATATCGCATTATAAGAGGCGACAATACGTTGAAAGCAGCGTGTTGACATTGGATACGCATAGTAGCGGAAGTAGCGATTTGCGGTGTTCTAGTCATGTTTCATGAAGTCCACGTTGACTTGTGGTTCTGTTCTACGAACGAGTTAGACTCGTTTTGACCTGGATGCCGAATTGACTTAAAGCGTCTTCGTCTCTAGGGAACGCCTATCCATCGGTTTCAACTTCCCAATTTTAGTCTGATTTCCAGTTTTATGGACCTACTGAATTTTTTTAGAAGACGTCTCCAACGGATTATGACATTTTACAGGGGCTTAACACGAATCGGTCACTGACTGAGTCCTTGTGTACTATTATAAAGGCGCTAGATGAGTCATTGATTGACTTGAATTAGATAATTTTTAATTAATTTTTTTGGCGCGTCTTTTAATTAAATCATCCCACCAAAGGCTCATGATTTCAGAGTTCTAAAAGAACGACAAAGTCATCGGTTGGCGAACATTAATCAAGCGATTAACTGGATCCAGCGTCCGTTTGGTAGTCTCCCTCAAAAACGTAGGGTCGATTGAAGACTTGATACGATTGATAGGCATATATAATGATGAGTATGCAGAGTTTCCGCTCGTTTCAAGTGGTCTCTGAATCGAGGCCCTATATAAAGTCGTAGCTAAAATTACATTGGGAATGGATGCACGTGAGACAGTGTTTGCGCTGTTCGCTTTCTGGTGGACATCATCCTCTGCTCATCAGTCCCCCTTTCGGAGAGTCACTCTCTGCAATGGAATGGACCTGTGCGCTTCTGATGTTCCATTGCATGTCTACGATGTCGACAGCCTGGCTGCAACAATGATTGGTAGCTCATCGTTTCCAGGATGCATTCCACCGAACGTACTCTGCTCTTGGAAGTGTGTGCGGATGCCCAACTGTACGTCATTCAACTGGAAAGCGACGATCAGGAAATGTGAACTCTTCTCCTATACCGCGACGACCTGTGGATCCAGCGCCAATTGTTTCCACTACGAGGTAGGCCTACAAGCAGCAGCCAACTGTCTATTCTAAACCCTACTAATCTAAAATAAATTTAGTCATCCGTTAATTTATGTCTGAGCTCCGCATTTACCAGTCCCATAAGCCCCAACATACCCAATTATATATCATACAATTACAGTTGTATGTGA
The DNA here is from genome assembly GCA_959347315.1 of Bimastos eiseni. NCBI lineage: Eukaryota > Metazoa > Annelida > Clitellata > Crassiclitellata > Lumbricidae > Bimastos > Bimastos eiseni. Next base: position 37,635,833 of record OY365810.1, read on the forward strand.
GGCACCCTTGTAACGGTATGGCCGCATTACGGCGCATTACGGCGTCATATAAATCATCTTTATTATTATTATGATTGTTATTATTATTATTATACCCGTCATCAAAGAACAATGTGTTTGTATGTTGATTCCTTTCTGTAGTCAAACACATAATATTCATGTAGCTACTAATTCTTTTCCGCACAGGTAAATATTGTGCCTGTCCTATTGTTACCAACCAATCTACATAGGTGAATCTTTTGATTGTCTGTATAGTCATATCAATGTATGGACATTAGCTGCCTTCTTCCGTCTGGACTGTCATTTCCTGTCGCTCGTTAATGAGCTGGAGCCTTGCGCTTGGCTTTCGAGTGGCGCTTTAGAAGTTTGGAAATTACGATTACAATCCTTTGTTAAATTCGTATTTTTTTGGAAAAGTTAGGAATTTATTCTCACGCGTCAATGCGACATCGTGTTGGAATTGTTTTTCAGTTTTGGAATAGCAAAACTGCTTTTGGCATTACGGTTTATGGCTGGGACAGATGTCATTGACTCGGAGATGCTAACAATTATTATTAGGCGAAATCAAGTAGGGCACATGTAGTAATAGTTTAAAGACACTGCGTGATGGCAAGGATCATAGGGGTCGCCCTACTCATTTATTCCAGCTTGGGACTGGCACTGCGAGAGTACGAGCTGCGGTGGAGTCAAGTGGTTGGTTAGACTGTAGAGTGTAAATGTTGAGTATAGCCCGGAAGAATAAACCAGATATCTGTAAGCTTATTGTATTTTTGTGTCCAGCAGCGTCTCACATCAAGTGGCAATAGAAGCTGTTCGCCAAACGGTAAGATGCTCCAAGTTTATAATTATCACTATCGCTGTATCATATCAGAGTATCAGATGGGTTGTTGAGAGATGTCAAGTGGAAGAACCGCGTTTGGTTGACTGAAATGCGATAGGTTGTTGATTGCGTGCATGGGATTTCTTGAAGAGGTGGATGCATTTGTGTTCAGAAGGACTGAGTAGTGAATGATATCAAGATGACATAATAATTCCCTATTTAATTTGCGGACTTTTGTCTCCGAACTTTAGTCCAATTTAGGTTCATGTCGATTATTATCTCGTTCGTTAACTTTTTTGCGCTTTATTTTTTGCGATATCGAAGACAGTTTTCTTATTAATATCGTGATTACAAAAGATAAAGTAGCTGACACATGTACATTATGTAATTACACTCCATTGGTATAAGAGCCCAGCAGCAATAATTAACTATGTGATACCTGATCGAAACCATTAACCTCATTACTAATCGTCTATTGTCATCAGCATAAACTCAGCTCATCAGGATCTATGCTGAAGCTTATTTTGCTGAATAAATCATAACTTTCCAGCTAAGTTAATGTCATCGTAGATTTAAAGTTACAATTCTTCATTGCACAATTGCTCAGCATGATGAACTAATGTCACACGATAGTGACGTTTAGCAAATGAATAATAATGATAGTAGTAGGCCTAATAATAAAAACATAAATAACGATAATAACAATAATAATAATAATAATAGCAAAAACATTGACGATGGTAATGATTATAATTCGAGGCCTAATGACACCTTAAGCCACTAAGGGACAACGTGGACTAAATTTGATCATTGATCCTGAGCTCTAAGACAATTCCACTGTCTTGTGAGAATTCAGTATTGAACCAAAACAATTGTACAATCAACAACAATGCTGCCCGCAGAGTAGTTGCTCTACAGTATAGTAGCTGATGCTGACTAACTTCCTGGTTCGAACGAGGCAGAAGTGTATATATGGATCGAAAATGAAGAGAAATGCACTCCATTGTATTTAGAGAAGATTCTGCTAAATGTCTTATACGAGGCTAGGAGACTGTTTCTTTTGTATCATTGAAGACATTGCAAGGAATAGTCTTTCCGATCAAGTGTGGAATGCACCTTCGCTGGAGACATTCTAATCAGAATCCAAGGCCTATCTTTTTAACTTTCATATGATTGCCATTGACTTATGAACTCATGAAGTAATATAGGCCTACACAGCCCATCCTTGATCTCAGCAACAGCGCAATACAAATCGTCTGCTTTTTCTTTTTTTTTTCTTCGTCTGCTATTTCTTCGTCTCATAAGATAATCATTATTATTGATATTATTATTAATAGTAGAAGTATTGGTAGTTGTAGTGAAAGTAGCCCTGGTAGTAGTGGCAATATCAATGATGATGATGATGATGATGATGATGATAATAATAATAATAATAATAATAATAATAATAATAATAATAATCATAATAGAATTATTATTGTTTTATTATTATTTTTATTATTATTATTATCGTTTATTGAGTAAGAAAACAATCTGACATAAATGCACAAGTGCTAACAAGAGTGACAGTATAAAAATGTTTTATTAATTCTCGTCCGAGGTATTGGTATCGTTATTATAATTTTTTCATATTATTATTATTATCATTATTATTATTATTGTTGATGTCATTGTTATTATTATTATTATAATCATTTAGCATGGTAGAGTTGACGAAAAACCGATGGCGTTCCATCGATGGACAGCTACCGAGAGTCTCTGGAATAGGTAGCTTGTCTCAAGTGTGTCATGGGTCACATCGGATAGCCTTCGTCACAGCAATTATTATTATTATTATTATTATTATTATTATTATTATTATTATGCCATACCTCATAGTAAAAATAATGAAATATGGCATCACACATTGGCTGAACTCACTCAGCACTTTAAATAACGACTTGGCAGCTTTTAAAGTCTACAAAATAGTTGTTTCATTTAAGCAGAGTTTGGGGAACCTGAGCGAGTTTGGGAACTGTGAGACTCAACTTTCAATGCTAAAGATTTGTATCAAAACCTCTGTAGACCCTATATGGAACGATGTTTCTGGCGACACTATCAGCATACAAAAGACACCAATCAATGGCCAGTTATTCATGTGGGAGCACAGTCTAATAAAGACCTTAACGAATCAGATGGAACCGACTTTCTTCCTGGATTGAGAACGACATAAAATGGCAATGGTTAGACTTTTATACTTGTGTGGATAAATATACGAAATGCTCCGTAGACTAATTATTATAGTTCGCATGCCTCGTTGAATTACCACAATGGAGCATTGTCGCGTTCAGTACAACGCAATAAAGTTATGTTTTCAATGACCCATAAAGCACTAGCTTGCACGACTCCACCTGCAGCAATGGATGCACGTCTGCTGAGGACCTTTAACGTCGCCCTCCCCTTCATCCAGGCTTTGGATTGGCACTTCCAGAGTGCGAGCAGTGACGGAGCTAATTTTCTGTACACCCGCTGAGAGCGCCTCTGAATAGCTAGCACTGTGAGAAGCGCTATATAAATAACCAGATACGATGTATCTGTATATTATATGTATGTATTCGTGTTTATGTATGCAGTTCCATTATGACCCTAACGCAAAGCTATTAAGCGTTGATCCATGTCTTTGTGTCTTCTTTTGTTATCGTATATCCCGCATTCTGTTTCTATTCTGCTTCAGACTCGATTTCTGTAGCTCAGGAACAAACAAACCCAGTGTCGTTTGACAAATGTGGACACGAGCAGCGTTGCTCTTGATTTCTCACTGAGCTGGCCTTGATCGATTCACAATTGTTTAAGCTATATTGTCAAATGGGAGAAAGCCAGCTGCATTTCTGTCCTGACCACAATGACTCAAACTATAGGCTATATGGCATTTTACCGCCTAGAACTCCATTTGGAAACTCTGCCACTGAGGAAAGCAATGCTAAAGATCTTTGTGTTGTTAACTGAAGCGACTACTGCTGCAAGTAACAATCAACATGGGATACATACATATGTATGTATATATATATAAACATTAAATGCTCCAACAGCTATGCGCGTGCGTTAGTCCGTGCGTGTGCGTGTATGCGTGTATATGTGTATGTAGGTGCGTGTGTGTGTGTGTGTTTGTGTGTGTATGTGTGTGTGAGTGTGGGTGTGCATGTGTGTGTGTAGTAACTATAAATGTGATGCCAATTAGTAGGATTTCAATGAATCTCCTATATAAAAGCGAGGTTAAATAAACTTGCAATCTCTCACCAATTTGAAATGAAGAAACTTTATGCATAAATTTTATTTTCCGACAAATGCACACGGTGTGGTCAGTATCACTGATCAGAGTACGTAAAATAGCACAGATAAGACCCTCTGCTGTGCAGGACAACTCTTGGTTGACTGATCCAAGCTTATTCTTTCCACAGCAGCCTTATATTTAACATAAATGGGTTTCTATGCGGAGAGTACATTAATGGTAGTAGGATTTATTAGTCATAGCTAACGGCGGATATGTTCAGAGAACACAAATCACTGAGCGATTATCTCAACTGTGTATTCATGTACCTGTCAACCTTATATTTGGGTTAAATATTTCTTTGTATTTTCATAACAGCAACGTTCCATAAATCTTGTATCAACTCGACTCTCCTCAAGCTTTCTGCTATTTGATAATTATTCCAAAAGATGTATCAAAGCAATTATAAGGAATTCGGCCCCGTGATAAATACTCGATAGGACCACAGTTCAAGTAGGTCTGCAGGGAATCAATAGTAGTCGAGTGCATTATAACAAGGGCTGTTGAACCATTGTGAGCCGCGGTCGGATGAACGGACGGCATCGTCTTCTGTTTCAAAGCATCGGCTTTCTCTATATTCCATACTGCTTCTATTACTACTACCATATCTTCTCAGACTACATCCTCCTCCGTTTCCTCTACTACTACTACTACTACTACTACTACTACTCCTACTACTACTACTACTACTACTACTACTTCTACTACTCCTACTACTACTCCTACTACTCCACCTCCTATTACTACTACTACTACTACTACTACTACACCTACTCCTTCTACTACTACTTCACTTACTCCACCTACTACTCCCCACCTACTACTACTACTACTCCACCTACTCCACCTCTAACTACTCCACCTTCCACCACTACTACTTCTACTACTCCACCTACTACTCCACCTCCACGCCACTTTCTCTACTACTGTTTTCACAACTCCTTCCACTTCCACTATAGATACTACTACTACCGCTTCCCCTACTTCCACTACTTCTAATACTATCAGTGTCATCCCGTGTTTTTCAACTTTATAACTAATTTTCATAGCTTTCTCACTAACTGGGGACGACTCCATCGGACAGTTGTTCATCGATGGCATCGCAGTAACCAATCTGACGAATAGATACGTCTATTCCCAGTCGGACAGTGTCCCTCTTCCACCAATGGCTCGCGTGATTGCCATCAGGGTGGACAACGGGGACTGGAAAGGAGGACTTCTCGGTTCCAGCATGACCTTCGTAACCGACAGCGCCTGGAAGGTGTCCACAAGTTACACAGACGGTTGGATGTCGACGAGTTTCGATGACTCTAGCTGGTCCAATGCCAATCCTTATGCTCTTAACAACGGCAGTGGTCTATATGACGAATTGCCACAGATCCGTGGTGATGCTCAGTGGATTGCTTCTAACAATGTCTATCAGAGTGTTACCTACTATCGATATCGAATACATTGCGGTAAGTTCATAATATTCAATATTATATTGTTGATAATTAATAATTAAATACACATATAATAAAAATAAATATGATGGCCAAGTCAAATGGTTGATAATTTATCGAATATTGTCATTTCAGTTGATGATATTGCCACACCACTTTTTGTGGCTGCCATTAGTTTTAATTATAATGAAAAATATGTGTAACCTATGCTTTAGTATTTTAATTCCATTTAAAACAATGCCAGGTTGCTTTAACTATCACTGCAATCAAACTAAGCATTGACTTCGCAATGCCTACAGCGGGTTATGTTATTCATCCAGAGTCTATGGATTGTCTAGATTGCAGACGCTCCATATAATTCCAAATACCAGAAACACGATTTTGATTAGAGCTGAGTCATTAGTCCCTTGCCTGCATTTTACTCTTCTTTGAAATTAGTTATCCTGAAGGGCGCTGTATTGAGCTCACAATTTTTGATTGATTTACCTTATCAAAGATTTTCAGTTGATTTCTAACTATAATTGGTATTGCTTATCTTACAGATCAATGAGCTCCGTGTTTGATGAACGGCGAATTTAACCATGGATAAATATCCCCATCTCTGAGCTTAAGTACAATTACAATGACATTACGGCAGAGACCTGCAAGTCCTAAACTACAAAGTCTGGAGAGACCGGTATAAACATAAAGCGTGGACAGTTACTTCAAAGCAATTTGAAATGTTTGATGGACGGTGATCAAGATGTAGCGAATAGCCTACTATGAGATATAGATATTATGTTCTTTGACACAACGATGCCTACAATATCCTCGGCAGTAGACATTCACCTTTAAGACCGATTGATTTGATAGCATTTAGCCTGAATCATTCGAGTCTTGTTTTAAGTAGCGCCGTGCTGTTTCGGATATTCATATTTACAACTGAGCATTATACTCTTCGCTCATTGAATAGGTCTAGTTTTCCAAATTCTAAATAAGTCGCCGTGTTTCAGGAGCAAATGACGACCTTCCTAAAGCTGCGCTATGCAACAATATTTGCTATTGATTTTAATAACGACGATGATGATGACGATGACGACGATAATGATAGTTATAATTATTCGTTTATAGCTACTAGAACAGTCGTGTTGGCAAATCGCAACATGGTACATTAATGCGGATTTACATGTAAATATAACGACGGCCAAAAATGAGATCAAAATGAGAAGCTGCACCAACAACACGTAGGACTATTAATTTCTTATAATGAATTTCATGATTTTATCTTGATGACGTAAATTAAATATACATGCCATACTTAAATATAGCAACAGTTTAAGGATTACTAGGAATTTTACATATTTCATGGCCACACGTTGAGACTAACATAAAAGCGATTGGTTTGTCTTGATATAAAGAAATCTTCAACCCTTTCCGAGTGTGACTGTATTGATTGCTGTGGACCATGCCATTGCAATCAGCGTGTGATATATTTGAGATGAAACCCAATGGAACCCAACTATGAATGCGACTGCCATTCCTATCGTCAAATATCACACGGTGACATTAGCTTAGAAATGATCCATGGCATGTATGTATGTGGTCGATAAAAAACCAAGAGAACGTTACTGTAGTCTTTGTCATACACTAAGTCATAATGGACGTGAATATCATAGAGCCTTCTTTGTCCCTGGCAGTGGTACTAAATACGGAATGTCTCAGTTGGATTCCGGTCGATGTTCGTTGTCATGTACCACCTAGCGGGGTGCCTGAGTCATCATTCGGTCATGTTGGGGCATATCTGAGGAAATATAAAGGTGCTACATAAGATTTTCATATGCATGGAGAGATGATCTCACGGGAAATGTAATTCAAACTATTTGGTCGATTTTTCTCGCTTTGAGTTACGGCTCAATGTATTCTATGAAAGTGAAAAAAGAGGCAATTTAGCTAGAAGCTCTTTAAAGACGTTTCTTCCTGCAATGTAATGTAATGGAAAACTTATATAGCGCCACTCGATGTCAGAGGCTCAAGTTAATAATATACATGTACACATGAAACGACCTTGGACAAGTTGCTCACTAATAATAGTCTGTAAGGAAGGCAACGGGAAACCACCTCACTCATCTTATCCCCAGGTGACGTAAAGCCAATGAACCTGCCTTCGGGCAGAAGACTCATCATCATCATCATCATTATCATCATCATCACCATCATCATCATCATCACATGAAACTAAAGAAACAAGCAAAATCAACTATTAAAGAATTTGAAGAAACACAGTAATTAAAACGACATTGCATGTATGTATTTTCCCATCACACATTTATGTATTCATTCGTTCATTCATTAGTTAAAACATTAATTTACCCCCCCCCCTCAAGAAGTCAACTCGGAGGCGCTCCCAGCCCAACCACGACGATACAAATCATCATTTTCGTCTTTTAGTTCTTGAGCAATTGGACCTAGAAACATGTCCCGTTGGGGTTTTAGTTTTGGGAAGATGCGGTTGTGTCAGTCTCTTCGCATGATAATGGAGATATATAATGACAAATGAATACAATAATTTTCAGATAATTGAGAAATCATTTGCAGCATTACGCTTCACAGCGAGCCCAGAGTCAAATCAAGCAAAGCAACACAAAATAATTATAAATTATGTAATAATTTTTGTGTGGATAATTACAAATGTTACTAAGTTTTCGTTGAAGAAATCGCCGAATAACGTTTTCAAAAGAAAGATTGCTTTTCCTAGCAAGAAATGCAGCCATTGTTTCCGAATATGGATGTTGACAGTCGATAAAGTATCTGAGTTTCAAATACATGGCAATGAAATGTCTGCCAAGAAAATAACGACGTTGAATGGAGAATGTGCGCTACAGAAACTCTGGAAGTTGTTCCACGTCACATTCAAAGCTTTCAGCAATAGACTCAATGGTCACGTCGTAAATATCTAAATCATTCTTGGGTGGTATAAATAATAGAAGATAGTTTGAAATGCATACAAAGACTGTACGTCTCTATCAAAAAAGAAGTTAAGCGGTGTCAGCACCAGGACATTCGCAAATGCAAAGGCCTTAAAATCGCTGCGCAGATCAGGCTCCTTCAGAATTTGTTCACACAAAGGCAGCAATTCATTGTATCGACGACATTTATAGAGATGCAAAGCTCGATAGCAGTTGACTTTGTTGCACTGAATGTCAAAGCTTTCGCCGATCGCTAAGTAGAATGATGTCATATTTTCTAAAGCAAATTCTGTTAGACCATCAATAAATTTTCTTTCTACTATCAAAGGATCCACGGTTACATGTAAAGTCACATCGAATTTTATTGTCTATGAGTCCGCTCTCCAGTACACACATTGTCTGGAATCTTTCCAGCATATGCTTGCCTTACTTGCACAGGACTTTTGCCTGGTTAGAGCAAGCAAATATTTGTCTAAAGACGATGCTAAAGCAAACCAATACGTGTTCCTTTTGAATTGTCGATAAACAACTTCGACACATGTCATCATAGTCAAATAAACAGCGAATACCTTTGGAGTAATACGAAGATCAAGACAGATCTGCCTCTTGTTATAGTCTATATTTTCACCAAGCTTCTTGCAAAGCAGACAAAATCCAACGATTCTGACAACGTCATCAATAAAGAACAAACAACTTGCGTTCAATGTTTCAAATCCCACGTGGAAAAGTTGATTCATTAAAACCGTCGAACAAAGGTCCACTGCAGAGTGTCTTTCCAATGCTGCAAATTTAAGGGCAGCTAGGTAGACCAAAGCCGCAGGAGCAATGATGGAGGATCGAGAATCGTCACATTCTAAAACCTCTATAAGAAATTTCTTTGACAAAATAGGCAATAGTTAAAATTCTGAAGGGCTATTTAACCCAGTCAATTTCTCCATAAAATCCTGAGCTCGCAAAAATTGAAACTGACTTGTTTCTGATTGTGGTTTTGGAAACATGTGATACTTACATCTAACGATTTTCGGTGTCAAGCAAGTCCCTTTGACATATTCAGCAAACAGTCCGCTATCCCAAGAGATTTTTTTGCATTTTAAATCACATGCAACACTTAGGCTAAAAAGTACTTTATCAAAATACTCTAGGCACCGAACGTTATCCGAAATTAGTAGTACTGCCATTTCACAACGCGTAAGCAGTCCCAATTTTCTTCTCAAACGAGCATGATGTAAACAGGCTCTTGGTTCTATTCTTACTCTAGAATTCAGTACGTTACGAGCATAGTCATTGCAATATTCAAATCCAACTGAAAACAGGAAATTGAAGGATTTTGGTTTGCTCGTTTTCCGAAATTGAAGGAGAGATTCCGGTTGCGTATCAATACCTATATAGTGAACAAAAGTATGCACGCAACTATCTTCCACATCAACTTTTGATCCACGTGAGCGATCGCTCCCAAATTTTGCAAGAATACTTCCTACCACCCGACGAAAAACATAAAGGGTTTGCGATCCCAAAATTCTACCCTTTCCACGTGTTACTGGTTGAAGACTATGCACAAACGCAACGAAATAACGCGCAAATTTAGAAAGTCCGCTTGATGCTCCACATTTCATTGGCGCCACCTGTCGAGTTCTCTGTGGCGAATATACTTTTCCACATTTTTATTAAAGTTCATTCGGCCTCTATATCATATATATCAAAACCATGAGGATGACGAGGAGGAACTCCCCACTGGTTTACTCTAACAGCGCCAGTCCCAAGCCTGGCTAAAGGAGGAGTACGACGGTAATCACAATCACTATCACACAATGTCGTTAAACTGAAACTACTACTAATTAGGAGGAAACTCCGCCACTGTTTGCACCCTAACAGTGCCAGTACCAAACCTAAATAAAACAGGAGAGCGAAGCTAATGATTTTTGTCGTATAGTGTCGTTACATTGCAACTCCTGTCAAGGACAAATCCTGTCAAGGAGAGGAGGAGACAGAGACAAAGTCAGAGATGGACAGACGGAAATACAGAGATATAGAGAGGGACATAGAGGCGCAGGAGAGAAAGGTCGAGAAATAGAGACAGAGAGGAGAGAGAGATATAGAAACGGAGACAGAGACAGAGACTAAAAGAGAGACTAGAACAGAGCCAGAAACAGAGACTGGGTTTAATCTAGAATGTCCAAGACTGGGAAACAACGCTTTCTGATGCAGATTTAACGCCTTTTCCAGGGCAAAATAGAAACGTTTTCGCCATTAGGTCTCCCCGGGCAAAGCCGGATAATTCAGCAGTAATTCGTAAAATTCTGATTTACTTTACAAGCAACTTCACCTTTGAAATTGTTCCGAATGTGCAGCAGTATGTAATTTTCGACGAACCAGTGACAAGGAATTCCAGACTTGCAGAATACATTCAACTGTCTTTCAGTATTGTCAAGGATCGTGCAGGTTGATGGCTGGTGAAATAAATTTGCTTCAGGAATGAAATAGTTCGGACAGTTTCTACTCTTCAGCCATTCGGAAAGCTTCTGTCACAATTGAGAGCAGAGCACAATAACAGAAGATGAAGTCCACCATTCTGGTGACATTTCTTCACAAGTCCATAACATCAGTGTCTTTAAATGATACGTACAGAGAATTTCATCTTCCTTTGGGCGATACTTTTGAATTAATTCTTACTTCGCGAAGAATCTTAGCAAATGATAGACAATCTGCTGAACTGGAGTCCAACTTTGAAGCAAAATTACTTCTGCCACTGAAAATGACAACTCCACTGCATCATGTCGTTCCTACATACTCCATGTTGAACGTATGGCATGGCAACCATTTTGTACAACTTCAGCAATTGTATCAATCGTAATATCTACGTCGTTTAGGCCAACTTTGGGCTTCTTTAGGCCACTGAGGGCCCAAATGCTTCTAACGGTATCATGCGACATAGTGTCTTCCTTGAGACCTGGAAACGTAACTGCTGGACCACTCACAGTATTTGGCTCCTCGCCAAGACGCTGAGTTACCTTCAAAAGATCAGTTGCCCGGGCAATTATATTATCCATTAGGTACCTCATTGGACGGTTTGTAACGCAAAATTCATACTTTTTTCTTTCCAGTTATAATTCAGTTTTCCCAAATAAATAAGTCGAACAAAATCTGGATATCTGAGGTACTATTCAAGCTTAAAACATTTGATTGTCTCGGCTAAGCCATTTACATCACTTGGTAATACTGGAAAGTCGGCAACGAAAGCCAACTTATCAACCAAGTAATATAATGTATCGATGTCGTCGATGCAAGGATTCAGAGGTCGGATATAGAACTCCTCAATGCTACCACAAATCATGGCGTAATGTATTGGCACACGCCATAAGGATTGGACGGGAATACGTATGCGATCAGAAAGAGCATCATTCGATTTTGGAAGCAACTGACACGTACCAACAATAAAATCTGACGAAAGTTCTTCCAACCGTTTATCCGAGTTTTTCATCATCTTAAATGAAAATGATCATATTTCCAAGATATATCAAAATCGTTATCATTTCATTATCAGCACCATCATGTCACGATCGGCATTGTCGTTGCAGTAATCATTGTATATTATCAATATCATCATTGTGACAAATCACTCCTCTTGGCCAAGACGATGCCGATCGTGGCATGATGGTGCTGATAATGAAATTGATAACGATTGTCGATAACGATTGTCATAACGTCGTGATCATGCCTCAAAATGCTCAAGCAAGTCATGCAGTGAACGTTTCGCATCATAAAGCAAGTTCACAATTGCTTAACCCATAACGCTTCTGAGGCCGCTGTTAGCGGCCAATTTTAAAGCGTTTGATATAATAATTGGAGGGGTAATGAAATAATTATGTTCAAAGCATATTTCTTAAAGTGTAGGCCTACCTACTAGTGTGGTTTCTTGGTCTGTTTCGATACCCAAGTTATCACATCATCACATTTCACATCGAACCAGGTACGGCACTTTATAACAAAGGCCCCTATGTGCTATAGATGCATTTCAGTCCTCGCACGAAGAGCGCATTATAACATTTTATGTGGCTTATTAAATTAATCAGGTTACGAAAGTTAGATTTGAGGTAGGGAACGTGCACAACATGGCAGCCATTTTGTACAAAGCTGCATCATCGACCGATGCTTTATGACAAAATGAATCACGAGAATGGAGAGAGAAGAGTGGAAAGAGTAAACAGATTTAAGTATGATTGTAGACGATTTGATCAACGGTCAAACCAGATGAGTTTGGATATTGAGTGTGGAAACATCAATTACTTCAGCACAGGTCACTCCTCAATCAATGCAAAAAAATCCGAACGCACAATTGTTGTACACTGAAGACCTGCAGGTATACCTACTTAGCCTAGGTCTTAGCTTTGCAATGTTATATTTTGAATGGCTAGAAATCAAACACAACTTACCATGAAATCAGACACAATTTACATCGAACAATACTAATATCTAAAAGGGAATGTCAATGAATGAAACCAGTAAGTTGAAATGCATTAATTCAAAACGGCCAGGCACAGTAAAATTAATATCCTGTAGGAACTGCTTCTCATCGCAACGCCCAGAGTCAAAGAGTTCACAAGAAACAGTGACCAATTCGGATAATTATCAGACGAATCGGCTAAATACGAAAGCATCACTATGGAAATAAACAGTTCTATGAAGCAGGAAGTGTAAGGTGCACAGCAGTTCTATTTTAGCCCACAATTGCTGTAGCTGCAATTAGCACCATAACTAGTACTATTGTCGCAGCTGCTGCTACATCTGTTATAAAAATAATAATAATAACTATTTATTTATTTTTATTTGCTGTTATTATTATTATTATATTCCTGTTGTTATTATTACTATTGTTATTAATATTATTATTATTATTATTACTTTCATCGTCACCCCCAACGTCATCGTCCCCACCACCACCACAACCACCCCCAACGTCATCGTCCCCACCACCACCACAACCACCCCCAACGTCATCGTCCCCACCACCACCACAACCACCCCCAACGTCATCGTCCCCACCACCACCACAACCACCCCCAACGTCATCGTCCCCACCACCACCACAACCACCCCCAACGTCATCGTCCCCACCACCACCACAACCACCCCCAACGTCATCGTCCCCACCACCACCACAACCACCCCCAACGTCATCGTCCCCACCACCACCACAACCACCCCCAACGTCATCGTCCCCACCACCACCACAACCACCCCCAACGTCATCGTCCCCACCACCACCACAACCACCCCCAACGTCATCGTCCCCACCACCACCACAACCACCCCCAACGTCATCGTCCCCACCACCACCACAACCACCCCCAACGTCATCGTCCCCACCACCACCACAACCACCCCCAACGTCATCGTCCCCACCACCACCACAACCACCCCCAACGTCATCGTCCCCACCACCACCACAACCACCCCCAACGTCATCATCAAACATTTCACTCATGTGTATTTTATTAATGTGTGCATGCATGCGTGTTAATCTTCATGCATTTCATTGAATTTGGAGAATATATCTCAAGAACGGATATCAACATGATAGTCAATGGATCTAAGTAGAGGCGCTGGTTTAAATAAAAAGGAATTTTGACATGAGCCGAGCATCGACGAATAGATTAAACGCTCTGAGGTGAAAGTAAAAAAAATGGTTCGATGAGCGTGACTTTCAATGGCCCCAAGTGGGACAACGCTAAACCTATGAGATGAAAAAATGAATGTGTCGCTTTTTGTAGTATCCGATGTAAGCGGCTCATATGCCTGGATTGAAACGAGTGTGATTCAGGAAGACATTGTTTTCTTCAGGTACAGGATTGACTATTGTGATCTGCATGTAGTACCGTGATCGAACATTTTGCTGATGGAACCCTCTAAGCTGTTTAGTTTTTCTTATTAGGCCTAATCTGATCTTTGGTTACTCTGACATTTCATCTTCTATATTATTTTCTGATGATTTTGATTGCGTCTCAACTTAAAGCGTCTATCGATTGAATCTGCATGCATCATTACTTTGCAATAGAAGTAATTCCACTCGGTTAGAATAGACAAGATTTGGGAAGATTAGACGATAAAATACAAGATTAGGCCTACCTCTATTTTTTAAATTTTCATTACTGCAATTTTTATGCATCCTACGTACGTTTAGCAAGCCACTGTTAGGTTGTTACATAATGTCAGTTGTCAGCTAAAGCGTTTAGCAATAGAGCGAATTGATTTTCATATATCTTTCACTATTTATTTCAATAATGTTCCCTGTTCCTATCTTTTGAGTCAGTAATGGCGTTTGTATATCAGGAACTATACAGGTTAACGACACCGTGGAATCAGATTCCATATAGACCGACATGTGCATTAATAATATAATAATAATAGTAATAGTAATAATAATAATATAATAGGCCGTCGGATAACTGTTTGCTGAATCAAATGAAGTATTGATGCTTCTAGCCTCAGTGCTAAACGATGTTACTGATTAATCATTACAATCGATTTACTGGTGTCTCTCTTAGAGCGTCGATTGTAATGATTAATCAGTAACACTTCATCAATCCTGATGCTAACTCTGCCGGGTTTAAGCAACACTGCATCACCTCATCTTGGCGTTGAAGACAGTCGGAATATTGTTTACTGAAGCAAGTAATATTATATTTCCAGAAAATGTCGAGTTTTTCATATTTCTCATCGTTTAACTCTGAGACTAGAAGCATCAATACTTCAGCTTACTAGTATGACACACTTCAATCAATGCAGGAACATCCAAGTGCACAAATATTATGCAAGGTGATGACCTGTGTCGGCTGGGTAGCATCGTAGACTCTAATATTGCATTAATATTTTGAATGGTTAGACATCAAACGCAACTTACCCCATAATATATTTAAGGGCCTATACCTCAATGTCAGTTAGACCTACCAAAATCTAGGTGTTGAACCACATTCATTGAAAATGCTAACACAAAAAATGTTCTGCTGTTCATTTATCCCGATGCAGCCCCGAAAGAAAGCAATATTATTATTATTATTATTATTATTATTATTATTATTATTATTATTACTATTATTATGGTTCATAAAATCCTTTAACATTTTCCGTGAGGAGGCAAATATTATCCGGTAACAGCTAGTGACATCTCGAACTGCTGCGTTTCAACCAGTTCCTACAGGCAACAGATACTGCTGCCTTCTCTGGCACGGCACCAGCCGATGAAATGCCATTTTACGACTGCGCATAGCAACACGTGCCATTACCGTCAACCGAGGAATTCCTAATTTCTTCTCCTGCTCTCCTGTCCACTACTGTTTAATCGGTTGCTGTTTCTAAGAGCATTGTCTATTTGTTTCTTTGTTCACATGTTTTGTTTGTTCCTTTTGTTCTGTCTCTTTAGTTTCTCATCCCTGTAGGCCTATTGACAGCTCCTTCCGGTACTATAGGTCACCGGTTGGGTGGATGTTCCCTGCATACACAGTAGAACTTGTTGATCTTCGTCCGCTGTTGTTCCGTCCTTTCCGGCCGCTATGCGTACACGGAATATGTCCTACACAGAATGAATGCTGAGAACGGACGTTGTCCAAAATTAATGTCGATGGTTTTGGAGGTAGAAATGCCTTCTCATTGTTGAAATGTTTCTTTGTGCTTTCACTCACGCTGTTTCCTCTTCCTTCGTTGCTGGGATGGCTCTTTCAAGTCCATACATGTGATAAAAAATGTATTTTTGTATTACTGTAGATTCAGATGATGTCTGTAGTCGCGAGGTCAGGGATTCAAATCCCAGTCTTTAAATCAGAGATCTGGTTGAAGATTTCTGCAAATGAAAATCGAGCTAAACTGAGATCCTTGAACGAATGCTGTCGGTGGGCAGACGAGATGGTGAGGGAGAGGACTGGTCAAGAGCCCTCATGCTTAGGATAAGCGACATGACGTCTTTGACACTTTATAAAGATGGCTGCCTCAGTTTAAAGTTCTGCTCTTCGTCTCTATCTCTTTATTTTTATTCCCTTTGTCTACAACTGCTACGGTTTTCGGTCAGACCTTAACTCTTTAAAGACCAGCATGTACTAAAGTGTAAGGTATAATCAATGACGTCAATCGTTAAAGAGTTAATTGTCAGACTTTGTGGAACCGGTGCTCTGATTAGGCCTACTATAATTGTTGGTGATGAGCGTGGCGTTGTCCAAAATTGATTACAGCGCAGTTCTATGGTCTGTCCTGACTTTGCATTCAAACTGTTTGGACGACATTTACAGATTTCTGTAGGGACTGCGGATATACCTGGAAAACACAGCTTCTTTCTTTCTTATTGTCTGAATTGATTTGTCGATCGATGTGAATCTAGTAATCAATGAATTCTTAGACGGCGATTCTATTTATGGCCAAGTGAATCAAGCGATTGCCATTCCATGTGCTTGCTACTGATTTTCCTCGTAAATTCATCGATCCATGCCTTCCAAGCAAGAACAGACAAAACTAATCACAGAGCAGGGAGCAAGACTTAAACTACAGACCGCACGGAAAAGCATAATTATTATGCAGAGAGACAGTAAGCATATATAGAGGTAACGACGACATTAGAGAGAGATAGAACGGAGCAAAAGAAAGAGCGGAAGAAATGTTGCCTGATAGCATTAACGCAACCATTTTATAAGTCACTATTCATAGCTTTGGATTGTGCAGCCTGGGTTATGTGGCAATTAAATGCATTTTCAACCGAGTTTAACTGCGAGGTCCAATGATTTACAACCGTCGTACCATAACGCTCACACAGTTTTGATTCATACATTCAGAAGCGATCAGTTGCGTGTTTTCAGTAATTCACCTTCAAAATCTCAGTCAGGAACCGTTTCTCTTCTATATATTATGATAGATGCGATCTTGTCTGATATAATATATATAATTAAATAGACTTATGTCATATATATTTATTTTATTTTATTCCCTCTGGCAAACTAACTCAAATGCTACTTGTCATGGCGAGAGTTTTTAAGAAATAAGGTGGAAAAGTGGAAAGAAGAGATCATAGATGAGAAACGACAGATAGGTTGAAAATGAAGACGAATAAATCGAAGGAGAAATGAATATAAGAGTAGGTTTTATACCAACCATTGGCAACCAGGTTAGATAAACCTACATTATTTTTATTATTATTATTATATTATTATTATATTATTATTATTATTATTATTATTATTATTATTATTATTATTAAACGGACAATTTCTTGAGCGCCGTAACGCAGCCATGCCGCTACAAGGGCGCTTTACAATAACACAGTCAGCAAAAGACAAGAAAACCATACTACGACATTATCTACATCAGTTCCTCAGGGAAATGCCTTCATAAACAGATGAGATTTGAGCCGTCCCCTTAAGACCTCAATCAATGCCGCAGAACGCACTTCAGGTGGCAGGCTATTCAAGCAGCGCAGGCCAGCCACAGCGAAGGCACGATCGCCGAATTTGGTCTTGATCTTGGGGACAAGAAGAACTCCACGCGCAGCTCCATGCAGCTGGAGACCAGCTAAACACGACGACGTTAGTCTGCAGAAAACTGAAAGGTATCCCGGCGCGATACCATGGAGTGCTTTGTATACGAGTAGACACAGCTTGAACTCTTTACGCTGTGGTATAGGCAGCCAATGAAGCGTGTAGCGCAGACGGGGTGTCACGTGATCGAAACGTCGGCGTCCGAAGAGTAGCCTCGCCGCAGCATTCAGGACGGACTGTATGCAGTGTAATGTACATTTCGGTGCTCCTGCAAGGAGGCTATTACATATATGATAAGAATTCTGGTCGGAGCAAGGACAAAATTTAGGCCATTACAGAAACTTGCAATGCCCTCACGCCAGAGTCACAATAAATGAAACAAAATATTGGCATATCGCTCATATATATATATACATATATATATATTGCAATAATTGCACTTGCTTCCTATTTAGCAGAGGATCGATTATAGATCTGCTTCACATGTGTACAACGTACTACATTTCATCCGATCAACCTATTCCCTCTGTTTCTTGTTTTCTCCTCATACATCTCGAAATGGCACTCTATGAATAAATGCTGCCAATCTTACAAACATTGTTCGACTCTTTGGCGCTTCTGGTTGCACTCTGCGCGATTCCTTTCAAGTCTAAACGAAGTAACGATTAGGTTCTTTGATTATTGTCCAATCCACCGTATCGCCTCACTGCTCGTGTAATGATCTATTAAATGATGTATTAATATATATATACATATATATATATACATATATATACATACATATGTATGTATCTATGTCCGTTTGCATGCATGCAAGTATATATTCATGTTTGAATGTTTTTATTTATTTAGACATGTGTGTTTATATGTAAGTCTATGCATGTGGGTATGTCATCAATATGTCCATGCTTTCTTGTACATAGCATTCATGTATATACTCGATGTCTGGCCTTTGTATTGCAGTTGGTGAATATCTCTAAGGAACGGCTGTCAGCAAGATTGTCAATAGATATAAGTATCGGAGCGTCTCATTATAAGAGGAGTTCGTAACATGAGCTAAGCTTAAGATGCCATGCTTAAAAGAAAGACCGTTTAAAAGAGACGGTGCTCAAGCAAGATGCAGCAACTTTTCCTTCAACTGACTCTCTGTATGTTAAACATTTTGAATCGACATCAGCGAGGCAATTTTTGTATTGCTTCGGTAACCAAGTAACTCTGTGTTACACATTTACATCTACACCAACAAAACACTTTTTACACAGCTGTAGTAACCAAAATTCACTAGTAAACATGTGCATCATCGACCAACACAGTCAGCACTCCAATGCAATGAATACTCTAATACATTATAGGCATAATGTCTCATTGAACACAAAGCCAGGCAGTAATTCTCTGTCGATCAATAGTCAGGCGAATGCGCTTAGAAAAACTGTTGGGTCTTATTCATAACACTGACCGGATTTGACCAGGTATGTTAACATCTCGTCTGGCGGCTGTGTTATCCAGAAGTACGCCAGGATGCATTCACTGTCGATTGCACAGTTTCTTGTCATATGGGTGACATCCACGAGTCAGAATACTTACAGACTGGTGACATCGGACTTCGATGATTCGGCTTTATGTGCCGCTGATCAACCTACTGTTTCTTTTGCTCTCGGTCAGTTGAAACTTCCTTCAACTGACTCTCTCTGTCCTCCACCAAATGCCCTCTGCTCGTGGAAGTGCACGAGAGCACTCAACTGCACGTCTTTCAACTGGAAGGCAGCGACAGGGACGTGCGAGTTATACTCCTACACTCCAAGTCATTGCGGATATATTCCTGGATGTGTTCATTATGAGGTACGTCTAACGTTTCAGAGAGTTATTTTAACAGGCACACGCAGTTCTAAGAGGTTATTAGTCTTGATTGAGCCTTATAATACTTCTTTAGTTTTTAAATAAGTTTCTAAATAAGTTCTATGCCGATGATGAATATAATGATTATTTGGATGATGATGGCAGTGATGAAGATATAATGCTGATGACATTGATTGTAGGGATGCTACACGAATGATGACGCTGTTGACAATGATAAAAATGATGATATTTATATTAAACGGCGGTTGAAAAGAAAATAGGACCCTTTATTTGTCAGATCGGTCTACTCATTAACAGCCCTTGCGTGAAATTTGTTCATTGTGGGTAACACTTACTTTGCATCGGGGACAAATAGCAAAGGCCTCAAAAACACAAAACAAAAACAGCAGCGAGGAGTGAAAGCATTTTTTGACTTTTATTTGGTTTTCCAATATCATTTCCCACACAATAAGGGCCATAATTTCATGCTGATATTTTCATGTTTTATCGTATTAATTTGACATATATCTTAATGTCATTTTATGTTATCGCATATGTGTCAATAAACACAGACTTATTTTGTGGGTCAATTGTTTTGTAACATGTCATTTAGTTACGTGATAATATATTGTTATATTTCATCAGCAGCGTGTTACATTACAGCTTAATCGTCATTGTCAACCAGGCAGCTGCTTCACTGACGGTAGGATGGATTATTCTATTCGTCCGTCAAGTTTTTCTATACACAGCTTATTTGTTTTGGCTGTGTTAGAATTCTTCAGAATTTCAGACTTGAAATACATGCAGCCTTCCTATTATACTTTAACTTGGTGTCAGAGAGTTTCACCTACGAATGTTTCACCGCCAGTCGATTGACCTTTGGGGCATTCACTTCTAGGAGCAATCGCCTATAGGGTCATTGACCTTAAGAACCTTTAGAAGCATTCACCTCAATGAGGCTTTCGTCTCTTGGGAATTCACCTCCGTTAATAGGGGCTTTCACCTCTAGGGGCATTCATCTGTAGGATCATTCACTTCTAGGACCTTTCACCTCTGGGAACATTCACCTCTAGGAGCATTCACCTCTAGGGGCATTCACCTCTAGAAGCATTAACCTCTACGAGTTTCACCTATAGTGACTCACCTCTCTGTTGAAGTTAAGAGCTGATGACGACTACCGCCTTTTACGACTATTTGCAAAGGTTTCCCATGCATTTCAGTACATCGTGGTCGTTGAAGGATTTATATCAAGCGCCTGATTGAGACAACTGCTCACTGTAATTAACGGCAAATGATAGCTACCGATTGTCTATAGTATTTAAACGTCTTCGAACAAAAAACTTATTTATGCAGTGAATATGGACTCGCTTTGTCTACTTACTTAAAGGGAAGTTAGATTGACTATAAGAATTCTTTCTCATTCAAAAAATTATTCCTGCTCACGGATGTAGGATTGACGAAAATATGATTGGCTATAGAATAGAAGTTTTCATTAGTGAAAAGTATATCTTGCTCAAATAGAAGTAGAATTTTTCTATGATTCTATGTTCCGCGTCGTGGCCATTTTGAAAAATTACTTCAACAGAGGTGAAGGTCCCTAGATGTGAACTCCCCTTCATGCGAAAGGCCACATAGGTGAACGCGACTAGTGGTGAATCTATCGCAGGTGAATCGTCCGGAGGTAAAACGTTCTGAGGCAAGAGAATCCATGGTTCTATAAGATTATCTGTAAGCCTACTGTATTAATATGAATTATTATTACTATTATCGATGTATTGCAGAACTGTTCATCACCGTTGATGAAATAATTGTGGAGTTGTACATCGATGGCGTTGAAGACAATGATTTGCCCAATCGCTTCAGCTACAACGTTGCCGACCGTGTTCCTCTTCCGCCGATGGCTCAAGTAATAGCGGTCAAGCAAAACAACTCCTTTGGACCTGGCGGACTCCTTGCGTCCAGCAAATTCATCACCTCGGATGAAAGCTGGAAGGTTTCATCTGTTTATGCGGCTGGTTGGATGAGCGTTACTTTCAATGACTCCGCGTGGGACAGCGCCACAACCTATAAGATGAACACAATGAATTCTTCGCATTTTGTAGTTTCAGGTATAAGTGAAACATCCGCCTGGATTACAACGAGCGTGAGTCAGCAAAACGTTGTCTATTTCAGATACAAAATCAACTATTGTGATCTAGTGCCGTGATTGAACATTTGCACATTTTACGCTTCAGGCTGACTTGACTTCCGTATCAAACTTTGATTCCCTATGGCTTCTATGACGCTGTGGGCTTATTATTGTCTGATGACTTTGATTGCGTCGAAACTCAAATCAAATCAAATCTACAAGAGCGACTATATTGATTGAGTCTGTGTGCATTAGTATAACTTTGCAAATAGATGTTATTCCATTCGACAAGGGTAGACAAGATTAAGGGAAGATTTGATAATACAAGACTACATACAACTCATTGTACTGGATTACCTCCCGATTGCAATTTTTATTACGATGATGATTTTTCATAATTATTGAAGCAACCTAGAACCGACGATGCTATAGCATCGTCGGTTCTAGGTTGCTTTATCATATCAACTGTCAGCAGAATATGTTGAGTTACATAACGAGTGGGTTTTCAAATATCTTCAATTATTTGCCTCAATAAGGTGATCCATTCCACTTTTTATAATGTATTTTAAAGTCAATGGCATTTCTAGATCACAAACGGTACAGTTCAACGCTGCTTTGTTGAAACATGTGCAAAGCAAGGCATTCGGTATATTATTTGCTGATAATATTATATTTACAATTCCCTCTTTATCCACTGAGACTTACGCTTGAAAGAACTCAGGCTCGCATTGATCGACTTCAGTTGCGTTTTGCATGAGTGCGTTTCCGATATCAAGGAATTTTAGGGCAGACAGACAAATTCTATGCTTGTGTGCAATGACGCTTGCTAATTTATTATTAATTGCCTATATTTAGTTTCTTTTGTTTCCGCTACCATGTCTGATAAACGAGCCGTGATGGTTGCTGTAGATGTCGATAGCCAACAACCAATGTTTCGTTTCCGTTTGGTATAGAATTTGCCTACTTATTCATACACGATTACCTAAGGCGGGGTTTGTTGCTGGTATGCATATTGGCCTTATATCTACCATGTGAGTCCATACCTTCTCATTGGCTAGATCCCTACTAACGCATATTAAATAATCTATAGTGGTCAATGACGCCACTCTACTGCACAGGAGCTGCTGCTCAATTGGGCAGCAGCTCTATCTCTGCAGTTTTCGTCTGTTGCCTGATGCCATCATACACCTTAGCTACTGTTCAGCAGAGTATTGTGACAGGGTATGGTCTGGCTCGTGCCATGAGCCGAAAATTGCTACGTGTATCTCTCCGTACATCCGTCAATATCAGGGCCGTACCTAGGTTGGCCAGCGGGGCCGTGGCCCAGGGCGCAATTATGGAAAGGGCGCAACTTTCAGGATGGAATAACTTATTATTCCATAAAATGCACTATTTTCAAAATGTGAGGGTGCCAGATTAATGCTAATCACAGGACGCAATTATAGCTCAGTACGGCCCTCGTCATCGTTATCAGTAGCACAACACCCAATACAGGTGCTGACTCTGCCGATCTTAAGCCTTAGTGTAACCATTTATCTAAACATTTATCTAAACATTTATCTAAACATTCATCTAAGCATTGTAGGAGGCTTTTAATAGCGAGATGATTTTCCGTTCTTAAACAGTGAGAAACAATTTTGAAATGCGCTTTCAACTTAAAAAAATTAATCAAATTGGTTTGATGCCAGTTGTGACCGTCTTTCAACCTGAGTGAGCTTATCTGTTCGTGGTTACATTTAGCATCATTAGTCGATCGCATGATGTACCTCAGCCTTTGGACTTTGTGAGAAGGACCTAATCAAATATCAGTAGTATAGTAATAACTACCTGTTGGACGAGTATTAATTTTAGAATTTAAGATCTTTACGTTGATGCGTATTTGCCTGTTCGATTGTACTCATTTCTGACTTACATAGCTTATTGTTTCAGTGACATCCTCACCCGTGTGTCGTGGATCTCATCGCCAAATTGTTGCTAATTTAAGTCTGATCCGGTCTACACTAATGAGGGTAGTCCTCCCTTTCCTATATTGCAAGTCGCATTGCGCTTAGGAATCGAACTAAAACCATTTGATTTATTTTCTACAATGTAAGGTTCCTCAACAGCGAGTCATTTTCTTTGTTCTTTCAATTATGTTTACAACCAACGACCACTTTCTAAACGACGCAAGTGCATCAGCTTAATTAATCTTCAATAGTCATTAGTAGTGAATTGTCTTATGAATAAGGACAAGTAACTTGTACAGAGTGATTTACTTGTGTACACATAGTGTCAATATGCAACCAATTAACTATATACTACTTATTGTGACTGTATATTTTAATTGTAATCGTAAACTCCAAATTCCGAGAGAGACACTCAAAAGGTGCGGGCAAAGCATCTGGAATCATCAGCCAGTGAAGTGATTTAAGAACATGATGAGCATGGAGATGCTTGGGTGTCCGGGTAAGAGAGTTTGTTCTCTTTCTCTTCTACAACTGGTCGCAAGTAGACTCTTAGAGGCAGCACATGATGTATGCTACGCGATTGCTGGCAGACTGACTCTTGTGTTCTTTCAGTTATTTAATGTCATTCCACGTCAAACGTAGAACTCCTCTATTTCGATGAGCTTATAAATCGCAATTAAAAATGTTTTCCGGTTTTACTAGAGGAAAATCATTGATCGATGCCTTGCACGTAGGCCTATAGAAGTCATTAATTGTGGCGAATACATTTGCTGAGGAACACGGACAGTCAAACAATATCAGTTCAACTGAATAACATCTTAGGAAAGGTTGATTATGCACCTGTTTCGAGTCTAAAACAAAGAACCAGCTATTCTTAACAACGTTGCGATTAGCTTAATTGTACTTGACTCAATTGCTTCGTAAATTTAATTGGAACGGTAACATTTCGACAGACTGTTTCTTAGATTCTGAATATTTCCAGTCCAAGATTACGCTGCAATCAATTGATTCTATAAATAGCAATGTGTACTTTACTAATTGAAAGTGTCTGGTTATTGGACTCTTCACAAATAGGGCTGCACATCGAACGAGTCTCGAATTTGTATACAATTTAAAGTGCATGA
Organism: Bimastos eiseni; assembly: GCA_959347315.1. Taxonomy (NCBI): domain Eukaryota; kingdom Metazoa; phylum Annelida; class Clitellata; order Crassiclitellata; family Lumbricidae; genus Bimastos; species Bimastos eiseni. Next base: position 37,660,893 of record OY365810.1, read on the forward strand.
ACATTATAAGCAGCCTTTGTTTTTAAAATGCAAACACACAGTTAAATGATATCAATTTTGCTGACAAAACAAATATGAATGAACATTTAATTTTTTCAAATCGCACATTTAGCCTAACTTATCCTCGACTGGAATTTGAAACTGCACCAATGAATGCATTTAACAGAACAAGAGGCACCTTCAGTCATTTACTTCTTTATCAGTATCTATAGAAGGCGACACTCGAAGCCAATGAACAGGACCTGTGGTAATTAATAATTATTGTGTTATTATATTTTGCGAGTGCCAATTGGTGCCACTATTTGTGATCTATTTTATGCGCACTTCACAACACGTCTCTGTCACTGGAGATTGGATTTTCTCGGCTCTGAGTAGGTAAGTTTATATAATTATATTATATAATTGCTATATAATTGAATGATCAAGTGACGGTGATCATCAAATCAGGATCAACGGATCGTCAGACTGAGTGACAGTTATGTATCCTAAGACGGAAATTGGTAATCTTAATCGTAAGCGTAACATTTCTACAGCGCCAACAATATCAATGTCGCTGGAACCAGTGGGAGACATAAAACGAACTCACAAGTTTAAAATTTAACACACAGTGTGTACATACATACATTCACACAGCACAATGATTAGTCTACGTCCACATGTAGCCCCATTTGTTAAAAAGCGTGACACTCTATAGGCTTAATTGACTGCCGTCAATGGGCAATGCCTTGCAGGCCATTGCTGATTGCGAGGTCGTGGCTGTAGTGGCTGGCCACAAAGGAAGGAAGAACCCCATAAGGCTTAGATGAGTCGATATCTTTACACGATGACACAATTACAGAGAACAAGTCTTTTGAGTACAATGTTAGGGCGCTATGACGTGCATTGATCAGGAAAGAACCATATACATAGTCGCCAGCGTTCTATGCGGTCGCTAAGCTATTTGAAGCGTGGAATAGCGACAGAATCGCAGCAAAAAAGAGTAGAGAGAACAATTATCTCATCGGCGTTAAATCGACATTGGTACGTGCATTTCGCAATCCATAACAGTCGACTAAAAGCTTCCTTTAATCTACCGAGACAGCATTACTATCCCGTGCATTAACTGTTCCTTTGAATTAAAACACTTTGTCTTCCTGCGTTGCGAGAGTTTCTCAAGCAATTTTATTGCTCTAGCTTATTAGTTACTAGTTCGACAGCTAACTCCCTTGGTTCTGATGTACTCTATGTATCGTTAATTTGTATTTACATAGCGCCAGTATTAATTACATAAGGCATTCAACGATGGCCTACCAGAACCAAGCCTGAAACTTATAGGAGCTATCAAAGCTGACGAACAAATCTTGGTCTACACAATACTCATGCTCATTTATGTAGCAGCTTTCAGAGAATGTGATTGATGGCTATTTCGCCTACATAACAAGTTGCGTTACTTTGCAAGTCTCATTTATTGTAACATTATGGTGGCGTCTCCCTCTGCGGTCCCCTCTGCAAGTTTAGAGGTTGCAACATAAACAAACGAGCAATGTCTCAAAATCTAGTCAGAATGGCATTATAGGCTAAAGAATGAGTATCACGTTGAAATATGAACGCTTAGCATTTCGCAGGCTATATCTATCTAAGTCAATGCCACAGATATAACATGCACATGCTACCAGACCAAGATGCGCATATAAAAACGCCGTAGCGGGTATCACTGGAGTTGTACAGAGATGTCACGCAGCAGCAGATATTTCTAAGGATGCAGTAACAGAGGCACGTAAAAAGAATGATGAAGTAAGAATGGTGACTATGATGACAACCTGAAAGCTGCTTCTTAGGTAACGCTTAAACCGAACCAACTTGAATATCTCAAATGTTTGTCTTTTCCATGTTTTCACCTCTATCCTTCCAAACAAACCGTGCATCACACAAGTGAAAATAAATAAATAAATTTTATTCCCATCTACGCACATGACCATTTGACAATGGTTTAAGAGGGTTTCAAGTGATGAGTTTGTGAGTTCTAGCATTGAAGATTAGACTACACAAAACCAGTAATAGGCCTATTCAAACTATGATGACGTTTGGCGTTAAATACCCGAATAACCAGACAAGCCAGATAACCATTGTAAATGCAATATAATGTAATCTGGATCGATGCTATCCGATTAGTTTGCAATGTAGCGTAAAGTACCGATAAGGGATTGTTTGACAAGAAACACTATATTTAAATAAAGCAGTGTGATGGAGAAGAAACCTAATTTGCAGAGGAATGAGTATTACGATGTGGCGTAATACAAATTTTCAACTGATGTGCCTTTACCATCGTGTATATAGATTGAACACACCCGTATGATATTTTAGAGCAGAATGAATGAATAGGAGAGACCGCCCACCGCTCTACAGAGGGCCTCGCACAAACCACTGAAGTCGAAGCATCACGCGAGGAACCTGGACGGTCAGTTACAGCAACAGCGATCGCTACTATGACGAGCGATCATAGCAACGATCGTTGCTATGGCGATCGTTGCTATGATGTTCGTTGCTATGACGATTTGAGACAATGTCGAGACAGTTCTGACGTCCTATCTGCGGCCAAAGATCGTCGTTTTGCATCGGCACGTGCTGTTCCAGAGACTGCACTTGCACTTGTAGCCGGAGCAGCACATGAGGGTCGGGTGATCGCTGTTCGGTTTGCACCAGTCGTCGAAGCGCCCGCACAGCTCGAAGTTCCAGTTCGTTCTAAAGGAAAACATATTCGACAGATTCCGCGTTGTAGGGTCTCGAGACTTATTTTGAACCCTACAACATCACCAGAGGACGAAACGTAACTGGAAACGTTCGTCCTTCCCTCCTCAGTTTACTAGAATACAATATCATCCAATACAATACAATATCCAAAAGCTATTGTTATTTAATTTGATATTGCCCTCATTCATCAGTCACGAGTGCACACACGAAGATGTAATAATAACGTGGTTGGCTCGGAGCGTATAAGTTCAGGCAGAAGTTCATTAGGCCTAAGTGATACATGTAAATAGATCATATATAGATAGGTTATAATATGACCTAGCTATATCTGACCTATTTACATATATATACATATATACATATATATTATATATATATAATACATAAATGAATATAGGCCGAATTAGTCAAGGTTTTGGTGATTTTCTTAAAGAGGTTCAAACCTGAACGTGTTACGTTGAGAAAGGCTGAGGGGTCTTGCCATTCGACTCAACCGCCGCCACTGCCAGCACTCAGTAAGTGCCAGTCCTAAACCTGGAAAAAGGAGGAGGGAGACGCTAATGTTCGTTGCTATCACACAGTGTCGTTAAACTACGACCACAACTACTACAAACAGCTCTCCGGTTTCTCACTGATAGTGCAAAAAATGTATTGTCATAAAGGAATGTGGCGTCAACCATCGCCCGTGGATCAGCGGAGGGCTGGCGATTCCGTCCGTTTGCCATGGCATACGGGCCTTTCTGGCTTCAGGCGAGAATCCCCTTAGGCAGAAGGGAATTAATCATACGCTGATACACGAGTGTTCCGAATTCCAAGGCCCCATTTCGGCCCCATTATGGTTCCAGAACGACCCCAGATTTGCCCTAGAATGGCCCCTGTCCGATTCTGCTGCGAATTGGAAGAAAAAGAGACCTTAAAGAGAGACAGTCAAACGTAGACACAGAGACAGAGACACAGAGACAGAGACACAGAGACAGAGACACAGAGAGAGAGAGACAGAGACAGAGACACAGAGACAGAGACACAGAGACAGAAACGTATCGAGAGACCTACTTACAACAGATAAACAACGCTTTCTTGAGAACGACTTCGCTCTCTGGGGTCAACCAGCGCAGTATTATAATCGACAATTGTATTACAGATGGAATAAGTAATCACAGACCGGATAGTTTTACTTGCCTTTCTGAGCTATTCTGAAACTGCAATAACCTCCAATAATAATTTTCATCCGTTTTTATGAATTTCTTCATTTCCAGTCAGCTCTCTTCTGAGATTGTGTTTTATTATAATTTTGCTTATGTCCTGACAAATGAAAAGCTAGACATGAGCATAAAATTCTGTAATCTGCGGTTTTCCATATTATGCCCAAGATGGTCGCTGACTGAAGAATTGACATTCGAAACTTGGCAATAGGCGTAAATCGCATTTAATATGGTCATGTATAATTTATATATATATATATATAACCTCAAAGCAATATATCGAAACGCGTTTTCATTATAGATAGAGTCTCGAAAGTGAAGCCAGTTGCAAGATTAGTCTCTACTGCATTGCAATGATTTCGGTATTAATGTATGCATATATAAATGCAATGCATACATATGCATGTATGTACTTCGTAAGTGTTGCGCACACATAAGTATGCAGTGTATAGGCTAGGTGTATGTATGTACTGGCAGTATTGTGCATACGTACGCAAGAGTTTCCATATCATATGCAAGAATGTATGGGTGATCCATCTGACCAAAACCAAGTATAAATCGATTTTTACCATTTGAGCGCCATTTTAAAGGATAAAGTCTCTGCTCTAAAATGACACCAACCTTATTGTTCTACGATGTTCCTATCCAAATTTATGAGTAAAATATATGATTCAGATGTTCGCTTATTGTGCCGAGAAAATGCGTCTAAAGTTTGGTATAATTTTGAAATATAAAATTTCTTTCCAGCCTTGTTCAGAATTGAGTGAAATTTGAAACAGACTTTTGTTTGCTGTCTAATGCAGCATATGCTAGACGAATGTTTGAACTTTCTACTCATACCAAGTTTGCTACCCTAGCGTCAAGATGAGCTTTGCGATTAATGACGGAAAAATGGCAAAATAGAAGAAGTCATTAAATTATTAAAACAATGGTTGCCGCAAAAGTCATCTAAAAGCCATTAAAAAAAATGTTCACAAATTTTAGTTTTAATGTATTTAACACATATCTATTTATCACTTTCTGCCAAAAACAAGAATTTAAAAAATGACTTTTTATCACATTAATTTTTGCAAATATCTATCTCACTTTCGTGTGTTGCGACGTAAGCCTGGTTTTGGCCAGATGAATCTCATATATATTTATTTATGTAGGACCTATATTTGCGAGTTTTTAAGTATGCATCTTGCGCTTGTTTATCAATGTACATAATTATGTTTGAGGATCCAATATGTCAATTTTTGCAACGTCTTGAAAGAGCTGCAAGTAAACGATACTATTTTTGCAACACTTGTTTTTTCCATCAAAGAAGACTGAGGATGAGTTATGTTTCGTTTCTAGATAAAGCGGATTGTTTTCAAACGCTACGAACTCTAATAACTTTAACAGCTCGTACGTTTTAGCAGAAGCTGGTCTTGAGTTCAATTGAGTTCAGACTTAGGCCTTAAGTTCTACGAAATCCTTGCATCAACTATATATGACCACTCATAACACCTGTTTACATACTGTAGGCCTATCATGCGACTCCTGTTGTATACCTAAATCTGGCTGAATATTTATTGACTGACAGTGCTTACGACAATGCATAAATATACAAAAATGCATTTGTATGTATATTATATAATATAACATATGATGTTACAGGCAATGTGTGAAACCAGGGATTTTGTAAAATGCCTAGGCAATTTGTAAAACCCAAACCCAAACCCTACACTAGCTCTAACGCTACACTAACCTTAACCCAAACCCTAACCCTAGTCCTAATCCTATAATGTAAAATCCTCTAATATAATAGGAAATTTTACAAATTACCTTAAAAACCAGACGATTTAAAAATGGTTAGTTTCACACATTGCCTGTGACATAGGCCTATGTAAATGTACGCATGCAATATGATCATTGATTAACAAGCGTATACATAGAAATGTATGTGATTGCACACATGTTGGTATGTGAGTGTGAATAAACTACCAAAATATCTGCTATGTTACTTGTAATAGCACTGCTGTGTAAAAGTCTTATAAGTGTGCTTTAGACTCAAACGTTTAAGTCTCTGCCAATCTGGGCTTTGGATTAGAAGTGGAAATTGGGTGCATCTCGATTATCCTCCAAGATGTCGAAGAATCCTATCTATGAGAATAACAGCGATTACCATAATCGCAGCAATTCCGAAGTGTATCGATTGTGAACGACAACATCGCTCGTTTCTCCACTAGACACAGTTCTACAGAGACCGAGGCAATGCGTTTCTTTGGCACAACAAGAAACACCCATGCAGGAACCACCACTACCGCCCCCGCGCGCACCCCTTCCTGGCGGAAGCACAAGCAATTGAGCACGATATCACGTCATGATGCCACTTTGATCTCTCCCTTGATGCTCTGCTCTGGCCTAAGGTTACAAAGACTGAACGTCGTCTTCGAATCACAATTGAGATATTTCCGGAAGGAACAAGAGTGCGCTATTTTCGATATCTGGGTTAAAAGCTTTGCCTCACTATATCAAAATTGATTAAATGTTAAAGGTAACGATAATCAAAAATGTATGATGTACACTTTGAGATGGAAAAATTCAGAGAGACAGGAAGACGCAGTGAAAGGGAGAGATGAAGAGGGAAGAGAAATAGATGAATAGAGATAGATGGATTGGATGGATGGATGGATGGATGGATGGATGGATGGATGGATGGTTGGATGGATGGATGGATGGACATGCGCTATGAAGAGATCAGTAAGGAAAATTGTAGTTCATAACTTCCATCGCGTCGATATTCAGTAGGCCTACACAAGGCTCCAACCCATGGCAAAAATATCAAAGACAAGCAGGCAAGGCAGACAGACAAAGAAAGAGTCAGAAAGATAGACAGACAGACAGACGAGTGTGGCAGCAAATAGCAGTCTGTTTTACCAGATGCTATCTTTCTCAAAGCGTCAGATATACCACCAGCTCTATATTGACGTAGATCTTCGAAACGAGAAATCTATTTAAACACAACTCGCAGCGAATGCTTTGATATTTGCTGACGAACCTTTTGGCGCTTTTCAGGGCGTCGATTAGTTTCAGTTCGCTGTCGTAGAGTGAGTTGCGACGACTGTACTTGTTGCCTGTCAAACGACATCAAACCAATCATACATTCAGTTAGAAAGATCAGAAGACTCGAGTGCAACGCTCTACGCGGGCACATTTAGTCAGCATCGTGCTTTAAGTAAGCGAAGACTCTTTTAGGATTCCATGGAGCTGTGTGTGGGCGTGCGTACGTGCGTGTGATGGACGAGATGGTGCTTCGATAAGCAATGGTGCAATCAAGACGATTCTGAATTTCAATTTTGCCGTCGGACCCAAATTTGAGTACTTACCCAATTTCCCGAGGCATTCATGATATCGTAAAATTCTTCGATTTTCTACGCTCTTGCTACACAGGGCATTTCGTTCCCCACTCTGACATTAGGTGAGTCCAGTTCATGTGTGTCGTTTCAAGCGGTCTTTAATGTTCGCCAATCAAGTCATCCGTGCAAAATGTACCCACGAAATATATAGCATCTCGAGTGCTAAATACACAATATTAAGAAAAGTGGGTTTGCATGCATAAATGAATTTTCAGCAATTCTCAAATTAATAAATGAATAATTATAATTAGCTTGAAATGCAACAGCTCAGTATCATCTCGTCTACGTATTTTTGGATTTTTCTGTCAACTGCATGCACATATGTGTAGGACTTGTGCATCTTTCATTTTGTGGCGAATACATACAATATAATTAAAACAGATACAAACGCGATCGAGGTTCGAATTTTCTAGCTGCAGAATTTGGATTTTGTAAATTTCATTTTGTGTCAAATATCATAACCATATCCAGCAAACAACTTTAACAATATTTCAGAAGATACTTCAGTATTTACTTGGCGCCACAATAGTGACAAGGCATTAATCTCGATGACGCTGAGCAATTTTGTATGAAGGACTTTTTCAAGGTCCTGACGATATAACCATATATCTTGACGGCTCAAAACTCCCGTTGCGTGGAGAATGCTCAGACCGATTGCCTGCCGTATGGAATAGATTATTAACGTGTTTAAAAACTGGCTACATGTATACTTTGGCAACTGAAATAGATTCTAGATTTAATTGTATTATCACAAAAAGTATGGACGCCTTGTGCCGTACAGGCAGTTTCTCCATGACCAAGGTTATTCTATCAAGTACAAACGATGGAAGTAGTTCTTTGACCACTGTGTACAGTACTCTGTGGAGCGAGAGAACCAGTTCGTAGCGGATGTTGACCGATGGGTAGATAGCAGTTGAGTTGGAGGGACCGTGAATAATTGTCTAGTGATGGTCGGTCGGTTGATTAGACACGAATTGGACAAACAGAAGAGGAGTTCGGATCAAGCAGACCATGTGTGCGTACGGTGATTAATCAAGCGGTCAGTTAATCATCTTACGGACAGAGATAGCAGCGATGATGACCGTGAAGTTTTAGTCTCTGATGATGAAGATGATGCTAACTAATGGTGAAATGGTGACTGTGATGATGCTATTGATAATGTGATGATGATAATGATGATGATAATGATGACGACGATGACGAATAAGATTGCGATTACGACGATGTCAACGATTGCGACGACGACGATGACGACGATAACGATGACGATGATGATGATGATGATGATGACGGTGAAATTTACAAATCCTGCTGAGGATGATGACAACGGAAATGAATTATGATGTTGCCATTGTTTTTGCTGTTGCTGTTGTTGTTGATGCTGCTGCTGCTGCTGCTGCCGATAATGACAATAATGACTAATATTATGAACTACTATGATGGATAATTATTTCTATAAATAAGAGCCAATGATAATCTATTCATAGATCTACCTCGTAACATTGAGTGAAAGGAAAAGAAAGGTAGAGAAAACAATATATATATATATATATATATATGATAGAGAGAACACCTACACCTACACATATCTACACACAAAGAGAGAGGGAGAGAGAGAAGCAGAAACAGATACAGAGCCAGAGGCAAAGACGGAGACAAAGACAGATACAGGAACAGAAGCAGAGGTAGAGGCAGAGACAGAGATGGTAACATAGACGGAGAGAGAGAGGGAGAGAAAGAGAGAAAGAGAGAAAAAGAAAGAGAAAGAGAGAGAGAAAGAAATACAGAGAGAAAGAGAGATAGCGAGAGAGAGAGAGAGCGAGAGGGAGACAGAGGGAGACAGAAAGAGACAGAGAGAGACAGAGAGAGAAAAAGAGAGAGAGAGATAGAGATAGATAGAGTTAATTTTGTTGTGCTTACTCTTTGGTAGATATGCCGTCGTTGGAGATATTTCTGCGGACAGAATACATACGAGTAATCCAATGCAGATTGTCTTCATTTTGCTGAAGATCAAAGGACGTCTTCCTTAAATGGCTACAAGATCACAAAGTCACAATTGCTGAAGATGAAGATCGAATAGTTTGCTGACACATATAAAGAAATACTGCGTCTTTTGTGTTTGCTGTATCTCCCACCAATAAAGTGTATAGTCAACCACAGCCAACTATATTTATTATGATATTATATATATCTAACGGTGCTCTTCACAAATTATATATCAGTATAAATTCTGACTATAATGCATGTAGAAAAGACTATCTAAAAGAGGGAAACTAGCTCTAACTGCAGGAAGAAGAGAAATACATTCTGAATGAATTATTGAAATAAAATTGATATAAGGAATAGACAAGCTGAAAAAATAAACCACATTAAGGCAAATGCCTTTACTCACACGCACAACAGTTTCATTTGATCCCTTATTTAAATGTTTTACCTAGAACAGCCCAGACTTGACACGCTGTGACATCCACCAACTGGATACACTGACAGCTATTTGTCAACCTCGGCCAGCCACGTGAAGACGCACCTATAGCTATTACTGAACCATCGTCTGTTGTAAACAATCTCACGAGTTTTGAATTAATTTTAGATTAAACTTAGAATGGAGAAGCCGCAATTTAGAATAAAAGTCCATTGTACAATGTTCAAAAGGCAATAAAATTTATAGCGCCATCATATAAATATATATATATATATATACGATCGGGAGTGCACTGTAAAGCATAAAGTATTCACATGTTTGTATTGTATTGCATTGTATGAGGTTGTTGCTTGTGTTTAATGCACTCATTAGGTTTCTTTATATTGTATTGCATGTGGGTTTGCGTTGTGCTCTATTTATTAATTGCATGACTTATGTTGTATGCTGTGGCTAATTGTATTTAACGCACGGTATTGTGTCACTGATGGGTTGGATTGTTTGCTACGATATAAATCTACAGCTCTGCTAACATTTCATCAGGATACACAAACTGTTACACAACCGAACGATGATGACACTTGGCTGAAATAGCTGAACGTACTATAGGGCACTTGGACTAAAAGGTCAAACTCATTCGCCAACAGCTGGAAGGCACGTCATACTTGAGAGGAGCAAAAACAGATGGTGCGTCAACTCCATAGAGATCAGTTGTCCTTCTCTAATAATTGTAGTCAAGCCATAGACGAAAACAGCCTAGATCTTCTATTAGAGCTATTCTGAGCTGATAAAAAGCCGAGGTTTCCAATTTGTTGTTCATTGCCAGAGCAATTAATATCGTACAGCGTGAAAATAAATACTTGGGCTGATATTCTCAAGATGCGTTGCTCTAATTTCGCAATGAAAAAACTGCATACAGAGCGCGTCGTGTACTAGGATACCATCATGTGTCGATGTAAGTTCATTAGTTGGATGTATACATGTTAACGAAAACACAACACAGCAAAGGCCTAAACGAAATCCGCCTTCGCAGCACCTCCTGGGCTTCTGCTCTAAGGTCTCTCAAACAAACGGACTCGGACCTTTGACTGACAGCTCTGGACAACCTCTTAGACCTGACCATGAGTTAGTTGGTGCGATTAGTCTTGTTAAAGAGTATCGATTCATACGTTTTATTTTCGCAATTGCGATCAATAGTTTCTGTTATTAGAATTTTTATTATTATTATTAGTAGTAGTAGTAGTAGTAGCAGTAGTAATAATATTAATAATCAGCACTTTTATTGCGCCAGTGTCAATCGATGGCGCATCAAATCTTTACCGTGATCAGGTTTAGCAATGTTGTACCATAAAAAAAATTATTAGCATCTCTTCCTTTTTCTAGGCTTTGGACTGGCATCACTCGATTGCACAGCAGTGGCGACGTTTCGTATGTTATCTAGAAACTGGGCATGGCTCATTGTCAGTGCCTTACAAAGGCGCTCTGCTGAACTTGTGTCGAAGTTCATTATTTTGGGGATGAGAGCTCATTAATAAGTAAACAGAGGAGTCAGCGTTGAATATAACGCAGGAAACACCCGACAAATACATAGTCAACTGTTGACAAGCAATTATAACTAATCCAATATGTCAGACTGTATCCTGTTCAGCAGCTCATGCATACGGAATGATCTGATGATACATCTATAGGTTCACTACAGTTGTCTGTTTTCCTAATCCTATGAAGGGTTATTTTTAGAAGCAACAGATAGCATAAAGGCTACCTGGACGCTCCTAGACTTCATTGCAAGTTAAATTTATGCAGCACCTTGGTTATCCTGTCTGCTGTGCCACCCCAGAAGCAACCAGATTGATGCTTGAGTTAGTAAAAAAAATGCGATCTATTTCTCATCTGTTCGTCTTCTAAAATTGATAGCTCAAATTCAAGTCGAATTTCATAGTTAAATAATTTACATGAAACTCGACGATTGGATCTCAAGGCATGAAGGACCGTCTATATCTTGGACCCATACGATTGAATCAAGCACCCGTCTCTACACGAGCTCCCATGACGTAGACACTTATAAAGCGATCACATTTGGTAAACATCGCCTCAATCAACGACCTCTCGATCCATCCGCCCACTTGTCTTCCCGATAGCCCTTCCTAATCCCTGACTCTATCTATGGCTCCAGTCGTCCGTTCCTTCCCGCCGTAATTCTTCCCACTGATCGATCCTGGAACCATCGTTTCACTCTCTCTCTCTCTCTCTCTTCTCTCTCTCTCTCTCTCTCTCTCTTTCTCTCTCTCGATCCTCTCTCTCGATCCTCTCTCCTCTCTCCTCTCTCATCTCTCTGTGCGTCTCTTCTGTCTTTCTGGCTGTCTGTCTCTCTCTCTTCCGTCCGGTTTCAGGTTCATGAGTTCTCGCAGAATGCTGACAATGATTTATAGCAGATCAGGAACTCAGTTCAGTAGATTTGCATGCCTCATATGGTTTGATGCTGCCTTTATTTAAGACTATGTATAGGTCTACGTTAATCAATGACGTTGGTCTATGTGAGTTTATCTCATTCATGGTCCGCTTTGGAGCTTAATGCTCAAATACATGTGGCCAGAAGGCTATCAGACATATTGTGACATCATTACTTATAGGTCTATTGCCAACGACCTTTTCGCGCGGGATAAAACAGTTGGTAACATGAGGCAGCCACTATGTTTTTCATCTTCTATATCATCCTCTATTTCGTCAGCAGGCGATAGCAATTTTTTCCATCGAGGCCATGAAACATTATTGAAACATCGGAAGCACCTCTAATGATTATTTATATGATGCGCTATATAATATCCATTTTTTAATTCAATGACGATCACTAACCGCCAGGCGGTGATTGTGGATAGCCCTTAAACAGATCGTGTCTGACAGCAGGTCGCAGTGGCCCGCACCAACGTTGTAGCCACGCTAACTTTCTGCTTTCAGCAGACATTAATTGAAGACGTCCATCGCTATAGACTGCTCTATTATAATGGCTTCCGTAGCCACCGATTGACGATCGATCGGATCCAACGGATCATGCACTTGGGCTCATGATCGAACCTGATCGAGCGTATGGGTGGAACCGGAGGAGTGGGCGGATCCAATCGGGAGATCTATAATTAGAAGTTAATGCGTGCAATCAGTTGGAGAAGAATTCACCGTATACACTACAGGAACGTTTTCTGCACCAATTCCTGGAAAGCGAACAATTCCTGAACAAGCTTGTTGCTTGTGTTCTTTCGTTTTGGTATAATCTCAGAGATAGACAGACGGGTCCATGTCGAGTGCATGAATATAACTATTTGATTGGATTGATAGATTTATTGATTGCGCCGTCTCACTGACTGAGTACTTGAAAGTGACTAACGGAATGAGTGATCGAATAAATTAGTTATCTAATCATTCTAATGATTGATGAATTCATAAATAGATAGGCTAATAGATGGATTCATTCATGCATTGCCTCAATTATATTTGAATGGTTAAGCTAATGAACCGTCGATTCAGTGAACGAACGAACGAATGAATGAATGAATATGTATGTGATTTCTGATTGGCTGACTGAATCATTTGTTTATTTCCTGTGCTATTATAATCCACTATCTTTGCGTGAAGATTTCGAAGGTTTGCGCATTGTTAGAGGAGACATTAATTTCACACTGCGAGCGACCCACGTAACGAAAGCCAGATGTCATCGGATGTTGAACTAAGACTTTCATGGAACGCGATCCCACTTATAAATCAATCGCTGCGTTGCTTGCACTGCTAATATTTTCCTGTCTCCAATACAAAGAAACTACCGAACAAGAACGATGGGAGAACGATAAATTTCCGCCTGATTAAAAGATGATTAAACGATGGACGACCATATTGTGCAACTCAGGTCTCTGGGGTCCAACAAGTATCTATCGCCCACGTGTTCTCTCCACGTATGTATGTGCATGTAAGTTTATGTAGGCCTTTGTATGATTCTATGTGCGTAAGTATTGTGTTTGAAACAATGCATGTTTGTGCATGATTTTATGTATGCTTCAGCTCTGTCAATTAAATAGCGCACTTGTAGTAACTCACAATAGCAGTCATTACATGTAAGCCTATTGTCCTCTATATTTGTCCCTTGCGAGCATGCGATCACTTGTTTAATACCAGCTGAGCTAATCGACTCTTCTCGAGTCTCTAGTCCACTTAATTCCTCACATTCGTTGTTGGTCAGTAAATAAAAGAACTTTAGGCTTGAAAAGATGTGAGGTCACAAACTGTGGTCATATTCACGCCTCAGCCGCATAACCCTCCGACCTTGATTTCTTTGGAGATTCTTCTTCAAGAGCGTATGTGAACACTTAGCCTACATCATGTTCAGCGTTTTGCGTAGTATAGCTACCACACAAGACAATCAATCTCTTATTGTCCTTCAGCTCAAACTAGATTCGTAGCCATCCCTGAGAAATCATATCTGTTGCTGCTGAGACTTTCCCAAAGTGATTTACGATACAATGTCGTCGTCGTTCCTGATAGCCGGAATCATCGTTCAGTCGATACATCGCTGGTCATTCCACCGTTTCTCAAACGTCGTACAACATTTCGTGCATTGATCAACCAACCGTTCATATCAGCAGATTCATTCATGTCAAATGCTTCATACAACATTCTCGATTGCCACGGATTTGGATCTGTTGGATTCTGTCTGTCTAAATCTCTGTCTCTCTTTTGCTCCGTCTCTCATCAAAGAAAAGATAGCGATGAGATTGGACATTTGTAAAGTTCAGGACAAATCAACGGGCGTTCTCCACTCTAGTTTTTACCATGTGGTGCTAACTATCATTAAGAACTCGGATAGCAACAGTTAGCAAAACAACGAACAATAGAGTTGAGTCACGAGTAGTGGTTCCGCCCAGCAGATGAGTAGAGGAACCAACGGCTTATTCACACCAACGGTTGAAAAAGTCGGACTGGATCTCAATAAGTCCAATAAATGGACGCTAAAATGTATACATTGAAGAATAGATGCGACGACCCATTGTTGCACATGGGCGAAACTACTCTCAATGCGGACTCTGTTTATGTCTGGTTATGTTTACGGACCGCGAGTTGCTCCTTTAATAAACCATAGAATTCTGAATAATAGCTAATAAGAAGTTTATGAATAAACTCTGTTCAAGTTACTTTATCTAGCGATGTTTAGACACATCTATTAAAATCCCAAAACAATGTTCACTGTTCTTTACAGTGGTTCCTGAAATAATCTCTATCAACATCCAGGTGCAATAAGTGCATAAACACAAAGCCTCGAGACTAGTAGCATCATTACCTCAGCATCCAATGATCAATTCCCCACGCTCTAATTACAATTTACCATTTTACAAACACTCTTGTTCTTTTAGCCTTGATATGAATGATATTGTTACCTAGCTTATGCGTATCGTGGGCCTCTATTTTATACCTAAGTATATTAGTCATGCAATTCGTGAAGATCGTCGCGACCACTCCAGTAGGGAGTCCATTAGCATACATGCATATAAATTGGTCACTGTTAGATGACAAATCAAAAGCCATCCAATTAAATTCACCTCAATCGCTGACATTTGACCGTTATTCATAACTCCATTATAAATAATCATCGAGAGCTCCAGGGCAGTTGCCAATGAGTGCATGAACACTCATGCTCACAGTCCGAATTCCGCAATCACTCAGATTCACTATATGTTCTTACACAAGTCACGTATTGCACCCAACTGATGGTGATGATGAATGCCCCTGCCATTTTTTTCGCAAAGCGCCATCAATTATTCTAAGTATCTGAGCTGCGTGGTACAAATCGGTTACCTGCGTAGGCCCAACGTAGTAGCTCCTATATAATAGCAAAAGCTATTAAATTGTTGTATCTGGTCATTTGTGAAGAACGTCTAACAGCACAAGTCCTTCAGAAGAGCTGGCATATAGATGATAATCATTTCCTCAAAACAGTGTCGATTACGCTCACACCAGGGTTTATCTAATTATGATGAGTATCATGCACAAAGGTTTTTATACATGAAGAGGAGAAAATAGAAGGTAGGGAAATAGAGAGAAAGATGAAGCAAGGAAGAGCGAGAGAGAAACAGATAGAGGAAAGGAAGGGTAGGGATACCCTGGTCAGAGAAGCAAACAGATTAGCAAGGAAGAATTGAAATGATAACAATGACGGCTATGACGATGATGAACAATAAACGGGAGAACTGAAAAGCCCAAAATGGAGAAATGAGCAAGGAAGAAGGAATGAAGATAAAGAGAATGAAGATAAAGGTTCCATGCATCTGCATCAAGTATTAGAAGGTAAATTCTGTCATCGTCACTGTAAACGTATATATCACAGACGAAGCTAATTTTACAATTTCTTCACTTCAAGTGCAAAAGCATCAGTCTGACTAATAACATATTCCACAATAGGTGATTAAGGGCTGACTAATTGTACCTAGATTTCTAGTTTAACAATAATTCATATAAAGTGCAAGGCTTTATACAATAGCTCATAAGACACTTGTACAATTTATATCCTGCTTCAAATAATTATGGCAACCAAACAGTCAAAGTATACAGACGAAGAAAACATGTTGTGAAATTATTGAAAATCAAAATCTAGGCATAGTGTTTCGGCTCTCAAGCACCTGTTGTGGTGTATGCAATTTTTAGTCAGACCGATGCCTTTGCATCTGTGCTTTCTGATACATATATATATACATACATACATATATTGCTAATATGTATAATATATATAATTATATAATGATATCCAACTGCATCTTAGCCTGGCAGATGTCGAATATACAACAGATTTCAGTGGGACCGAGGACGCGATGCAAATTGAATTAATAAATCGATAATTAACTGACAATTAACGATTAAATGAAGATGATAATGATGACAACGACGATGACGACGATGATGATTATAATATGAGCCTTTAAAGTAGTCGAATTTCTCCGATAAGGCACCAAACAGTTCAGCATCAGTCATTTATTAAAAAACAGTCTAAGATTAGATTTTGTTTAAAACTGTTGTCTCTAAAGTTGCTACGATGGTGGGCCTACAAAATAAAACAGTAGTTTAAGCCAGCGAGTCATTAGGAACACTGGCTCGTAATGAATACCACTGAATATTCGGTTATAAATTATATGCTGCGTTCCACTAGAGCTCAGCAAAAAGCAAACGTATGCAGTGTAATGTAATGTTATCGAGCATTTACATAGCGCCCCTTCAGGATATCTAAATATAGGCGCTGAATGCTCGATAATCAATAATCAAAAGATATAATAAAACTGTTGCAGCGTCTTACCTTTTGTATTGCACCAAATGGAGTCAAGTTCAAAGACAGAGCGTTGCAGTAGTCTCTAATTCTCACTCCCTGCGAGACTATCTACGGTTCCTTTGAATAATTCTGTCAGCCTCAGCTGGTATGGTTTGTATACGAACACTATGGAAGGGAAAGATGAACAATTCGAACGGTTCCAGCAACACACAGAGAAAGATGAACAACTGAAATAGTTACAGCAAACACTCAGAAACGATGAACACTTTGTACGGTTCTCACAACGCTCAGGCAATGTGCTAAACGCAGTTCCTGCGAGTACGTAATAAAAGACCAGCTTAGCTCCTATATCGAAACAGTCTTTGAATAGCCTCTCATTTAAATCTCAAAGTTTAGCGAACCAGAGTAGGCCTAGCACGAAGTCATATGATTAAAATGTAATACAAAAATTGAAAATCAATTCTTATATTGATCAAAATTAGAGCAGTAACAAAAACTTTTATATTATTATTATTATCGGAGCCTATTGTCGTTGATCGCTTTGACGGTCAACGATCCGTCACTCGGTTTTTATACAGGACCAACACCTCCACGTATCCACGCTTATACATCGACGACACTGCACGCCACTGTTGCGTAGGTTGTGAACAAAGATATATACATATACGCTTGTGTATATATTAGAGAGAGGGAGAGGCAGAGAGAGACAGAGAGAGACAGAGAGAGACAGAGAGAGACAGATAGAGACAGAGAGAGAGAGAAGCAGAGAAACAGAGATACACACGTGAGTCTATAAGTATACGTTATTACAGACATAAATAGTCCACGACAAACGTGCAAAATAGACCATATTATGTGAATAATAATTATGTATACATATTTTCATCGACGTCTGTCATATATGCTAAGCATCCGTCTGGACTGCATGACTAGTTGTACATGAGGCATGAGTATTCATGTTAAGTGACAAGGGACACTAGCATTGGTGCGTCACATATATATAAATATACATATATATATACATATATGTATATATATAGAGAGAGAGAGAGTCACCTTCAAATATATATAATATATACATATATATACAAATATATACAAATATTATAGATCATCATGTGTATATATACATGCCAATGGGCGTGTGTGTATATATATATATATACATGATGATCTATAATATTTGTATATAGGCCATCATCTCGAGGATTTTAATGCTCTTAAGACAAATACAATAAAACACAATCATTTTGCAGAATCAAAATGCAATCATCTTACTTGCAAGCGAACCAAAATAGAGTAAGAATAACCCTTAAGTACAATTAGTCCCGCTACCAGGGTCACCCTATTGGTATATATATATAGAAGCATTGTATATATATGTATCATATTAGGTATGAGGTTGAACGATGACTATGTGGCTTGAATATTAACACTTACTGTATGACTGCATCTGCTACGGTCTGAACGTGTGAATGTCTCTTTATGACATAGTGACAAAGTCGCTGTCAGTTGGACATTGACGATAGGTTTCGAAATCTGTGAGTGAGTCAGTCAACACTAATGAACTGAGTGAACTCAGTTGGCTGGACTTCAACAGTGATGAACTATTGTGCTTGGAATGCGACATCAAAGAATTCTCTCCGCATTTTCATCCTGAATTATTAATATTTTGTCAGTGATCTCCTAATTTTCGGAGCCTCTCGTTCCCCAGGTGTCTTTGCTTGTCTTTCCTCTTATTCTAATACGTTCCCCTTCTTTTGTTTCTTCAATTCTGATTTTTCTTTGTTATTGCTATTGTTGTTGTTTTTGCTCGTAGACTCTGTCATGACCACCACCATCACCGCCGCCCAATCATCATCATCGTCAACATCATCATCATCCATCGTTGTCATTGTCATCGTCATCGTTGTTCTAAATTTCCGTATTGCTTTTTTCAGAGGCACGCATGATCCCTCAGGATAAGAAATTAGGACGCAATGTTATGGACTGGATAGTCCCGAGATATGTTTTTTTATGAAAATTCTCATTATTATTATTTACAATTAACATTAGAATTGTTACCGTACTTGTCGCTGTTGTTAATGCTATCCAATTATTATTATTATTATTATTATTATTTATATTATTATTATTATTATTATTATTATTATTATCTTACGTAAAGTCTAAAAATAAACGAACCCACTCAAGGCGTCGATCACCCGCGCCCACTCATAGACGCCAATATATTTCATGCCGTATTGATTTACTCTTGAGCCTCGTTGTTCAATGAATACTTCGATCTGATTGCATAACTACTGACTCATCTTGACAAAGGACGTCTCTGTTTAATAAGGTGATTGTCATAAGCGAAAGTCAATGGATGTAAAGGTGTTTGAGAGCTATTTCTGTTCAGCCCGGTTTGATTGTTAATACACACGTGTGCCCGCCCACTATGCACTTGGTCTACACCGTGATACACCGCGTTCGCAAAATTGCATACCATAGGTTACAAAATGAAAGAGACGGTTCCAAAGTGGCCGAACAAGCAAGCGAGGCTGCTCTGTGTAGCTTAGAAAAGATCAAATCTTCCCTCACTGGATTGGACAATAATTCCAAATAGCTTACATGCACGCTTGCAAGATGAATTCATTTGCGTGCCTGCAACTTTTGTCAACATCGATCAGAAGCATACTATGATGTCCACTGAGCAACTTGCTTCAAGTGTACGCCCATTAGCAAACCTACATCACAGATTATGCTCTCGTGAATAAATTGTTGTCATGCGCTAAACCTTAGTGAAGTCCTTTAGACATTGAGTGTTGAAGTTGATGACGTTGCTGATGACGACAAGGACGCTGGTGGTGGATGTCGTCATCGTCATCATCTTCAGTTTTTGTAATTTTACGATTACGTTCATATGTCTTTCGTCCAACATCATCTGTCTCACGTGCATAGGTATGATTTATCGCTGTGTGTGCATTATAATTAGACCTTTCGACTAGCCAACGAGTTACACCCATATAATCGTCTATGTGTCAATTTAGAGGTAAGTGACCTTAATAAGCGAGAGAAAAGCGCCCACACGTTGCAACAAGAACGCATGCTAATAGTGAAAAGTGGCACAGCGTCACGTCGCAACTGACTAATGTCGTCGGCTGGTGATGACGTCAAACTACTAATGAAGGAACGGAGGGTGGCTGCAAGAACGTCGTAAGAGCATGTATATCTAATCATTTTTCGCATAGGCCCACGCTCTGTTCAGTTGGCCCTTATATAATCATGCGTGCAATAAGCGTTGGCGCTATATAATCGGCGAATAAGCGAATACAAGATCCAACGTCAGTTTATATGACGGTAATAATGCCATTGGTGATAATAATAAAATAATACATGATTAATCAAAAAAAGAAAAGAAAATGTATACGGTAACAGCAGCTAATAAGTTAAAAGAGTGGGGGGACTAATTGGGCCAACAGAAAACGAAAAAAGATTGTAAGTGGAGTGAGAGATTGTAAGATTGTAACGTGCGTTAGCCCGTCGATATGTTTTACAATTAGCATTATATTCTGTGCAATGTTGGTGGTGTTAGACGTATTCTGACTGTTTTGTAATGTATTGTTCGTCGTTGAAGATATCATCATCGTCCTCGTCGTCGTCGCCGCCGCCACCACCACCACCACCACCATTACCACCATAATCATCATCATCATCATTGTCATCGTCGTCTTAAGTATCCCTCATCGCATAGAACGTGAGCGCACGATGGTACCAATGACCAAATTGCAATGCACCCAGTCAACTCATTTAGTAGAGGTGTTTTGACAGTTGTCTCTGTCACCCCCTACGAAGCTACCCATGCCCTACCCAGCGGAACAGCTGTCTGGCAATTGACAAAGAAGGGGGCCGACTGAGGCGTGACACTGATTTTCCAAGTTGCTCAATTATCCTAATTGTTGTGCGCTTTGGACACGTGACTAGCGCGCGTGTTTTATATCTGTGCTAGTGATTATTATGGGCCATTCGAAGGACGTTCAGGCATTTGCCAGTGACCTTTTGGTTAATAATATTAGAACCGGTTATAAGGCAAGGCGGGCAATTAACGTTTGGCCATTGTGTGTAGTTATGGTGGCCTACATGTAAAATGCATCTAGAAAGTTATGCAGCATTGTGCATGATAGATCTCTACTGGGAAAAGAACTGCATGATATTGATCACCTGGGAAAAGAATAGCAATTTCTTATTATTAAGCTTGTCTGGAAAACAGCCACTGGTACGATGTGCTATTGTCTTCGTTTCCTCAGCCTCAGCATATGATGGGCATATGTGATCAATCAATCCCCCACCGTTTGATCCTCCAAACAATCATTGTGTACGTTACACCTAAGTTGACTGGGTTTCTGCTTTGGCCAGGATTTTAAACCCTGACAGTTGACTATCGCGAGCAGATATATGTAGCATTTTAATTTTGATGAGTCTTGAAGTGTATAGTGTTTTCTACTTTTCTTATTAGTAAAAGATTAGATTGCAGATTACGAAGTTGTTCTCGGAAAGTAGTTCTCTGTAACCTTCCGCGCAATTGTTGCACAAAGGTTTCAACGGAAAGGACTCCATCAACGGAATGAGGTCGATCAACAGTTTGCTGAATCTGACTATTCAACGATCAATTTAAGGAGACAGATGAAGACGAAAGAAAGAGTATTCAAACAGACTGCTAAACAGACATTAAGACACAGGCACTTGCAGGCATAGACAGAAACAGACAAATACAGGCAGAAAGAGACACACGCAGGAAGAACCATACGGACGTAGACAGACACAAACAAATGCGACTGACATAGACAGACACAGACAGGCACAGACAAGCAGAGGCAGGCACAGACTGGCAAACACTGACACAGACAGACATAGACAGTGGCATACATACACATACACAGGCGCACACAGACAGACGCAGATAGAAACAGACAAAACAGGTACAGACAAAAATTTAACTCTGCAGAAAACAAATAAAACAACACGGACATTGGTTAAATCACGAAGACAGGTATGGAGACAGAGAACCAAAGACCATGTATATGCAAGTGGTCGTGCTTATCGACAAAGAAAAACACGACGTCAAATCGACGTCACGACCGTCGAGTTTCAACAGAATAGAAACGCCCATCCTGAAGAGCAAGGGCAATATTAGTTGTGTCGTCTGCATATAGCAGACTTCATGCATAGCATTATGGGTAGGTTGGCACCTGAGAGGGAAGAGCAGGAAGAAAGGTGTAGGAGGGAAAGGCAGGAGGATTGGAAGTTGGAGGGGAAAGGAAGAGACGGAGAACGGAAGGGGATGTGAGGAAGAAGGAGAAGAAGGTGGGGCAGGAAAATGAAAGGAAAGCGTATTTGAAGAGGGATAAGGAATAACAGGAGGGAAAGAGATGAGAATGAAGAAAATGGAAACGAGGAAGAAACGGCGTGAAAATGGGTAAGAGGAAGAAGATAACTAGAATGAGAAAAATACAGGGGAAGAAATGGGAAAGTGGCAGAGGAAGAATAAGTAGAAGGGAGGGAAGCAAAGAGTGAAGTAATGAGTAGGAACCCGTAAGGACGAAGTAGGATGAGGATAGGAACAGGAGGAGAAGGAGAGAAGATAGCGGGTGGAGATGCGGGAAGTGATTGACGCGCTGCAGGCTCTGTCTGATGCAAACGAAATAAGGTTAACGAAGAACTGACATCAGAAGAAATCAATTACGCTTTTCGTTGTAGATCAGTCGCTGATAACTCGTTCCTTCAAGTAGCCACACAGATAGTAGGCTGATGCTGAAGATGCTGCTGCTGTTTCTATATATGGGAAAAGAAACGCTGGAACCAAAAATCATCATCCGAACGAAAATGAATGCGACGTTTGTCACGGCTTGAGATGGGATTCTGGAACATTTCTAAACAAGCCCTGACCACTCCCTTAGCCCTCACCAGCGAAGAAGGACTTTCGTTAAAAAATAGACTCATTAATCGTTGGATCAATCATGCATATAAATAGAGATTGAAGTGTGATATTATTAGAACTCTTAACACGCAATAAGAGAAATATTTGCACAGCATTTCACACGGTCTATAATTGGAAATAATTCTATTTTAAGTATTTTGTAGTCATGAGAGTCTACTTATATAGCGCCTCTCAAGAAAAGAGGCAGAACCGAATAGACAACACACAACTATAGATAGAGTAGTTTGATCGTTAGCGGTCTGCAAAACAGACGCATGGAAAGGGAAAGGAGCAAAATCAATAGAACAATTGCTATTGATTTAACTGTACAGTTATTGTAGAAAAAGGTGCTACATCCTTTATGGTCCTTTGGTAAACCAATAAAGTATACCTTAACATTGTATCTAAGTTTCTGTCATTTCGCTCTCTTTTTCTTCCATTGTGTATTTACATGTTTTCTGCTGTATGTAACATGCTGCGGTTTGCTAGCCTGTTCACTAAACGAATATAATAATTATATTAATAATAATAATGAAAATGATAATAATAATAATAATAATAATAATAATAATAATAATAATAATAATAATAATAATAAAATGAAACATGAATACCAATAGAACAAAGCAGGAAGACGTGACAAATAGGTCTAAAAAATTTTAGAGCATGATTCGTAAAGTAAAATGTTCTCCTGTCAGCAAATAAAAAGTGAATATAGGCCTAATTTGAAATAATTATATCCGATCGAAAGGCATCGATGGAGCTACCGGCTTCAACTTACAGAGCGGTGACTCCAAGTTGTTGTTTGTTCAATAACTTCAATTTGCATTTTTGTCTTAATACTAAGAACTGTCAAGATCCAAGGCTAAAACTCTCTTATGCAACTTACTTTATAGCTTCTACTATTATTATGCACATCGTGTACGATAATTAGAGTTTAGGCAACTATGTAAGCCGAAATTCCGTTCTGAAGTGGTCCACTTATGCAGAATAATATTCTTTAACAAAACGAGAGCATAGATATTTTTGATTAAGAATTGGAGTCGAATTACATGTGAGTGTATCTGCATGCGCATAGGTACAGTAGCTGGATGCCTGTGTGTGTACACACTGTTTTGAGCATGAATTGTCCGGTCACCCGGCTACTGGGGCAGAGCATGACAGAGAATTTGTGTCAAAGTCTGCATGGCAATTTATGGGCAATGAATATACTGCAAACTCTTCACATTTCAAATGAACGTAGGAAAGCATTTGCTTACACGAATATAATGTAATATAATGCAGCACTTATATAACGCCACTCGAATCAGAATTTTGCAGTTTATAGAATTCTGGCTCCACACCAGTGCTGAAAGTCATAGACGGCGTTCAGGCACTTATTTTCACGGCTGGACGCCGTCCTGCAACTTATTTGGCCAGCAGAGCCTGGACGCCGTCCATGAGCGTCCATGCAACAGCGCAGTTCATCTACGTACGCTATTATCAACATCATTTTAATTATCTACTATTCCAAAATCATTTTTTCATTAGGCCTACTTTTTAACTGAAGTAGCCATGTATATAATGGAAGTCTATTATTTGCTTTTACCCTTTCATAAAAGTAATTTTCGTCTTATGCGCCTCCGGTGTCTGCGGCATTTGGTGATTAATTTGCGGATGTAAAAAAAGTTGTTCAACTGGTTTTATGAAATATATGACGGGCTGATCAGGCCATAGTAAGATAGTAAACTAATTAAGTTGCACTACATGCCATATAGGGCGAATAAAATTGAACTGAATTCCTTCTATTTCAAGTTGCAAAACGATCAAACGTGTAGTACTTGTAGGTCTAGCTAAAGATAGGCTAGGCCATATATCTAGGCCTACTGCTACTGCTAGCGCATGATGTCGGCTGGATCATCGACAACAAATTTGAGATCAGTTGCCCCACCAGGGCAGACTTGCTGTCGTTATGGGAAAGGCCTTACCGATCGAAAAAGAAGAATGGCAGGAAATAGACCAGAGGAAGACCGAGAACAATGATCCTGGACTGAATGATGGAAAAGGAGGATACAAGAAGATGGAGGAGAAGGCCCATAACAGAGAGGAGTGTCGATATTAAATATATGAACCTGCCTATAGAGGGCAAAAAACTAAAGATGAAGAAGGCCTTACGACTTTGCATATCACTACTAGCAGTAGCCTACTTCAAATACTAGAGATAGAGAAAGTTAGCATGCTTGGAAAGTGGTGGCTACATTCTTCAGGCCTAAGATTAAAATAATCTGTAGCCGAAGCCTCGAATGGCAAATCTGTAGACTGGACCCAAGATGAGACAATTTGACAACACGGTTTACGATCCACTATTTATCAGAAGAGACTGAACCACATCAACTTAAGAGACTGCTTTATAGATGTCACTTTAGCAATTCTCGGTGCATTTCTCTATCTGTAGCTGTGTTTTATTTGAAATTTTTTATTTATATTCTATATAGACTAAATTCAATTCTAGATCAATATTGGCTAGAGCACTTTCCTCTGCAAGGAGACACAATTGATTCTCTGTAAATAGGGGAGGAGCACTCTGAAAAAGAGGAGGAAAACATTTCGCGCTTCGCGAGTTTATAAACTTTATTACCCCAATTTTCAAAACGCTGCCGGCGCCACTGACACCTGGGCGACAATTTCACACAGGAAAGTAATTCTCTATATGCTCCAAATTACATCAAATATTCACCAACAAATAGTTGACGACCAAATAATGGTTAATGGACAAAAAGCTACCGGATGGTAAGTCAATTTAGTTCTTAACTTTTTGACACTAGCGCCCAGACACTTCTTTTTTACACTTTAAGCACTGCTCCATACAGATCTGAAAACTTGCTTAAGCGTCATTAGGCTTAAACGTAAAAGCTCAATTAGAAGACTTGCTGCTAAATGCTTAAGTATAAATGCGAGAGTCCAATGCGCATATATATATATATGTATATATATTATCAGAAGAGACTGAACCACATCAACATAAGAGACTGCTTACTAGATGTTACCTTAGCAATTCTCGGTGCATTTCTCTATCTGTAGGTGTGTTTATTTGAAAAATTATATATAAATATATATATATATATATATATATAGCTAGAGTTGCCCCAACATTTTGGCAATCTAAAGAGATTCACTTTTTAATTGTAAATAAGGGTCGGCGTGATAATTATAGTGTAATAGGGGGCAACATAATTGAACTAAGCACTTCGTTATTCATAGCATGCGTAAGCATATATGCATAACAGCCAACAAGAGAGAGAGAGAGAGAGAGAGAGAGAGAGAGAGAGAGAAGACTAAAAGGTAGATATGAGAAGATGAAAGTTCCCACTTTTCTCCAAATCTGCCAATGATAGAGAAAACACTTCGCAGAGAACTTACACGTAGAAGTAGAACGAGTGGCAAATCGTCTTCATTATTGAAAACAAATTTTCGTCGTCAACAGGAGGCCATTAATGTATATCAGCAACATAATTTCTAAGTCCTTTTGAAAAATAGAAATTGACTAAATGTCAAGCGTGTTTTTATTTTATAGAAATGTCTCGAAGCATCATCGGATTCTTTTTAAGTTGTGCTGTAGGCCTGCAAACGGAAAGAAAAAAGTGTAACGGTCACGTGCACGTGGACAAAACAATGCAGGGGGTCTCATTCGTGGAAATTTCGGTACCCCTGCACGCAGATGCGTATGGTGGGGGGAAGGGATGACGCAAATATGTACGTACACAATTTATGACGTCCACAATACAGAATATGAAAATCAGAACTGTAAAACGAATCACAAACTATATTCCTGCTTAATCAATTTTATGTAGCATCAAAAATGCAAGTGTTGCTAGTGTTTTATTTCTGCTTAACAATTAACAAATTTAACCTGTTAAATATGATGCTTAACAAGAATAAATGGCCTGTGGTAAAGTCAATGTATTACAGATGTTTTTATCTATTTAAACTTTGCACTCGCGGCGTGGAGCTCAAATGTAATTACGCATGGAGAGAGAGGGTCCACGAAATGTGCGCGGTGCAACAGGGGTCATGGGGCCCAGAAAATCAGATTTTTTGCGTCTGTAATATATGGCTTGGCCCTTTTATCATCATCTACATTTTCATCATCTTCATAATCGTCGTTTTTTCGCCATCATCATTCCGTGCCAGCTTCAGTAACGTCATCTTTCGAATCCAAATAGTCATATGTATATAACCTTCTTGAATAAATAAATAATCGAATTTACTGAAGTTCCACGAGTAATTGTAGGCCTAATTGTTATTGCAATGGCGATATTAACAACGCCCGCCACCTATGGAATGAAGGAGTAGTAAGTACTAATCGCTGGATATCCGACATTTGGTCAATTAAAAAACATTTATTCACATGAATGATTAAAATGATGATCAGATTGAGAGGAAAATTAAATCAGCTGTTACGCGAATCAGCTAGAGATTTAATTTGTTTGCGACTTCAGTTTCTTAAAACCTGCTAGTGATTTAATTGTGGGAGGATTGGGAGGATTCAACCTCCCCAGTTCGTTTTTCAAATTTCCATATCTTTGAAAAATATACATAATTATATGTAGGCCTATATATGTACATATATATCCAATCCAATCCAGACTTTTCATTTAATTCAAGACAAATCAACAAGGCCTACGAGATAGGCCTATAAGAGATACAGAAGGATATATTCAAAATTGTCCACATTTACTTTGAGAAATTTTAGTAGTTTTTTTCTTTCAAACATATGTTGATGCTTACAAGTTATTGCATAAACTAAGTAAGTAAGAAGTAAGTAGGTAAGTAAGTAAGCAGGTAAGTTTCTTCTTTAAACTATAGAAATTGGTATCATGTAGGCACATCCGTATATATGAAAGTAGTCAGGTCCTCGTGCGTTAATTTATTTCCGTAAGCGTCATTATGTGTACAACTGCATGCAAGTATGGAAGCATGTGTGACGCTTTCAGAGTCAGTAGTCCTCAAGCTCCGTTGAATGCATTTCCAAGAAGTCGTGATCGACGCCACTCATCACTACCAACCCGTCCATGTATTCTCCTTTCTAACACAAAATTTTGTGTTCGGGTTCGATTTCGGAGGTTCACACGCTAGAGTCGGATAACTACAGCAACTTTTTCTTGTGCAGTATTCATGAGCCCTTGCGCAGTCTACCCTGTAAAAAGAAAAACAAAATCCAACTAGATGGCTAGACGAGAGAACCCTCTGCCATCTATCGGGAATGGGTTGATAATGATTTTCTGCATTTGTGTTAAAGTCTGCATAATATTAAATAAGGTCATGAATAAATCAAAATAATGCCGTAAGCTCTTCAGAATTTCTAGTAGTGCATGCAAGCATTTGGTAACCCGAAGGAAGTGATGCATGTTAATTTTTCAAAGACTGCAACATTTATAACCTGCCTTTACTTATCTATCGGATTCTAGAAATGAACCGAATTATGAAACATAAATGCTCTAATGGAAGGAGGACTAGCCATAACAACGCATGTAACCCCTTTAGAGTTGCTGAAACCTTTTTGCCAGTCCAAGAGTTTCAAGCAATGTCCTTTCCTTGTTGTTTGACGATTCAAGATGATTACGTTTGTCGTACGGATGGGTCATGGCCTCTGAAATGTAACGACAAAGTGTATGAGTAAATAATAGGAACTAACTGTTAATCAAAGTGAGCTTGATAACAGCTACTCGGTGTATATGAGGAGATCTGTTGGCTATGTATACATTGCCTCCCATTTTGGGCCAATTTTCCGTATACTGTCTAGAGCGAGAATAGCACGGATTATCGAAATAATAATGCACCTATTGAGAGGTGCTTTCACTTTTTAAATCAGTTAGCGCGCCTTTAAACCTAGAAACACAGAATATTTTTGGTAATTAACGGTAACAAAGTATATGCAGCGGCATAAGCTGAGGTCAAATTTATCTAGGTAATTCCTTATTCATTGCATACGGTGAGTTGTGTAGCTACGTGAGAAACGAACGAGAGGAGTCGTTAGAGGACAAAATGAAGATGGGAAAGAATACAAGTTAAAGTAAAGACATGGCGCAATCCTTTCATTTCCTTAAGAGATTTTTGATTACATATCACTGATGATGTAAACTCGCCGGAGTGGAGCTCGTCAAGGAGATCTCGTTCGAGTGCATGGTTAAACGATATTTAATTTTTTGCATTTTTCTCACTTACCCCCTCAATTTTTAAGCTATGTTCGTAAACATTTGACACATTGCATTGTCATGCAAGACTGAAATGAGTGCAAAATTTCAGCTGTGTAGGTAGATGGGGACATACTGAAAAAAAGTTGAAAGTATCCGCCGAACCGACGTCTCAGCGATCCGTTCATGGCAAACTTTACGCAAGCCAAGTTAAATAAAAGAGAGTAACAAAAGAAGAGAAAGAAGACAAAAGAGCATGAAACAGAAGGCAAAAAAGAAGATGAAAAAATACAGAGCAGGAAAATAAAGTATTGCTACATATTATATTATAGACCTATTGTAGGCCTACTGTCAAAGTCCTCACCTTTCTGCAAGTTTGCCAATGAAAGAGAAAACCCTTCGCAGAGAATACAGACGCACAACGAGAGGCAAATCATCTTCATCATTGAACAAAAATGTTCGTCGTCAACAGGAAAAAATTTTAAAAGCCCTTTATTAGGCCTCTAGGAACAAAGAACTAAACGTCAAGAGTGTTGTTATTTTCTAGAAATCTCTCGAAGTATCAACGGATTCCTTCTTTAAGTTGCGCTGCAAAACAAGACGGCATTATCATTAATCTATTATTATTATTATTATTATTATTATTATTATTATTATTACTACTACTATTATTATTATAATTAGTAGTAGTAGTAGTAATAGTAGTAGTAGTAGTAGGTGGTGGAGTAGTAGTAGTAGTAGGTGAAGCAGTAGTAGTAGTAGTAGTAGTAGGTAGTGTAGTGGTGGTAGTAGTAGTAGTAGTAGTAGTAGTAGTAGTAGTAGTAGTAGTAGTAGTAGTAATAGTAGTAATAGTAGTAGTAGTAGTAGTAGTAGTAGTAGTAGTAGTAGTAGTAGTAGTAGTAGTAGTAGTAGGTTAGTATAATTGTTGTTATTATAATTACTACTATTATTACTATTACTATTAGGCCAATATTCTTTATTAGTTCAGTGTAACAAAAACGCAATAAGATTACAAGATATAGCAGCAACAGATGATTACAAGTTTCACAGAAGTCGACTTCAACTGTATGGCAGTCTGCAAAACGGCCATCTATCTTTCTGCATACTGAACCATCGCCACCTAGCGAATGAAAGGCTGAGTTGACCATATGGGGCTGGTGTGGTCGCGTGTTACCACTTAACCATCGTGAATGGCTCGTTGAAGGACCACACACACACATAGGTTACCTGAGATGACGAGTTTCAACAGTTATTGCTAATTGAAGCGCCGCCGAACCTATGAAGATTAGATGCAGCATGGGTGGGCTGTTTATTTCAGTTGAATCTGTCAAATATATCTGTTTTCTGTGCTCATTTCCGTGTGGGCTTTGTTCAGTTATTGATAGCTCTTTCAAACGTAATCATATCTATTTACAGCAGCTGTCTGCGTAGCAACTTAGGCCTAATTAATTCAATTCGATATTCTGTCAAACCGCAACTTAAGTCATATGGATTAGAGAGTCAATCCTGAGGACAGTCAAAGCGCTTCACTCTGTCTTGCGTGTCATTGATTCAATCACTCATCGCGACGATTAACGAAGCGCTCCTTCAAGGAGCTCCTCAGAAGCACTACCGACCCCAGCACAGCTGAAATGAAGAGTTAAAGTGGGCAGAAGTTATCTAGTTGGGCTGTGAAAATGAAGTGGACAGAAGTAACGGGCGAGCAACAATGCGGAACTGACGTAATTGGTAGTATGAATCACAGAGACAGAGACTGGAGCAGAGCTAAGCTCTTGTTCCAGTATGATTCCTAGGTACCGGAAAACAGACGAAGATAAAGTGGGGGGTCAACAGTAATGGCGGCTAAATCCAGCTTCATAAACTGCTGTCAGATGTCCAACCATATTAATTGGGTTTTTGACGGTTGAGTCGCAGGCGGTTTGTCGACATCCAAGCCTCCAGGGCACCCAAAGTCATACTTATTGTCCGAACAGCAACAGAGGCATTATAAGCCACGCAATGTAAATAGGCTCGAACATCATCAGCGTAAAAGATCCAGAGCACAGAAGTAATCTTCGAAATGTAGATGACGTACAAAATGTGATTCAGCAACGAGCCCTGAGAACGGCCATAAGGGGCAGGGACCTACGTGGACCTGGAAGACCCATAGACCACACAATTGGAGCGCTACCTAACGAATGAGGTCAACCAGCTGAGAAACTTACCGGACAGGTCAAATGAAGTCTCTAGCCGTACAATTACACGTAAGGAAAATATCAGCGACAAAAGCGTCACTTGCGTCAAACATAGCCAGTAGAATGAGCTGTGAATCATCTATGCATGTCATGAATTACACGGAGTAACAGTCGATTGGTATTCAAGTCGAACAGTTTACCGCGTGCTGTGGCGTGCATAACCAAAATTTAGAAACCTGTTCTTGAAGTATTGTAAAGGCTTTTGATTTATTGCTTGTTGTCTTTATATTAATATCTTATTGCTTTCCGGTATAATATGAGAAAATGTCAAACTGAAACACGCCTCTGCATATGTCGTAATTAGCTGTTGCAAATAAATCGATTAATCATCATCATCATTATCATGAGCATTATCATCATCATCATCGTGATCGTTGTCGTCGTCATCGTCACCACCATCACCACCACCGCCACCACCACAACCATCATCGTCATCATCATCATCATCATCATCATCATCATCAACATCATCATCATCATCATCGTCGTCGTCGTCGTCATCATCATCATTGCCACCACCACCACTTAAGATTAATAGAAAGGAAGCAGATTTTGAAAGCGCTTTATCTTATAAAAATGTCTCGAAGCCTAATCTGACATCTGTTTAGGTTGCACTATAAACAAAACAAGAGGTTTGTCAGACGGGTTCGCTCTGAGAATGGGAGGCAATTACTGTAGACCTACTCAAGCGCCCTAGCAGATATACATGAAGGCCAACGTTCCAGAAAGAGGTGTCATTAATCAGAGTGGTTGCAATAGTAAAAAGATGAGCACCAACAGGTTAGAAGGAACCCGTTTCGGCAGTCATGCGCACAAGGTTTCAAACAGATAATAATTGTTAAATAACACGATGTTAATTAATGGAGAGTTGGACGAATTATATTATTCATTTCTAGAACAAACCGGTAGAATCAAGGCTTCGTATGGGAACACGTCATTGATGACGATATTAGTGGTGTTGATGAATGAAAAGATTTAATACAAAATAATATCTCTAGGAGTCCCAAATGAATGAAAACATTTCGTAGAAAATGGTGCCCACAAACGAACAACGAACTAAAACTATTTCATACAAGATCCAATGTCTCATGTTTGAATTATTTTAAATATAATATTATATTCTCTATTTTTTGCAGTTAAGCATTCACATGACAAGTGTGTTATCACTGTTGTGGTAATTCATAATTGCTTTATTTATGTCAGTATCAATTGGATCGGTTAGCTATGTTGGCAAGAGCGATGTCTTATGAGCCTATTCGCATCCACCTGCATATGTGATAGAGCAGAATTTATTTAAACAGCAATTTCGACCATTGTCAACATGCATGTATGCATATATATATATATCTATATACTATATATATTATATAAATATATATAATATCCACTATATTTCATTTAGCCATTATTTGCCCTAATATTATTTTCAACCTACGTATGCAGCTGATGCAGCATTGTCCATGGTATACAGCCAATGCTTGAACCGAGGAAGTTTGAAGATAAGACAAGACCTACGACGACAGTAATATTATAACACGGCACATAGGCTATTAATTTTAGGCCTGTGGATTTGACAGCGGTTGAAATTGCTGCTAAGTCACATTTGACAAAAGACCT
Source organism: Bimastos eiseni (assembly GCA_959347315.1). Lineage (NCBI taxonomy): Eukaryota > Metazoa > Annelida > Clitellata > Crassiclitellata > Lumbricidae > Bimastos > Bimastos eiseni. The sequence continues at coordinate 37,693,904 of OY365810.1, forward strand.
ATCGGAAATGAGCTCAAAATATAGATGTTGTATAGATCTAATTTTATTAATATTAGCTTAATTTTATGGAAATGTAAATGGTTGATAAAGCTGCTAAATCACATTTGAGTAAAAAGACCTATTGGAAATGAGCGCAAAGTAGAGATAGTTTATAGATCTAATTTTATGGATATTAATTTTATGGATATGCAGCTGTCTGAAATTGCTATTAAATCACATTTGACTAAAAAGACCTGTCGGAAATGAGGGTAAAATAGAGAGGGTTTATAGATCTAATTAGAAATCAATCAGTGTAGAATGTGATCGAAACGAGAGAATAAAAGCCCACCCGTTCTACATCTTCGTAGATTTTGAGTCGCCTCAAGTAGCAATAGCCATTTGGTCTACAATCTTCAAAGCTTTTGATTTTAGGTATTTAATCCACTTCAAGCGCGTTTTCACAGGTCAACAAGTTATGGTCAGACGAATATTTTCAAATTTGTTTGAAAAGATAAATGTTATTTTCTGCTGGGACAAAATTGCGTGAAGTTATCATGTTGACTGTACGAGATTCCTAATACGATGACAGCGGTGCATAGTGGGCCTAATGGAGACGAGTATTAGCCTATTTGTTAAATAGAATCTGTTGTGGAGCATAATAATGACCGTCGATTTATTACAATAATAGTGGCACAGAGAAACGATCTTCTGCAGGCGCATGACCAATGATAGCACATTTTTCATTGCATTTCTGTAGGCTATCGTTATTGATAGTTTGCATATAGTTACTAAAAGACTAAAAGATATGCATGCAGGAAACACACTTTGTTTTAAGCGTAACCCAAAATATTGCATAGGCTATATACTTTAATGATCCAATCTACAGGAGAGCTTCTGAGCAGATATCTTCAAATATATTATTGCTGTTGTTCGAATGGAACTATGAACGCACTTGATAGCCAGTATAAATTTAGATTCAAGAATAAAGTCAATTATCTTTAGATAATTATTACTGCTAGCGGTTCAGCCATATGTGCAAGGCAACGAACAAAGACATTTACTTTTCGCAATCGAATGTAATCACCATTAAAACACAAACAGCCTCGATTGTTATTTTGAGAAAACTGCTTGTAGCTACCTTTGAACTTGCATCTGAAGAACAGTGAAGACCATTAAACTTGATAATACTGAATTCAAAAAGGCAGTAAGGATTGACAGACGCCTGAACCAATAAGTCAATTCATCCAAAACTTTCTTCGCCAGGTGATTGGAGTTTGGAGCTATGCTATTGAGTCTACTTTGCTTATCATTTGAAGCGATGTGGCATGCAATGCAATTGGAGAGTGATTGGCTGAGACATGAGCAAAAAGTTTGCTCATGCGCTTTTGAGGAAATTAACCAGAATATTATTTGCTTGCGTTACTTTGAAAATTTATATTTTTACGTTCAGTAACATTTCGTCGCATTTTATCATCATCGTCGTCATCATCAACATCATCATTATCGCAAATGTCGTCAATATCAGCGACAAATCCAACGTCAAATTAGCAACATCGTTGGCGTGTCCATGCTTGTGGCCTTGCCTTTTCCCCGACGTTTAGTTGTCCGTTCGATAGCCCGAAAGTTCGATAGCAGTGGCGTAGCGAGGGGGCGAGGGGGGTGTCCTAGGGGCGGCATTTTCGGGAAAAATAAATAAAAAATTAGTTTTGCATAACTTGCACTCTTCGAGATGCTTGCTGCTGTTGTCTAAACCTAAGGCTTTTTTGCTATTTCTCGACATAAAACTAACATATACGATATACAGAAGGACCATCGAATGGCACCTAGTGTCAATAGACACGCTGCAAAATGGCAATGCCGCCTCTGTCTATCTAACCATGACTTTCGCACCTATCAAATGAAATAAATTTTGCAATAATAATAATGCGCAAATGGTCCCAGGCGGCACTTGTCCTAGAGGCGGAATTTTTGACAAAAAATATTTTAAAAATTCTTGTAGTTGTATAAATTGCACTCTTCAAGATTCTTGCTGCTCTTGTCTAAACAAGGCACCATATGCTTTCTTGCTTCTTCTCGACTTGAAACTAACATATACGATATACAGAAGGACCATCGAATGGCACCTAGTGTCAACAGACACACTGCAAAATGGCAATGCCGCCTTTGTCTATCTTGCCATGACTTTCGCACCTATAAAATTAAATAAATTTTGCAATTATAAAAACGCATATCATTTTCGTTATGGATGCGTCGATAAATAAATTTATATCAGTCAGTCAGCAATTATAATAATGCGCAAATTCTTAGATTGATGAAAAATCATTTTTTCCTAAGTAAAAAGTTGGATTAATTAAGGACAATCTCTGCTTCAATATAAATTTGATTTATGAAATGAAAAAACTTGCAAAATGCGTCATGTATTGATGCAAATAAAGTTTTATGAACAGAAATTTTAGTAATGAAAGGCGTTTTTACCTACTTTGAGTGATGAAAAAATTAATGCAAAGTTGGATTCACAGTCGAAATCTAACTTAAATAGAAGTTGGATGTATCAAAAAACTTTCTTAATTAGAATCTGTGTTGATGAAAGAGTTATTGCCTAAACAGAATTTGGACTTTCAAAACTAAAACTAACTAAAATAAACTAATTAAAACCTACTTAAGACCCACAATCAAAAATCACTACATTCCAATTTAGCAATTCTTTCAGTTGAACGCTCTTTGAAAAGCACAATTAACTTTGACAAGGTTATTAGTAATTTTGCTGCAGGGAAAGCAAGAAGAGTAAATTTATAAATTGTAACAGTTGACAGGTATAATGAAGGTACGAGACCGTACCGCATCCGTAATCCACATGATAAGTTCATTCATTCATTCATTCATTCATTACTAAAATTAATATAGCGCCCCTTCAAGGTTACTACTCATGAGCGCTCCAATTAGTCAAAGTTATCAGTTACTAATCTATTCTAAGTACCATAATTACTATGGCCTCACTATGATTAAATTATTGTTTAGGCCTAGTACTTTCGTTTCAATATGTATAGAGAAAGAAAAGGCTGATTTGTATTGTTTAATTTTAATTTTATGGGGACTTTTATAATTTTCGATCTAGCCTGCAAGACGTTTAGTAACTTTATTGTGAGACTTGCTTTATTTGTTTGTTTTATAACTGGTTAATTTCTTAATTAATACAATCTTATTCTATTATCATGTCTTTACATCTAATGATATGCAAAGGACATACAGCTTTAATTTTGAAAGTGCATGTTGATGCTGTTACTAACTGTAGGCCCTACAATTATTTGAATACTGAATAGAATGTCAATAATCATAATGTATACAAGAGCTTAATGAAAGCACTCAAAACAGGCGCCCTATGCCTATCTTCTTGTGCATATCTCGGAGTAGGCCTATATATGCAAGAACGAAGTGATGGAAAAATAGGCAGGGGTGGCATTTTGTACCTTAGCCCCAGGCGGCGCTTTGCCTCGCTACGCCACTGTTCGGTAGTCCGACGGTTTGATAAGCCGAAGGTTCGATAGTCCGAAGACTCTATCCTGCGACATTAATTTAACTGGAAGCTGGATTAACGGATGAAAAGAATGCGCAAAACTGGGAGCAGGATTGATATGAAAAGACTCATGCCTAAATGGAATCATCGATCCAGCTACCATCAAAACCGCATTCTTATCACCTATCGACCAGACACCATGCAATCTTGGGACTATTGAACCTTCGGACTTTCTAACCTACAGAATACAGAAATAGAACCGACGTTTAGCTACTCCTTATGATCTTGAACTCATCTTCGTGCAAGGTCACCGAAAGTTCCACGAATGAAACCCCCTGCATTGTTTGGTCCACTTGCACGTGATCCTTACACTGTTTCTTTCAGTTAGTACGGCACAACTTAAAGAGAATCCGTTGAAGCTCCGAGACATTTTTAGAACAAAAAAACACGCTTGTCATTTGGTAAATTTTTCTTTTTCTAAAGGGCTTTTGAAATTCTGTTGCCGATATACATTAGTGATCTCCTGTTGACGACGAAAGTTTGTTTTCAATAATGTTTTCTCTATAATTGGCAGATTTGGAGAAAGATGGGAACTTTCATCTTCTCATATCTACCTTTTAGTCTTCTCTCTCTCTCTCTCTCTCTCTCTCTCTCACACACACACTCTCACTCTCTCTTTCTCTGTCTGTCTGTCTGTCTGTCTCTCTCTCATTGTCTGTTTTGCAGTTGCGTAGGCTATGCATGCAATGAATAACAATTAAAATTTGTCTTTGTCTCCAAGGATAAATCTTCTAGATTTAATAACGAATTAATTGATTAAAAACAGCGAAAGGCACTCTTAATTTATGCAGTTTTTAAAGACAAATTTAGTGCTACTTGTTTTTTTTAGAACACATTGAAACTTGTCGCTTAATGAGAGATAGACCTTAAATCGCCTAATGGGATGTAGGCCCTTAAGTATTATTGTATATGTAACTAACAAATGTCTTCCCATACACAAGTATTAACATATACATGTATATTAGTGGCCATTCACTGCATCGTTATATCACAGAGGATGTGCATGGCAAACGCGAGCATCTTGAATCTTCAAACTACATGGATGAGCCACTTTTTGATTCTCTTGGGATTGCCAAAAGGTTTGAGCAACTCTAATTATGCATAGGACGTCTGCATTTGTACTTATACGCATTTAGCAGCAAGGCTTCTTATAATCGAGCTTTTATGTTTAATAACGCTTAAGCAAGTTTTCAGATCTGCCTGGCGCCATATGTCTGTAAACTGCAAAAAATTTAATATCTTTGAAGCACACGCGCGCACCAGGGCTTAAAGTGTGCCTACATAGGATTGCTTTCCTGTCTCTGTCTCTGTGGACGGCGTCCTGCCACTTATTTGGCCAGCAGTGCCTGGACGTCGTCCATGAGCGTCCATTCAACAGTGCAATTCCTCTATATGCGTACGCTATTATCATCAGAAAAAGAGGAGGAAAACAATTTAGCGCTTCGCGCGTTTAAAAACTTGATTTTCCCAACTTTCAAAACGATGCCGACGCCACTGGCCCCTTGTCCACAATTTCACAAAGGAAAGCAATCCTATGTAGGCCTACGCTTTAAATTATAACAAATATTTCACCAACAAATAACTGACGACAAAATAATGGTTGGTGGACAAAAGCCTAACGAAGGATAAAAAATTCTATTTTTCGCCCATTATATTTGGTCAAATAGAACTTGGATTGATTATAATAATGTCTGCAAATTCATCTTCTGGTTTTGCAAGAACCATTTTTATTTATTAAACTTCTATTTAGGCAAATATTCTTTTCAATGATTCAACTTTTATTTCAGTAGGCATTATGTTCATCTAAATAGCATCTGTTTTGGAAGAATAGCATTCACCATCCAACTTCTATTCCAGCATCATTAACATCCCCAACCCAACTTCTATTAAAACGAACACAGTTGACCACAGTGCACGAACCATTTGTCGTCGACTTATATGTTGGTGCTCTGCCTTTGCAATCTTTAGTTCTTATTTTTTTGACACTAGGTACCGTCCATAAATGACGTCACGCGCCTATGGGGAGGGGTCACAAATTTGTGAAGATGTGTGACAAGGGGGAGAGGTGTCGACGAAATGTGACGTCACATCATCACATCAAAATGCGTGATTCTATTAAAAACTTACACTCACTTAAACAAGTTCCACTTAGTTAGCAGTAGTTGTTACCACAATTAAACAACACTAATTATGATCATGATAGTCTTTCATCCTGAGGAATGCATATAATTGTAATCATTATAGGCTACTTAATTTTTCCACTTTTCTTCGTTATACTACTATAATTTGAAATATTTTATAGTTATAAGCAATTGTTTTGATAATTATAAGAAAATTTGCATTACATTCTGGACATCTCGTTTTATTTTGGGGGTCAGGGCCTTGTGACGTGACGTCATATTTGAGGGTCATGGCATTTGTGATGATGTGTGACGAAAGGAAGAGGGGTCAAAAATCGTCCAAAATTGCGTGACGTCATTTATGGACGGCTCCCCTAGCGTCCAGGAACTTCTTTTTTTACACACACACGCACGCACGCGAGCACTCACTCACACACAACACACACACACACACGTGTGTCCACTGTCCAGTCCAATCCAATCAAGGAGCTTCACCTACGTGGATTCCACCGGCAGGAACAGCGTCCACTTCCTCTTCGGGGGGAGCTGCTCTCTCTCCATCTGCTGCCTACCGGAACCGCCTGAAGACTTTCCAGGTCTCCGTTTAGCTATTGTATAGTGTTCATAGTACATACCCACGTGACCGACTGTGCAAACGATACTGTATAGTTGTTGCCTGTAAGATATCTCGCAGGTGACACGATCCTGGCGGTTGTTGGCCCTGCAACGGGCTCCCTGTCGCCCTTCGCCTAGTGCCCAGGGGCTACTCCACATTTTTCTATGCCACCTAAGACTGTACTGTTTAGACGGGGTTGGTTCGAGAGCACTCCTGAGTAGATGTTCTTGATGCGGCGCTATATATCCTCCAAATAAATAAATAACCTTTGATAACAACCAGTTCTCTAGTGCTAGGTGGCATACAGGATATTTTCGTCGGCTTTGACAGAGATTTTGTGCGCTTAAGAGTAACAGGCATTTTGTTGACAAGTTGTTTAGGTCATGCGACTGCAAGCGATCGAGTCTTAGCCGTGCAGCTGTTACATCCTCTGTAGCCGAGCATTTTCTCTAAAAATGAAGCGGAGAAGCTTCAGCTAAAATCGTCAACAGTCACTACATTATAAGATCACATTAAGCACTGGATCGCAATGAGATCAATGTGTAATCAATTGTATTAGTGACTAATGAATTCCAGGAGCATCGTACTGTGGAATTATAAACAGGTCCACAACTCTTAGTAGTTATCATTTTTCTGTTATTTTAGAAATTACAATTTCATGGAAGGTTGATGTTAAACTATTTTTGCATTTTCTCATGTCATTTTCAATTTGTATCAGATTTCGTTGGATCGTTTGCACAACTCATTGAGCAGGAATCGGTGAAATCCGGAGCGTTTTTTGCGATATATGGATACTCGACATCTTCTGGTTCACCAAAGGTCAATGTACATTGGCCGTATTTAACAAAACTGCTATTGACTGTAATGGTTGATTTTGCAGTGAACAAAAACATGTCCGTCCTGTTCCTATAAGGAGTATCCGTAAAGTAATAGTTCCCGTTTATCATCCACGTCATAATTGCATGGACTGGATGGATGGTGCTATCAGCGAAAGTGACGGTGCAGGAAGGCTCAACGTTGGATGAGGAGTCGCCGACATTGCATAAACAGTCAGGACCACTTCCTGGAAAAAAAATTGTTTCAGAATCGAAATAAAGAGTGAATTAGAAACCAGTGAATTGAGAGCACAACTTTGTGTTCTGTATGTCAAAATCCACGGCCAGTGTGTAGTCTAAACTGAAATATCTGAGGATGCCGAGTAGGTCGACAAGTATGTCGACATTAGAACTTACATCGACCTTGCAATCACGATTTTTGTGATTTTTAAATACTAAAGCTAGACTAGATTTCAGTACCGCGTTTAAATAATGACCTATTGCGTCACATTTCTATTCTGATCTAACAATAAAAATAGGGGCCGTTCAAGACGTTTTATATAATCCTCAAATAATGTTCCAGACCCAGAGAGATCCTATGTATCTCGGGGTTAAAAAAATTAATAATACTGAATATCATATTGATAATAATAAAAAGTGATAGTAAAGAAATAATGATACTAGACATAATACAAACGAGGGTTGTAGCATAGCCGACTACGTTAAATATGAACTTAAAACATGAGTAGCGTTGATTCTTACTGAATCAAAGAAATCGGAGAAAGACGAAACAACAAAAAACCTGCTAATTAAATTCAGTTCAGCTCGGTGGTGGTGGTTCTCAAATGTTTCACAGATAGCCTTTCACTTCATCGCAAGCTGCAAAGTTTTGTTGACTAAGCTAGAATAAACATTTAGATGAAATACTCACGCACAACAAGAAGCTTGGCGCCCAATTTGCTCCCATTGCTATATGGCCTAAAGCCTGCGATGTACAACCCAGCCGTTGTTATCTGCGGACCATTTGTAGTCACAGTAGAGTTCCGTAATATTAACCCCCTCCCATTAACGTAGAAGTGATCCGACACCTTTGGATCAACTGTGCAATCTGGACGAGTGATTGAGTTTGGATCTGGTTCAGTCGACGTTGAATAGACTGACCATGTAACAGTGCAGAGGCTGGCTGTCACATTCATTGGTACATTGAGTGTTCCCTCGCGGATAGATAAGATGAGTGGTGTATATATATAACTCCAGTTACTATATATATATATATATATATATATATATAATTAAAATATACATACTAAAACCATCAAGTGCGTCGTGTTGTTCAGCTTGGTGATTAAGGAAAGAACCGGCGGTACTCTCGTCATCTAGAAAAAGGAGTGGCGAGAATGAAACCCGCGACAGTTACTATTACTATTACTACTACTTCCCCCTACTACTACTATTACTACTACTATTAGTATCATTACTATTATTATCATAATGCGATGGGAGTTGCAAATCAACCATCGAATAAGGCCTCGTAGAATTTGTCTCTCACTAGAAACCTTGCGACTAATCTCTCAGTCATCCAAACGAAAATTCCTCTGTTGTGCTGGAGTCGAGCATCTCCAGGATGTGTCTGTCCGTCTGTCTCAATGCATGTGTGTTTGCCTGTCTCTGTAACGTCTCCCGTGCATTTTCACCCTAAAACTTTATCAGTCTATAGTTTCCATTGCACAAAATCACCGAGTAGTACACGCAATAGGGTTTTACAGACAACACGTCTACCAGGCACCATAAATTGCAGGTGCTTAGAGAATGGTAAAAAGGGATGAACTTACATTCAATGATCATCCGTACATTAAATTCATAAAGTAAGCATATTTCGACATGTTTCCCATTGAGTGCGAACGTTGTAGATCAACACAAACAGTCGTTGTCGCTTATCACACGTTGCACTCAATCTAATAACACCATATTTTATTACATATCATTTCATTTCATAGCACTGCAACATGCATGTAGCTTCTGTTCAAAATGCCACTTCAGCGTTCCCCTCATTTACGATGCATTAGAGAAAATCTCATATCAAACCTTTTATCATTAGCATACTCTCGAGCATACATAGACAGTTATCATCCCACTAACTTAGGCGTACCAAGCGTAACAAAAGTTAGACGTTGCTTTCGAGATTTATTTTCGCGGCAAAAACTTCATTTTTATGCGTTAATGAAAGAATTTACTGTAAAATGTTTTTATTGCGTGGATACAAATAATGTACCGTTGATAAAATAATACAGCTGTATTGGTATTGCCACCATTCTAACTGGTAGAACTTCTATGATAACTGTGTTTGAAGAAGTTATTAAAAGTCCATTCACAGCGATGATAGATCGGGGTATTTACGTAGGACAGAAATCTTATCTCGCTCTAAACCGGGCGAGCACCGTATAGGCCTACATTCAGCACCACACACCGTTAAACCCATCGCCTGATGCGCATATAATAACAGACCGTTGTATTCTGGATTCGAAAAAACTAATTTAATATTGATTGCGTTGCATCGTATGGTAGTTTGACAAAGATCAGCAACGCTTCGATGGACTCGTCTCGCCGTCTTTTTCGTATTAAGTAGACCTACACGCTAAATGATCGCACCTTTCCGAATGGTATACACTTCGCTCTACAGTCGGTTAATCGCAGGAACGTGAGAAAGTAAACTGATTAGTTTGGCTTGAACCAAAATAAAGAACCACTGTAGCGCCATCGTGTTCATTGAAGCATCTATTTTCAATTAAACATCAGGCTCCCCATGCTTGAAATTCAATAAAAACTTCGTATAATGGTGTACACATTGATGCCATTTGAAAGCTGACCTTTTTCCCCGGGCTGGAATTTTGGAGCATTTTTGAGTAGTGACCTTAAAAAGGCGATATCTAAATTTCTGAATGATGAGGCAATTTAATGGTGTAATGTTATTTTAATGGAATTTATGACCCCAAACGTAAATTTAGGCCTACCTTTGTATAGAACACGAGATAGCTAATGTGCGAATTTAATTCAATGGATGCATTATACTCTCCGGTGGTTAAATTTGTGATAAAAAAATTTTAATCTCTGATTGTCCCAACTTTTAGTTTTGTAAAATGTGTAAGCCCGCTAAACAGAAATGTGGTCTTTCTTGCGGCTTTATCCTCCTCGTCGTAACTCACGTGTTAAGTTACCCGTATCTTGGTAATTCGTAAATAGAATTTCATTACTTTCTTGTGTTGTTTGAAGAATTTAGAAATTGTTATAATTATTATGTTAATGGGAAAAAATCACAATACCAAAATAACGGAATATTATATCAGCAAAAGAACAAAGTTCCGGCATTCTTTTTCATTGCACCACTGTTTGTGTAGGTTTTATTGTACGATGCAACAGCAACAGGCGAGGAACCGACACGAGAATAGTCTTCCACTTTTACAACTTCTTTTTCTAATCAATTTTCGTTCAACTGTGCGACAGCTACGACACTTGGGTCGATTCTCAATGTCTTAGGACATGTCCTGCACCAGCTAAACCGATCTGCTACTTCTTCAGCCCGAGGTCATAACCTTATAACCCCTAGCCGACAAACTGGCTCTTGTTAGAACGTAAGGTACTTCTTAACTGTCTCTTACGTATCTGTGCGATTAGCAACATGGAGTTTACTTAAGATAATATAATTTTCTTGCATATATAAATATATATTAAGCAAATGTCCCATGGTCTGCTATAACACCGCCGCTTTCCTAAGCCAATCACAGTACCGCTATTCATTAATTGTTTATTCTATAAACATGCCTGCATTGCAAAGAGGTTTCAAGGGGTCGCGCATTGTTTTGTAAACATAGTTAGCAGTGGCATTTAACTTAGATCATGGTTCGTGCATGAGGCCATCTATATGTGTTTGCTGGGAGGAATCTTGGCACAGACTATAAATAGGCTACACTAGACGATCAAACACCTGGTAGGAGAGAGAGAAATAGTGAACTTTCTAGAACTTTAATAAGCGAGCAAGAAAACTGCATCTTATTGTTATTAATGCAGAAGTAATTTGAAAGTGGTTAGTGACGTTCCGCATCGAGAAAACACTTTTGGGTTTTACTATGTAATAAGATAGGATACTAATGATCTGAAGCTAGAGTTGAATGAAGTTTCAGTGACGATGTTCAAGACTCCGATAAGATTTATTTAAATGACTTGCGATACCAAGTGAAAATATTCTGTTGTTATACATGTTTATTGATCACAGTTTTGCAACAAATCTATATTCATCAAAGTTGTGCAGCATCGTTTGATTCTGCATCAACATTTGTTTGGGTGGTGCTGAAACTTATTCTGCGTTGTCAGGTTTTATTCAAGCTGTTAATTTCATTTTTTCTGTTATATTTGAACAGTGATAGGACAGAATCTACGGAATCAGAAATTCAACATCACCCACAGCAGCAACACCAGAAAAAATGACACTACAAGTGGCCGTTTGTCTACTAATATTATTTTTGTTGGAAGGCGTGTCAGTTGAAGGTTTGTATTCTATTGTTAGAAACCAGTCTTCTGCAGTGATACAATTAGATTTTGCCTGGTTTGAACAAGTTGAAATCTGCATAAAATATTTCGAATTGTTTCATTTGCTTTTTACTGTTAGCAATCGAGAATAATTTGGGAAGCCATTTTCTACGAACATTTAGCTGTCGCTAATATCATATTTAGCACGTTTAAAAATCGAAAACTTCTTCAAATCCTGTAAATATACTGACTATACCTTCTACTTTTGTGATAGGTGCCGAGTGCTGGACGAATCTGAAGAATTTGGCAGTTTACAAAGGTGACGAGAGAATGGTAATGAATGCTAACCTTGACAACGTAGAATGGTCAATGATTCCAACATCTCGTGAGTTTGCCCAATACATGATCTCGAATTATGACGGCGACATGTATCCTTTTTTTGTTGATATCTTATATCTCAATCAGACCGGCCTAGTGATACTGAACGCGACAATGGAACGACCTCCAACACTTCAATTTGATTATGGTTGGATTTCAACTTCTGGGCTGTACATCACAGAATGTAGGGACAGTGGAGTCTGGAACGCTGCCATATTGGTTGTCGTCCGTGAGTATTTTAATTGATTTGTATTTGACATAGTATAATATGATTGTTGTTGGTTGTGAGGGGGTGTGTTCAGAGTTAAGAGTGAAACTCATAACAAAGCGAAGGCGAAGTGTAGAATATGGATCGGTTGGAGCAAGACGAGATTGGAAAAAGTCTAAAGGTTCTCGAAAACTATATATAAGTGAATAAATATGATATTATGATATATTTTGTTGCTTTCATTTTGCTAGGTAAACCGCCGGTTTGTTCGTGCAATGCCTCTTCGCCAGAAGCTGTTCAACTGTCATGTAGTATCTTTTATGCCGATGGCAGTCATGCTACGATCAATGCTCATATGACTTGGAAATTGGACGATTTTTTTTACATAACGGATACTCCTCAAAGGATGAGGATTGGCGATGTATTCGAATCTACATCGACAATTACAGTGGACGCCAGCCTTATTGCTAATTTTACATGCGCAGTGGCTTTCAATGCACCAACTGATGTTAAATCTCTATCTTACGCATGGAATATGAATGTGTTCGTCGCAACCAATGCACCAGAGTTCAGCGCAACTTGCTCAGTAGAAGGTTAGCTCAGGGCAATCAAACTCTCAGTAATGAGTGATGTAAATTTTAGCTGCGATTAACGCAGTAATGTTAGATCTACAGGGATAAATTGACTGGGCTTAAATAAATATTAAGGCCTTTCATTATTCCAATAAATTCACTACAATGTGAAAGCTTTTCAGCTACCTAACAACGCACAAACACGTTCTAACTAAATAGTTGGCGAAACAGAGGCAGTGGAAGATAAGGAGCTCACATTCTGGGACATATAACTGTCTGTCCCAGAACGAAGGACTAACCACTGCCAATAAGGTGTAACTGGAATATTGGAAAACCCTTGCCCGGCACAACTTTGACCAGATCTTCACGGTTACGAATATTGGACGCTGACATCCCGGCCAGACAACAACAACGATCTCTCTCTTATTTAATGAGGCAACAACAACTAAAGTGCTTATCTTATAGCTAAGTCTACGTTTTATTTCCACTTTTATTCAATAGATGAACCGATGCTTCTAAAACAGGATGAAGTCGGTTATTGCAAAATAAGCGTACACAGATGGCAGTACAGTTGACAATCGATATGAATATAAATCCATGCATGAGAAGACCTAATATTGAATCAATTTGTATTTCGCCAGAAGCGACATGTTCGGTCATAGTTAATTAACAGTTAATTAACAATTTATTAATTGTTATTTGCCAGGAAATATATTCCAAAATAGTTATTGCCAAAAACAAATTCACATTATATAGCGTTAATCCTATTCTAGTCTATTTTAATATTTGTTTGCTAGTTAGTTGTTATTATGTTGCATTTTCATGCATAATATTAGTGGTCTTTGCATTCCTCATTTATTAGCCACTCATTGTCGAACGAACTTTTGTTTCCTGAAGACCAACGACTAACACGTTCATTTTCTAATAGCTTGAAAAATTTCTCACACATGATTGTATTGTATTGAACATCTATTTTTGAACCTGGACATTATGAGTGCATGAGGAATTATTGTTTAGTGTGCAGCCTTAGAACAACCATTCAATCGCCAACAACTGAACCATCGACTAACACTTCAAGTAAGTTTGACTGTTGCGGCATAAAAACGATCATTTTATTAAAAAATATATAATTGCATGCTTCTATATTCCATCATCAATCTAACGAACCTCATTGCAAAGTAGGCATTGATCATTCTAAGTCTAAAGTAACATTATTATTGCCTGTATCACCGTCCTAGCAATCTTGACAATGAGGTTTCCATTGAAACGTGCATCATTCAGTCATCTTCGACTTTTTTTGACTTAAATGTTAGCCTAAAACAGCAGCTCTTACTTGATCATAAGGAAACAGTCGAAGGGTGTGGATCGGTTTCAGGTTACTGTTTCCCGGATCTGAAGAATATAGCGGTCCGCGAAGGAACAATGCATGTCCCAATGAATGTAACGGCCAGCCCATGCAGTGTAACATGGACGGTCACTCCAACGTCAGATGAATATGAGGGACGACCAATCATAGATTCTGCCTGCCTGAAGAACACAGCCCTGGAGAGTAATTACGACGTCAGTGGGAGCGGTCTAATGATACGAAACTCAACTGTAACTGCAGATGAACTGATGCCATCAACGTCAGGAATCTACATCGCAAAGTGTAGTGACACCGGGATCAAAGCAGGTGCCAAGCTTCTCGTTGTGCGTAAGTATTTTGAACAGTACATTGATTCTCGTTTTGAAAATAAAATGTTGACAATGCAATATATGCAATCTCATTTATGTTTTAGCAACATAAAACTAGTAAGGAGTAATTTTGATCAGCAAATCTGTTGGCTCCACACCAATGCTAGTCTGTCCCAAATATTGGTCAGTAATTGTATCCGTTAAAATTAATGAGGTCTCGGAAGGAGGAAGGTCAATGCTGTATTATAGAGTATTATTGGATAAAAAATAAACAGACTTCAAATACAGTTCAACGTGAATTGACCGTTGAGTTAGCGTGTTTTAAATGTGAGATCATATAAATTAGATGATGTAACAACGTTTAGCCTAGTTATCATATTTTATACTTTTAAGCTAAAGCTTCGTACAAACTGGAATCGTTGCAATCCTTATCGTAAACTCAAAGTTTGAGCTTGGCGCCCTCAGGTATTTCATCCAATGGAGTCATGCAAGAACTGAGCTGAGTGGGACTCGGGCGATATCTCGATGTTCTGGTAATATCTCGGGCGAATGAGTCTTTGATGAGCTAACTTTGAGTGGATTGAGCATTGGATAATGAGAAAAGCGGTTTGATAAGGCCATCCGTAGATTGTCATATGGTGGCTTCGGCATGTGGACACACCGGTTTTGATACGGCTGTTTTAAAACTGTCCTTTTCAGCAGAGGGTTAACCGGGAACGCCTCTGAGTAGATATCGTGAAGGGGCGCTATATCAAGTATTTTTGACTGATTGATAAAATGCAACTATGCTTTTTTTATTTGAGATCATTTCATAATCTTACTAATTTTCTAAAATTATGTTTCTCAGGCAGCGGTCCTGACTGTTCATGCGTTGACGACAGTTTATCCTCAAGCGTTCAACTCAATTGCAAAGTGGATTACGCTGATGGCAATATTCATCCTATTCCGGCGATCATAACCTGGATTGTGAATGGAGCATTTTACACAATGGATACGCCTTACATGAACAAGACAGACTTGTATACGTACATCGCGATATCAACAGTCACACTCGATTCCACCGTTTTCAATAATTACCAGTGCATATTAACATTTGGTGAGCCAATAAACATTCGGTATGACTACATCGCGACGAACCCACCGGAGTTTAACGAATCATGCACTTCGGCTTGTTAATGTGCAATGTGCAGGATATAGAAAAACCGAACAATAAGAACTGGTAGGTGGGCAAATGGAACACATATTGAAACATTTTATTTAGCCACCCTTTCATTATTTGTAAACTTTTTCTGTAATTATTAACGATTTATTAGCAACTCACATTATATTTAATTAACCAGATTTCTACTTTGATATTCTCAATTAATTCGTAAGTGGGCCTTTATGGCCTGTTTGCTTGCAAAGTGAATCAATAACTGAATCAAAATTTAAAGTTTTTGCCAACTCCGCTCCAATGACCAATTTTGCCAATACATTGACTCTGTTTCCACACATTGTTGCCCGCTGTTAGTTTTTGAACCGCTTTAACACACGGAATGTTCTGTCTGCAGTTGCAACGGAAGCTGAAGGTCAAAAAAAATTCTAATGGCAACAATTAAATTGGGGAAGAGATTCTGTAGCGAAATTTCAAGCAACTTGTTCAACAACTGATAAGGTTGAATAATTTTTGAGCCAATATTTTGAAAAATTCGTTTTTGTGAGTCAACTTCATCTTTTAGGGGCCGTCCATAAATGACGTCACGCACTTAGGGGAGGAGGGGGGTCTGACATTTGTGACGATGTGTGACGAGGGGGGAGGGGGTATGAGTAATGTGACGTCACATTAAAAAAATAATTTTTGATAAATTTATAAAAACGTCCTTTAATATTGTATAAAGCAATATAAATTTTTTCTTTTATTCACTAGATGTCAATAGCATAGGATTTATGACAAAATTTTGGTTCTAAATTTATGTTCACTTTTGACGTTTATTAATACTCTGCCAGGAAGAGGAAATTGCAATTATTCTTTTATGCAGTCGTTCAATGTAGGCTACTATATTAAAAAACGCATTATTTTCGAATTAATTAATATCATAAAACGTAAGTATTGTAATTCCTGTCACTATTACGTTGCCCGAGAACTATTCTGGCGTATCTCAAAATTTGCCATTAAATTTCGAGAAAATCAACCAGAACTTCAGAATTTTTCATCCTGCTATGGAAAAAAACTATAAGTCGTTCTACCGCAAAGTTTCAATATTGCTATACATAATTACTACTATTAATTCTATAGGTTACTTCTTTTTATAAGAAAATAAAAGAATAAAAATTATTCTGAACATTGCATTTTTTTAGCATTAATAGACGATGAGTCTACGATTATTTTTAAATGATTTTTTATGCTAAGTTCAGCAATGTTTAAAAAAGTTAATTATTAATTTTTATGTTTTATTTGAAATTAAATGAAGTGGTTTTTTCTGGGGGGGGGGGTCAGAGCATTGTGACGTCATATTTGAGGCGGGTCAGACTTTTTGTGACGAAGTGTGACCAGGGGGGAGGGGGGGGGTCAAAGATCAGCCAATTTCGAAAGAAATTTTCAAAAGTGTTCACAAATGACCCTGCTGTCATAATCTTATTGGAGAAACTTTAAAAAAGTCAAATTTTATTGTCAGATGTTGACACTACATCAAAGCGTTTTTAAGTCCAGTTTAAACTATACGGAATCAAAAATCGGATACAATATTCTATCTCTGAACTCAGCCCTTGCAGACTTTACAAGTAAAACTGTTTCAACAACTGCAGTTTGTGGACTTTGTAGACTTTTCTATTTTCAGTTAGCTTTTTTCTTAAAATTATGAATTAAAAACAAAAAAATTATAAAATTATTTATTTTCATTATAATTCAGCCTGCCTGACAGTGAGGAATAATGATGAATCGATGAAAACTTTGTTAAGTGAGTAATGTTTCATGGATGATGTAAGTTTAGCGCTTGTAATTTTGAAATATTTTCTAGCAGATCTAGGTCTACATAAGTAGGCCTGTTGCAGTATATTGTCAATCAGTCTTTCATTCATACTCAAAAATATAAGTTGTTCCGGGACACGCCTTGCTCTCAACGGGCCTGATTGTAAATATATATATAGGTAGGCCTAATTTGCGATTATGAACAATTATAGGGGTAGTTGTCTGGTAACATGTTTACTAATTGCTACAATTTCAAAAATAATTATTGACGCAATTCATTTTATATTGGTTCCAATTTGTATCGCTTTGGATTTTGAAGGTTTAATATCATCTTATGCTGTAGTTGCAGTTTACAGACTCTATTAATTAAACTTCTTAACGCATTTCGGTGGCAGATCTCGTAGGCCCTACATCTGCTCTTCATAATAAATAAAATGTCGTTGATTGTGTTTTCCTTTGTGTTTCTCATTGAAACATTGTTATCTTTTAAAATCTTTTTTTTAATTTCAGATTTTTGTAAAACCTTTCCTTTTTAGACATAATTTATGTAGGCCTCTACATGAATTTTACGTAGACCCTATTAATGGCCATATTTAAATTGTTACGCATACTTCATTCGTTATATAGGTCTTATATTGCATTGTATTCGTTAATGGATTTTATTAAAGACGCACAACGATGCGGAGCACAACCAGTGGTGTAATGAGGCTATGTGCCGCCTGGGGCGATGATTTAAAATGCCGCCTCTGTCTATTATTTCCATCACTTTATTCTTGTGCATACCACGGTATCTACACCAAGGGGGAGATAGGCATAAGATGCTTGTTCTGAGTGTTTTCATTATGTACATTATGATAATTCTAATCAGTATTGAATTCATTTTACAGTTGGTAACAGCAACAGCAATAGCATGCGCTTTCAAAATTAAAACTGTTTGACTAATTAAAAATGCGTTATCATTTGATATCAAACTATGAAAATAGGATAAGATAGTACTAATTAAGAAATAAACCATTTATAAAGCAAATAATAAGCAAGCCTCACAATAAAGTAACTAAACGTCTTGCAGGCTTGATCGAAAATTAGAAATTTCACATAAAATTAAAATTAAACAGTAAAAATTTATTATTTCTCTCTGCATATTGAAAAGAAAGTCTTGAATAATATCACTTAATCATGCTGGAACTATAGTAAGTAGGCCTATAGTAACTGATAATTTATCATACAGATTGCATGTATATGGTACGGTTTCATACTTTCATTCCCACTAAACTAAAATATTAAACAGCATGGATGTACATGTAGGCTGAAGGCACTTGCCAATGGGCAGCCATATTTCCTGGATACTTCAGCTACTAAACGCAGACAATTTAATCTAATAAACGTACAAAAGTAAAAATTCATAGAACAAAATGAATAATTTTTAGTTAAAACTAAAGTTAGTATAAACAAAATTGGCCGGTAAGTTGAAATCAAGTTTAGATGAAAATAATAAATATAAAAACAGCGCAGATGATCTTGTCGGCTGCAAGTTTGTATTGTATTAATCGCAAGAGGACGCTAGTTAATTATGCCATTACTTTCGTATCCATCGAATGAAATAAATTTAGTAATGATAATAATATCAAAATTCTTTTGCGCCATGTATCTCAGGGCCAGTTCCTAGCATAGGCGAAACAGGAAGTCGCCTAGGGGCCAATTTTAGGGGCGCCGAATTTTAGGGATAATACGGTAATTTTTAAGGAATATAATTTGATGATGACACAAAGAGAAATTAATAAATTAGTTATTAAAACTAGTATTAGATTAATTGTAATTCCAACAACGATATTCAATCTCTTAACACCTCATTGAATCTGCCGCTCTTCCCCTATTAATTTTCCTTTGCCAGAATAGTCCAAATAATTTTATCAATAAAAACCAGTTGTTATGTTGTTATGTTAAAAAAATTTATTTATGTACCCAGTGCAGTAAGTACCTGACACCATATTTTCTCACATCTTGCAGCTTATGCAACGGGGTGGGGTGCTCTTGTATAGATGATTGACAAGGGCACCAAATTACCTAGGGACTGCTCTGATGTCTATAAACACTGGGTGCCATTTGATCATGTCGATGGTACAATTGTGTGTTAGTTTTAAGTCGAGAAAAAGCTAAAAAAAAGCATTTTGTCAGGTTTATTCAAGAGCAACAAGAATCTTGAAGAATGCAACTTATACAACAATGTTTTTTAAATATTTTTTTAACCGAAAATGCCGCCCTTAGGGCAAGTGCCGCCTGGGGCGGTTCCCCCACTCGCCCCCCTCTCTACGCCACTGAGCACAACCTCAAGACCAGTTTTTCAACAATGGTTACCTAAAAAATTGTAAGAGATCTCATTCTTTAAACCCTCGTTACATCTGGTTGCAAAGCGATGGACGACATGTCTGGGCACGCCCCTAGGATCTCACGAGTCCTTGCATGGTTTATATGCAGATTATATACACTGGGAGTGGTATGTGCAACTCTACTATCATGCACATGGCAATATCCACATACAAATGAAAACTTAAATAATTTGTAAAAATAAAAGTAAATAGGCCTATATTCTTTATTGAACCAACTGCATATCCGCACTCTGGAGTACAATGCATTTAAAAGTACAGTATTCTAATTAAACAATTAAAAAGGATATTCGCTCTAGATTGTCTCAAACCACTTCAACTAACTAATTCATATTGTCTTAGAAATGCTCATATTGTCTTAGAAATGCTGATTATCGGCCTATTTTTCCTCGTACAAACACGCGCAAATTCTCAATTGCCTATACTAGTCCCATTGCCTGGAATTGCCTACCACACGATATCCGCAATATACATCACTAAGAAACCTTTAAATAGAAATACCGACTGCATAGGCATCTATTGACTCATCTACAAGATGTGCCTTTTACTTTAATATCTGTTAAGTTTGTATACTTTATATTAAGTAACTAGCTAAGTCTAGTATCTTTGCCAGCTTGCCGAATATACTCAATTCGTCATCTATCCACCACTTAATTTCATGGGTGACCCTGCTAACGGGATTTCGGTCCCCTGAGGGTTTTCCTTTATCGTTTTTATTTATTACTCTGTGTAACATCAGATGGTATTTAGAAAAAATTTAATTCTAATCCTGATGCTGATAGTTTATAAATAAATGAGTAATGATGAATAAATTATAATGTTCACAGAGAAATTGTGACCTACATTTGTATAATGATGGTGAAACAATAAAAAAAACTGTGGTTATGGTTAAGATTAATTTATTTGACTAGGCATTTTGTGCTAGTAACCTTCAACTTGATATCCCCATCCACAATTAACCCAGAGACCAGCAGCGTTGTACCGCCCACATTGACTTCAAACTCGCAAACCTTGCAATAACCATTCGCGTTGTAGATTCCCTTCAAATGACGTCTGTTTTATGTTACAACCAAGATATTCCTATCAGTGCCGCTGTGCGGTGATTTTATTGTAGCAGAGGAGGTCATAATTATACTTTTAAGTTGTAGCGAAACAAAGATATCCTGGACAGTCCCATGATTTCCTCTGGGAAACGTGTTTTAAACAGAAGTGAATCTGAGATTTATATTATCAAAGTGAAACCTTTCACTGTACCTTTCAATACGATTGCCCTATGAAATGTGTCATCTAAGGTTGGTGAATAGATTCATTCATAAAAGCGACCCGTAAAATAGGGTCATTGGCAACCAAACCTCCAACCAACGCTATGAACGAGAAACCTTCAGGAGAATCTGATGAGTCATTTTTAAGCCATTTGACATAGAGCGGAGGACATTTGAATTACCCCATTAATTAGAATATAACAATGGTATAAATGCTGTCAAGGTTGAGTATGAGTAGAAAAATATGAAGAAAAAGACAAATATATTTGAATCTCTGTGGGTGGCTGCGAGAAGGTCGTAAGAGCATGTATATCTAATCATTTTTCGCATAGGCCCACGCTCTGTTCAGTTGGCCCTTATATAATCATGCGTGCAATAAGCGTTGGCGCTATATAATCGGCGAATAAGCGAATACAAGATCCAACGTCAGTTTATATGACGGTAATAATGCCATTGGTGATAATAATAAAATAATACATGATTAATCAAAAAAAGAAAAGAAAATGTATACGGTAACAGCAGCTAATAAGTTAAAAGAGTGGGGGGACTAATTGGGCCAACAGAAAACGAAAAAAGATTGTAAGTGGAGAACGTGCGTTAGCCTGTCGATATGTTTTACAATTAGCATTATATTCTGTGCAATGTTGGTGGTGTTAGACGTATTCTGACTGTTTTGTAATGTATTGTTCGTCGTTGAAGATATCATCATCGTCCTCGTCGTCGTCGCCGCCGCCACCACCACCACCATTACCACCATAATCATCATCATCATCATTGTCATCGTCGTCTTAAGTATCCCTCATCGCATAGAACGTGAGCGCACGATGGTACCAATGACCAAATTGCAATGCACCCAGTCAACTCATTTAGTAGGGGTGTTTTGACAGTTGTCTCTGTCACCCCCTCCGAAGCTACCCATGCCCTACCCATGCCCTACCCATGCCCTACCCATGCCCTACCCATGCCCTACCCATGCCCTACCCATGCCCTACCCATGCCCTACCCATGCCCTACCCAGCGGAACAGCTGTCTGGCAACCTTCTTTGCCTCAAACCTTGCCAAAATCTGAAGATTGTCCTTGGCCAGGTCGTCTCCCAGATCAGATTAACAAAACTCCTGATCTTTGATACACCTACCAACCAACTCTCCACCGCTCAGTTTCGTCTACGAATCAACTTATATATAGTCTTGGCCGTTTCTTTGATCCACATCCATCCTTCTCTAATCACATCTCAAATCTTTTGCCTCCCTGCTTCATCCATATTTAAGACCTCCACCGTATTCGACCTATGATTAACTTCGAAACTGCAACCACCATCGCTAAATACCACACCTGTTGTTCACTCCGTGCATAATTACTAATTCTCTATCCTCAACCTCGAATGCACCCAAATTAAGCGTCTACAACTCACCCAAAATCCCCTAATCAGGCTACACCAATAGGTTGCCATAGCAACATAACACATGCAAGTACAATGGTAGGCATGGCGTCAACTATAGGCTACATGTACAAAATAACTTTCATAGGTTCAACCAGTTCTGATAACCTTCTCCAGTAGCTCTTTATTGTTCCATAACTGCTCCCTTCAAACCTTTTGCATGTTGGAGCTTAATACTAGAACTGGAATCAGATTAAATAAAATACTAAAATTGGAACTTTATCAAGTAAAACACTAAAATCGTCTCCAAATAGATCACTTTAAAAGAGACATAAATTCTAATTTAACCCCAGTACATTGACAGTTAGGCACCAATACTTAAATAGAAAAGCAAGCTATATAAAGCGGAAAACTTGTCTGTGGCTTTATGTGTTTAACAAAAGGCTCGCAAACTAACGTCCTGGCAATATGAAAACCCGTACAAAACATTCTTATGAGAATTTCTATATAAACTTGACTATTTTCAGCCCACAATATACTCAGGGTACTCAGGTTTAAGATATTTTAACTTTCAAATTGCCCACATTGACGACATTTCAATACGGACACATAACATCAAAATCAGATGCATTAGTTACAAAACCACGGCATCGCTTTGCGCAATGAAACACTCATAATTGGGTAGAGCAACTGGGAAACAATTTCAAAGGCAAAGCAGCGCAGAAGCTGCGTTAAAAATTCAATCCCAAGCAAAGTGAAATTGAAAGGCTAGTTGTTGTTATATAAAGCCTAGTATTAAACCTTTTACAGTGCAACCAATTGAAAAGTATCCTCGTGAAAACAACTTGATTAACTACTTCAACATTCAATGATTAAACTAATTTATGGTCATCCATCCACTAGAGAAGTCTACAAAATCGACCCAATTCCTCGTGACCTCTGATCCCTTCTTACATACGATTTGCATTCCAAATGAACACTAAGACCTTTGGCAAAGGTAATGGCAAATCAATTTTTTACTATTAAAATATCATTGTTAGATTATTCCATTGGATGACACTAAATATTCAGTATTGCAGTGTTACAGCCAAAATAATATTACATGCGTCATAATTTTGGATAAATCTATATTAGAGGAATGGTTACTCGTCAAATATCCATGAACACGTTTTACACTTAAACATAGATGTCACCTGAATCTAAATTTTGCTTCCAATTGAAAATATCTTACAAACCTCTGAAAGGAATTTCAAATTTTGCTGGCATAGTTATTTGTCAATTTATCGTCATAATTAAAAGTTAATGAATAAGTAGTGACACAATGTTACATGGGCAGTTTTCCAGTAATGTGTCAAATATGTCCTTGGATGAATGTAATTTTAAAAGTATATATGTAATCCAACACTTACCGAAGCAATACAAATTCGCATCAAGACGAAAAATGAAAGTTTGCCAAATATAATTAAGTTAACTGAAAACAAACATTGGATCGTGAAAGTAACCTGCTCCTCAGCAAAAACATTTACAAAAAAGATTTCAAATTGAGATTTTCACATTATTTGTAGCAAGCTGTCCATTTAGCAGCTCTTTATAATAGCCTTGGTATGAAAATCAACAATATGCCCTCCTTTATTTTTTTATTATAATTCTCATCATCATATTTAATGTTTTAATTAACCTTCAATTAACCATTGATTACATGTGACATTAACTATTGATCTCTATCTTTCAACGTATTTTCTTCAGTATGCTGATGACATCGTGCCACAATTTGATCAAAACTGTTCAAGTATCCGAGGGAAATGACTCGTAAAAATCCCATCAGGAACAGCTGAACAACATAAAACATCAGAAGTTATTACAACGTAACCAGATTTCCATCAAGATTTATATAGCTCTTGAAGAAAGTTCATTCAGAATTCATTGAATATAAATGTAGCATCACACCAGATTAAGTTGCGCTTTTCAATAGTTATATGATTACTTGAAGAATTAAGTAAACAAGTAAACAATTCTCCAAGTCAGAGTCAAATGATTTAACTAATTAATCGTTGATCTTTAAACAGAAATACTATTGTCTATTTCCTACGAGGAACTTCTTGAATGCCATGGCCTAAATGACATGCTGCAGTCAATAAGCTTCTGTAGTCTCAATGAACTGCTCCAATAGTTCCCCAGTTTCACTATGATTTTAGAAGTTTTGACAATTTAAATTTAAAAGTTAAGAGTTAAGTGGCAACTACATATTAGCCCTTTGACCATTAACAATTGCTCCATAGATTTCCTATGCTTTTTTGCACAAGCTCATTGTTAAGGGTCATTGACCAAGTAGTGCCATGCCTTCTCAGCTGTTGGCCCTTCCATACGTCCCTGAGAGATGTGACTGCTGCCAAGGAGTTTTTACAAGTTGAATAAGACTGAGCTGTGGCTGGGAGTAGACTGCATGAAGGGTGCTACATAAGAGTTACAAGAATGAATGAAATGGTCAACCAGCGTCTGAGGTTACGGGACCACAGCATCACTAGCTTCTTACGATAATTGTAAATAAGAATGAAACCTGTTGAACAGCTACGAATACGGAATTGGCAGGCGACATTCCACTGGTCAGTAATGACAACATCCACCCATCAATGCCCATATAACTCAGAAACCTTCCATTCTAAAATAAACAACATGATGTTTCTCGTACGGACATTAATGCAGAGTCACCCAGCTTTCTTCACACTGTTGGTCACCAAATAAAGTATTCTTGAAGAACAAAGTATTCTTGAAGAATAAAGTATTCTTGAAGAACAAAGTATTCTTGAAGAACAAAGTATTCTTGAAGAACAAAGTATTCTTGAAGAATAAAGTATTCTTGAAGAATAAAGTATTCTTGAAGAATAAAGTATTCTTGAAGAATAAAGTATTCTTGAAGAACAAAGTATTCTTGAAGAACAAAGTATTCTTGAAGAACAAAGTATTCTTGAAGAATAAAGTATTCTTGAAGAATAAAGTATTCTTGAAGAATAAAGTATTCTTGAAGAACAAAGTATTCTTGAAGAATAAAGTATTCTTGAAGAATAAAGTATTCTTGAAGAATAAAGTATTCTTGAAGAATAAAGTATTCTTGAAGAATAAAGTATTCTTGAAGAATAAAGTATTCTTGAAGAATAAAGTATTCTTGAAGAATAAAGTATTCTTGAAGAATAAAGTATTCTTGAAGAATAAAGTATTCTTGAAGAATAAAGTATTCTTGAAGAATAAAGTATTCTTGAAGAATAAAGTATTCTTGAAGAACAAAGTATTCTTGAAGAACAAAGTATTCTTGAAGAATAAAGTATTCTTGAAGAATAAAGTATTCTTGAAGAATAAAGTATTCTTGAAGAATAAAGTATTCTTGAAGAATAAAGTATTCTTGAAGAATAAAGTATTCTTGAAGAATAAAGTATTCTTGAAGAATAAAGTATTCTTGAAGAATAAAGTATTCTTGAAGAATAAAGTATTCTTGAAGAACAAAGTATTCTTGAAGAACAAAGTATTCTTGAAGAATAAAGTATTCTTGAAGAATAAAGTATTCTTGAAGAATAAAGTATTCTTGAAGAATAAAGTATTCTTGAAGAATAAAGTATTCTTGAAGAATAAAGTATTCTTGAAGAATAAAGTATTCTTGAAGAATAAAGTATTCTTGAAGAATAAAGTATTCTTGAAGAATAAAGTATTCTTGAAGAATAAAGTATTCTTGAAGAACAAAGTATTCTTGAAGAATAAAGTATTCTTGAAGAATAAAGTATTCTTGAAGAATAAAGTATTCTTGAAGCCATGGGCTTCTCAAAGCAACGCATTAATTTATTGAAAATTACTAACTGCATCAGCATTCATTATGGAATAATCAGTGCAATGCATATTTACATATAAGTAAGTAAGTATATTTTTTATTTAGTTTCACTGGTTTTGGCATGTGAACGTCCGCAAAGGATACGGCTAAATACAGACATATTGGAAAGGAGGGGTAAAAAGTAAGTCATTTTCTGTGAACATCCATTATCGACGACCCCTAACATATTATACTGCTTGGTGACACTTATACATGCGTGCAATAAAATTGCCCCAGATCATGTGATCGAATACACTATGAAGGCACAAAGTCTCATGCTGAAATAATGATTGTGATATATACAGTATGGACTCATTAACAATCATGTGAGGAAGGACATGCCTAATGATACAGCATGCACACCATGCAACACAAAAGCAGGGACAAAGAAGTATCAGTGCTACACTGCAGTTCTTCCTTTATGGTGCTTTAAAGTGCACAAATAAACACTGAAATCACAATCAGAAACAACAAATTCATAGGTATGTCGATCCATATGGGTACATGTCTGATGCATGCCCCCATGAGCTTAACTTCATCATTAGTTCCATTCAGTGTTTATTGTAGGTTAATAATAACACATTCATAAAAGTTCCACACAAATTAATTCCTATCACATTCAGCTCTTAGGCAAAAAACTGCAAAACCATCACCTAAAATTGACGAGGAACTCACCACAACGTCATTCACAATTGTTTTTGCTACATCGTCCGGCTTGAAAAGACCTGAGGTTTCTGATATCAGTCGTGTTTCTAGAGGCTACAAATAAAACATATATAAATGAAAAGCAGATAAATTCAAATAGTCAAACAATAAATAAAATGCTTCACTGAGTAAATCTGAAAGGTCATATTATGTTTAGCAAAACAATAAGACATGCTTCATGACCAATGCTTTGTCTCTTCCTGTGAAAAATCAATTTTAACATGGATATATAATCAAATAGACTTACTGGTACACCAAACGCATGCCAAACAGGGTTTAGCCGAGTTTAACAGCTAATTATAGCATCTTCAACTGGAAATTCGATAGATAATTGAATTAGTGTTCATTTGATACCATTGGAGCTTTGGGCCTTGCCTAGGAACTCTCTGTCACCTTTCTATTCTACTCTTAAATCTGTCTTCGTTGGTTGAGGTCAGACTGGGAGCACCTTTGAGTAGGTTTCTTGTAATGTAATCGAACATTTATATAGCATCCCTTTCAGGTATCTACTCATGTGCTGACCTGTACGATGCTGTGTCATTACGGACGAATAAAATGCATCAGTTAGCAAAACAATGCACAGTAAGCTTCAAAAATGTGCACTATAAAGTGTCATTGATTGGTCGATTTATTTATTGATTGATAATTAATTAAATCAAATTTCACTTGTTAACTCAATACATAAATTAAATTCCTCACCTTAGTCTTCATCTCTTCCACATAACCTGGAGTGTCTGTGTCCGGTGGAAAAGCGAGGCAAATGCGTATGTTGTAAGGAGTGACCTGGAAAGATTCAGCCACAAATAAGCTACTTCAGAAGGGCAATGGTCTCTGATTTGAATTCAAATTGCAAGAGCTTCTCCATAGCGACCTTTCCAGCAATTCAAACATAAGTTGTTCTGGTTCTTTATGAACACTTTAACATTACATAAACCAGAGAGCCCTGGGAGAAACTTTGAAAGTGTAAATAAACTTAAATAACATTATAGTCTATTAGATCATATGAAATGACACTATATCCCATTCAGAAACAAACATGTGTAGATTATAAATATATATATATATATATATGTTATATATATGTATATATATATATATATATATATATATCAGGCCATGGAATTCAATAGTTTGAATGGGATTAGGTAACCATATATTTTTTCCATATATAGATATTTCCATGATATATATATACATATAATGTATATTATATATGGGAGCAACATTTGTAATTATATATTTGCAATCACATATTATATCTGTAAACATAACTTTATGGGAACACTACTGAATGGCCATGGCTAATTTGGATAAAGTAATGTAGCACTGAGCGGTGCTACATAATTTAATACAAACAATACAATGTAATATATAATTGTGGAACGTGATAAGAGCATCTCCAAAGTAATTCATTCACATATGTTGTAAACAAAAGGATATATATATATCCTTTTGTTTTGTGTATATATATATACATACATATATATGAATGGTAGAATGGTATCTTCAACAACACAAAGTAATGATGGAAGTTTCTGTCAAACAGTGGACAATAACAAGACAGCAAAGATTACCTGACACATAAATCCTACATCTTCACCACCACAACATTCATTTAAAACCAATTCAATATCAATTTCTACAACTATAATCTGCTAAATACTTTGACAGTTCTAATGAACTTTGACTGTATTACATTACATATATGAGCTACATGAAATGAGCAGTGCTGTTTACCTCCATTTGTAGTGCTTCGGCCATTCCCTTAAGGGCAAACTTTGAGCCACTGTAAGCAGAAAAGCCGAATATTCCGATCTGACCCGCTTGAGACGATATAAAAACAATACGACCCGCCTTACGACGCTTCATCTGTGGAAGAACGACTCGTGTCGCATAGACACCGCCCAAATAGTTGACATTCAATAATCTCTACAGAAAATATCCGGATACTAGGTATTAAAAATTATCAACAATAAAAAGAAAAATTGAAAATAACCTTTAAATTCAAATATGCAGAAATGTGATTGCTTGAGAAAATGCTAGAATTACACATTTGAGGCAAGGTGTAATCCATAAGCAAGATATTTAATTAATCATTAATTAGCAAGCACAGGGCATCATGGGAGGAGCATAGAGTAAAGCACAAGGCATCATGGGAGGGGCATAGAGTAAAGCACAAGGCATCATGGGAGGGGCATAGAGTAAAGCACAAGGCATCGTGGGAGGAGCATAGAGTAATGGATAATACACTGGCGTGCACAACCTAGAAAAAGAGTAAAAAACACAAAAGGTTAGGGAGACGTGATGTCAAGATGCAGGCAATGGATAAGCAGGTAGAAACCATCACTCCTTACAATAAGTTGAAACTAACAGTCCTTGCCAGAAGTTCAAACTTTACCACATGTTGAAATCAACACTCCTACCAATAAGTTTGAACCAACACTCATTAATTGAAACCAGCACAGCATATAATAATTTTAAACCAACACTACTCACCACAAGCTGAAAAACTAGAATACAGTAGACTGAAACAAGTATTCAAGGCGATACTGAGCCTGTCAGAAGTAGGTTGAGTGCTATAACAATACAAGCTGTTCACCTTAAAATCGTCGATTGAGATGTCCTCAAACTGACCGCTGACTGAGAAACCGGCTGAATTAAATAACACATCAACTGGACCCAGTTTCCCTTCTGCCTGAAACCAGACCAATACAGCCAGTGGACAACCCGAATGCATAAAGAATATATAACCCAAATACACAGGAAATCATCACGCATCATCAGTAACACTAGTTAAGATCATCGATAATGTTGAGGCCATAATGCCTACTTGAAATGATAACTCCTGCACATTTTAAGCAGCTGGCTTGTACCAATTTTACCCAGGTGGCCCTAACCAGTGGGAGCTCTGGTCTCTGATTTGGTCTCCCGAGTAACCTTTACTGTTACATGTCGCATAGTAATTTGTTATCTGTTTATCATTGATTACAGACAAACAAACAATGAATAATATATAAAAGCACAAATTCAAGCACACGCCTCAAAATAATAATAATTGCCTATAACAAAAGTTATGCCAAAATAATTTATAACTATAAGAAATGAAAGCGCTCATGATGATATTACCGAAGATGACAATAATGACAATTACAGTGAAAATAATGATCATGGTGATCTAATTACCTCATGTATAGCCTGTTCCACCGATCCATAATCCTTCGACAGATCAGTACAGACGTAGAACACCTTCTGTTAAAATTAAGATATGCAAGTAGATAACAAAGATCAGAAAATATCACAGAGATGACAACAGATGACACGTATATAGATATACTTTAACACTAAAATGTTTTATGACATCCTATTGGCATCGCAAAGTCAAACATGATAAAACTTCAAACATTTGCAATCACTTTGGCTAGAGCCATAAATAAAACATCAAACCATGAACAAACAACCTTGTACAAACATCTATCCATCGGTCTGAAATCGGAGTTCATAATTTATAATGTTCCTATACATGTAAATACTCAGCCCACCAACAATATTTGAAATCAGTCCTTATTCCCAGACTATTCATAATTCAACAAGGTCAAGAGGTCATCTGATTGCTTGTCTTTGCTGGCTATATATATAAGCCTGGTCCATTACAGATAGAGAATGAGCTTATTTAGCAGCTGAACCTTGTTTTGGAACTCTGTTCATTATCTGGTTGTTCAAAAATGAGCTTGGTAAAATTAATTAGATTTTGCTGTAAAATGCCAGAACTTGCACAAGAAAACTGTGCAGAGTGAAACATTAAAAAATCTGCTTCAAGATGCCAGCATAGAATACTATTACATAGCAAGTTGATTTTATCATATCTCATATGCAATAACAATAAAAAAAATTCATTAGAACAAACCTGATGTGATCCTTCTTTTAGGATCTTCTCTGCTGCCAGTTTCACCTTCACCAACTTTGCCTGAAATCATCCATTAACCTTTACACACAGAACATCGGTTAGATCTCAAATAGAGGTCCTTCCACATCCAAAGTGGAAGTTGTCAGCAAATACCTTTTGCTGTGAACATCTTTCCATCATCTTCCTGTTGAGCAATGATTTGAACACAATACCTAAGAGGCTGCTGCTTACTGTCATAAGCACTGACTTGGGATATCCTCTGCCTACGGACTCCTGGTGGTTCCCCGCATGTGCTCTGCCACGGTCAAATATAGAAGCTTCGCCTACGTGGGTCCCACCAGCTGGAACAGCCTCCTCTTTCCTCTTCAGAAGGAGCTGCTCTCTCTCTCTCTCCTCTGCTGCCTTCCGGAAGCGCTTTCCTTTTTTCTCTTTAGCTCTGTTATGAGTCGGGAGTGCCCATGATACGAGTGGCACTATATAAGTGGTCCATTACATTACATTGGCTGTTACTAAAGCTGTATCACAAAGGCAGAACTGTCATGGGCCATTGCATATATTCCATGCCATTATACCTCAAAGGAATAGAAACAATTACACATTTTTCCAAAGCTAAAACTCTTCACTCTTCAGAAATTTTGAAACACAACAGTTGTAATGCACCCGGATATTCAATTACTTTTTACCTGTGGACTGATTAATTACACGTCTCATTTGCATTGCTGTGTGACTTCACACAAGTAAAACTTTTTAAGAATAATAACGTAAATAAGGTGTCTCTTATAGCAGAGCCAAACCAATGTTTACATGGTAAAAAACAATGACGATAGCAGAAGACAACGAATGAAGCCCAGGTCAAAATTACAAGACTCAACATCAAAGCAAACCTAAGCCGTTTACAAATATACATGAACAGAGAAATACTGAAGCTTGACTCTGTAAGAAGTCTCAGCATTCACTGAGTTTGCTCACCTCATCTCGAGCCAGCAGTGTCACGCTGGCACCCCGCTTAACAACTTCAAGAGCCAAGGCTTTTCCAATACCACTTGAGCCGCCAGTTATCTGACATAAAAACAAATATAACTCAATTACATATAGCAAATAATTACGAAAAAATGTCAAAAATACAATTTAGGTAAAGGAGGAAACAGCAGCACCGTACCAAGCTATAATTGTGCCCTGTGCCTAGTATTAATCTGGTGCTCTTACATTTTCTTGCTCATCTTAATTTCAAATATAATATAAAATTTATTAATAGTAAGCTAGTTATTTTCGAAGAACTCATTTTAGATAGATAATTATACATATTTATTAAAGAACCTAAATATATGATCTGTAATTTTAGTTTTTATTTGTGAAAAAATAATACCATATATCAAGAAAGAATCAATTAATGAAATAATTAAAGTTATCCCATCCTGAAATTTGCACCTCTTCTATATTTGCACCCTGTGCCTTGGCACCGATGGCACCCAATTGGTACTGTAATGGGAAACAGATCACAAGAACTCAAAAGGAGATCAATTACATTACAATCATCATCGTCATCATGCTCCACGGGTCAAAGACTCATAGGCATCCAATGCGATCTTGATCTCTGTTTCCAGAGACCCAGCCGCTGCATGATCCACGGGTCGAAGAAGCATAGGTGTCCACTGTACTCTCGATCCCATTTCCAGAGTTTTCCATATTGCGCTGCTTCTGTCATTTGTTTCCAGATATCCAGGCAGCTTCCTGGTCCATGGGTCGAAGGCCCATAGGTGTCTAACCTTGATCCCTGTTTCCAAAGTTTCTGTCTTGCGCTGCTTCTGCATAATTAACAGCCCTGAGTGGACGTAAAAGTTCAGTTGCCAATGGATCAGAGACTGGAGGTAGATGAGCTATTACGGTTGATACAATCTGGAGCAAGAAAGATCGGAGGGTGGAGGACGGGATGAATCTGGATAAGAATTCTCAAAGTGGTGAGACTTTAGCTTGGAGTTCAAAGCCTGAGGGGCGATAGTTAGAACTGCCATTCTTACTGGAGTATAACCTTCTTGTACATGAAAATAGTTTTATGATCAGTAAGCGGCACATTTCGGCGTCTTCTGCACAAATCTCAATTGTTATCTGCGCTGATTAAACACTCAGTTTGACATGATTCTACATTTAAAGTAGGGTAACCAATGTTTTAGTGGACCCTATCCACGTGAAACGCCAGCATAACACAGTACACATTTGTAAAAAAAAGTAACATGTTGTTTGCTTACCAGAACATGAGTGCCCGACAAATTGAATGGCTTCGGTGAGAGAAAAAAGGAAATTCCAATGACCAGCAACAAAAACACAGCAACAACTACCGCCGCTGTAGCAATAATCGCCAGCATTTTTAAAAACCTCGGAAGTTTAATACTATTTCATATTAACTGAACAGTCCTAAAAAGTAAACCCTCCGCACATTATTATTATACGTTGCGTTGATGGTTTATAAATAGCTCCGGTACCGCCGCGTTCCAAAAAACAGTCCAAGAATTTTACTGCATTTAATAAGTAAGTACAACGTGAACGAAAAGGTGAATGTGAAGTCAGTGTACACGAAGAACAGCAAGAACAAGAGCAAGAAAAATAAGTCCATCAATTCAGTTAATTCAAAGAGACAGTTATTGGTATAGAACCTTACGAAACTTCCCGAATTTCAGGGCAACCATCACACTACGTCACTACAGTGGTTGGAAAATTATAGGCCTAGTGATTGGCGTGCTCGGTTGTCAACCATTGCAAGAGGTAGTTCAAATTGCTACCAGAGAGCACAAAATATAATGTCCTTCGAGTCATCATAACCTACTTTGCACCACGCCTGTGGAACTATCTTCCCTCTGAATCGCCGCAAATTTTTTATTCCCCCTCCACCTCGGCCAATCGCCCACCATCACCTGCCTTACATCCCGCCTCGATCTATTACTCCCCGGGTATACCATTGTTCAAGAACTTGATCGTTCGCCCTCCTACACGCCCTAAACGACACCGCTTTAACTGCAGCTACTCGATCTGCCTCCTCTGGCAATCGGATATAGACCATCATGGATAACTCTT
This sequence comes from Bimastos eiseni, assembly GCA_959347315.1. Classification (NCBI taxonomy): domain Eukaryota; kingdom Metazoa; phylum Annelida; class Clitellata; order Crassiclitellata; family Lumbricidae; genus Bimastos; species Bimastos eiseni. Next base: position 37,727,870 of record OY365810.1, read on the forward strand.
TTGACAAGCGTTCTGATTCAAAGCAGAGTCCGTGAACATTACTGTACGATGCTCTTCGCTTGGCTTTCGAGTTACGCTTTAGGAGTTTGGTGAATAATGATTATGACTATCCACATTCGTCACTGTCCATATTTTCATATTCTTACCTCAGAAGCTTTGAGCATTAGCTACGACAACGAAGATAATAAAGCGTTCAGATTAGAACTAAATGGTTGTAATCGTAATCTCCAAAGAAGGCCATTTATATTATATTGGCCTTTTATTGGGCCAAAGCCCACATGTTTTAACAGTAAGTGTTTACCTGGTACAAATCCTAAAACAGAAGATGATAGAGTCGTAGACTAAGATATGACACTTCCCTTGTGTGTTGGTCAAGCATAAAAACACTAGGCCAGTCGCTGTGTGGCGCGTCTGGCTGCGCCACTTAGCGACTGGCTAGTGGTATCTTAGCAACGACAATCGATTCCATGGTAGATGGCGTGAACGTTCAGAAACACAGCGCAGAGAGGAAGTGTCTATGACTCCACCGTTTTTACTAAAACTACTATGGGGAAGTTGTCCTTTAGTTGTAAGTGAAACTTTTCCATTTTTGTGTGTGTTGGTGTTACATTTTAGGCTACTTCATATTTTTATGCAATTATTGAACATTGTAATTTGTTAACTCAATGCTATGCTGCAGTATCTTCTTTGCCATTTTCTCAGCTTAACATTTTTGTGATGTGAATGATTGTGATTACTGAAAAAACAGATTTTCATATTTCATCACAACTTCTTTCTTTTAAGTTACTTGGGAGTTTAGCACGAGTATGGGTTTTTTGTGACAAGATCTGAGGATTTCTGATAATGGGGTGGTTGAAGAGATGAAAATAATTCTTTGCATAATTTGAAGTTGGATTGATCACAATTTTCATAGTCATTTACATACTCTAAAGCAAGCAGAAATGTTGTCAGTTTTCTTATATAACAGTTAACAATTAAGCAACATATTATGTTGCGAATTTTTGGAAAATAATTTAGCAACGTGAACTTCAGTCAAACAAAAAACTTTCCGTTAAACATCTGAAAAAAGCAATTTTAAACGTGCCTGGGAAAAATTGAATAGTTAGTTTCAGTGATTTAGACACTTAATATAGTCTCCATTAAGTACCTCACTAGGTGCTACATAAGTTAACCTAAATTATGCTGAAAGGATTCACATAACAAATAACAAGAGTTTGTTATTCGTTCGACAAGTGAAAGCCAGTGCACAGCTATTTGGCATAATGTTCTCATATGTATGGTTGCAAACAATAATTTTCCTACGGAATTCATCCTGTTGTTTATAGCACAAGCTTTCAACGTTGATATTCTAGTATACTTCCCATCAAACAACAAAAAGGTGAGCTTATTTGGTATTCTCAGTTTAAAGCTCTTGGTAGAAATAGAAACTTCAATAGTTCTTGAAACATTCATAGCAAAAATACATAATAACATTATGTCCATGACATGAATGCGTGCAATTCACAAACTGGGTATCTTTGGTTTGTCATATCATCTTGCAAACACATGACATCATCTGGGAATCATTAGATGTTTCTGGCCAGTCTTCAAAGTGGCGGAATCAATGTAGGGCGGTGTTAATCCAGTCAATACTATTTACTGAATATGTCTTTATTTAATACAGACGATAGTTAACAAGTAAAACAAAGGCAATGAGAATTTCAGCCTAACAGCACCATACTATTGCAAACACACACAAAAATCTGATAAATTAATTTACCCATTGACTTTTAGGACAGACACAGTTTGAAATCCTAATGTTTGAAATCTAAACACATTACTCACTTGGATTAGAACGGTAGCGTGCGCTACAGAATTTTAGCTGTACATTTAAAATGACAAAAAAATGTATGTAAGCATCAAGCCACAGGTCAACCATATTGCCCTTCCCACATTTCACTGATATACAAACACGTATGTTGTAAGACAGTTTGAAATGTGTGCTGTGCTGTGCAGAGCATACATGTCGCACTACTTTCCCTGTCAGTTACTGCAGCCAAGTAAAACATAATTGGTGTATATTTTGATTCAAGTCTTGGAAAAAAAACAAACAAGTTTCAGAATGATTTATAGCACAGGGCTAATAAGAAAATAGCTCAAATAATAAATATGTAACATTGTATAAATACAAGCAAATATTGTAAACAGCAAAACATTCGATGTGAATAGAGCACACGAGAACCTTTCCAACTGATTTCAAATTAGGGATAGTTTTTAGCCCCCCAAGTGTGGAGTGTCAGCGACTTCGTTTTCTTAGCCTTGGCACACAAGTCTTCCGTTCTCAAACTCATCGCCTAAACTTACGACCAGCAGTGACATTGCAATATAGTCAGTGTACATTATAGTCAAATTTTTATGGTATAAGAAAAGCAAAAACAACCTTGAAACAGATTTCTGCCCTGGCAAGGAATGAAAGGAACCTCAACGTCATGACAGACAGTCACGCAGGATATGTTCTATTAAACTATGTTGCACCAATTTACACTAACTAGCTTGAAGGTGACGATCCTTCTGAAATCCACATGCCTACACATCAGGGAGAATTCTGTAGACACTAAAGACAAAGTGAGGCTCTTTCAGAATACATTTACAATTTTGGTGTTTCAAATCACTGCATAATGTGTTTGCATATGTGTAGCACTGGAACTTGCAACCATATACACAAGAGCAGCATGTAGGCCATGGGGTTGAAATGGTGCCCATGATATCAGCAGCAGTAAGTTCATTGGAGTGCAAGTGGAAAGCAATGAGATTCATCCAAATTCGATTAGATAAGATACATCAATATCTAAATATAAGAAAGACATGACCAAAACTGTGTGGTTAAACACCATTCTTACACATCTGTCTTCACACCTGCCTAAGACTTGAACAACATTGACATAAATTGTACATGTCACAGGCATATGGTTCAACTTCAGAACTACTAGAAGTTGAAGAAATGAAGTCAAGTGAGACAAAGTTTTCTAAATTAAGACTCACCCTCTCCAGAGATGCCATAATCAGCTGGAAAAAGGTATCTGCAGTACATCAATTTCTGTGATACAGAACTTGTTCTCCAAGCTCCTACCAGGTCTTCAGGACGCCTACAACTCCTTCAATCATACCCCAACCGATAAAAATTATTATTTGGACCCGCTTGACCCAGCACTAAACCAAATATACTACAGAGTCCGAGAGTTGGCAGTCTGCTCTTTAACTGCAATCCAGCTTCAACTTTCATGACCAATACAATTGGCTTATTGTTCTTAACTTCAGTTTCACTTCAAACAACCATCGATTGATGCATTGCACATAAACAGAAACAAGTTACTAGATAAGCTAAATGCACCAAAAGCAGTGCAACTGTTTATCACTGTTCCGAGACCTTTCACCCGATAATCCGTGCAGTGAACAAGTCTCGTATATTTCCCAGTCTTAGGACGTTGCAGACAGTCACAGTTCAGTTGTCTTTAAAATCGTTACTCCTGCAGTGGCGTAGAAAATGACTAAGCGACAGAATGATGTCAAATTGAAGGTCTTCAGCAAAATCGAGAAATGTGGTGGGTAAGACGAGTGGGCAAGCGACCGGCATTTACTCGATAGAAGTCTATGAGCTGAGCCAGATCCATGAACTTAGTTGAACCGCCATCCAGTGAAAAGTACCACCAGCCATCCACCTGAATCTGGAACACAAAAAAAGTTATTTATATATTTATATTAGACAAGCAATGTTTGCCTGAGACAAGTGTAATCCCTCAGAGGGATAGAGAAATGTCTGGAAACTAAACCACCATTACTCAGAGTCTAATAATAATATATAATTATTATAAGTATCATTATTTTCAAAATCGCTATGTTTCATTTCACACATCACCACTTAGGATTTAATAAATGTTTGAGGGAAATAATATTAATAAATGTGAAAAGCTTGCTATAATCATTTAGTATAATATATTAAATTAGTAACTGAAATCCAATTCCTTAGACCAAGCCTAAAATGCCTTGATGAGTGGCAGTTACAACCTGTTACCTTCAGCAAGGTTTGCATAGAAGTCAATTACAGTTTGTCAATAAAAAGCTGGCAGGCAGGCACAGTCGATTTAAAACAGAGTCCGAGAATTGGCAGGTACCCTGCCCCTGATTGCTGTGGTATTGCCTGGCTCAACTGAATATATTTTAATCAAACTTAGGACTTGTCTTTAGGGCAAATGCAATTGTATTACAATGAACTCTTTACGTCAATATGTAGGGATGTTCTGTATCAACATTTTATCTCTCTACTGCAAATTTAATATCAAAATCTCAATTTAAAAATCTGAAAAGGTGACACAGCAATGAGCTCTTTATGTCACAATGTAAGGATGTTCTGCATCAATGTTTTACCTTTCAACTGCAAATTTAAAATCTAAATATCCTTTAAAATGCGAAAAGGCAGCACAACAAGGTCTGCACAACATGTTTTGCTGCTGAAATGAATAAGAAAACACGACCTTTACCTTATGAACGGTACAGTGTTTGACTGTTGAGTTGTGTGCAAAGGATAGAACATAAACTCCAGGCAACGTCTGGCTGTGTCGTACAAGGAATGTCCTAAAAAACAACCATCATCGTCAGTATATTATAGATATTTATACAGCACCTCTGTAATTATCACAAAGGTGCCAGAGTACATGAATACAAAGCCGTAATGTAACTAAGTCTGATGCAATCCACCACACATGTAACCATGTCACTTCTATAGCAACTACTTTGCACCTCACAATTGCACTACACATGGACGTCTGGCAAAGCTACATAAGACACGACATATGATAGGATGAAACGCTTCTTTGGATTCCTTGGTAGAGTAGACTGTATTTTTAGCATTTGATTATTGATTTAAACATAGGACCTTACCAGTACACAAAGATTTTACCTATTATCTTCAATTTTTTTATTTATACCTACAAGTTTGCAGTCATTAGCCTTTTTTACCTTATTTGGCACACCTCTAGCTAAAAGTATCATTCTTAAAATGTTAACTGATGATTGCTTGGGTATCCGGAATCAAGCTGTTACCCACAAACAGAAACCTTGCTGAATTTGACACCAGAGTTTGAAAAGTTACTTGTATTACTCCAGTACTGACAAGAGTTACTTAAAGTTGCTAAATTAAAAGGTTATGTTTAACTACATAGCATAGCTAGTACTTAATGTTGAAAAACTAAGTGCACATTTAATAAAATATGTAAATAAAATGTATATTTAATAAAATGACATATCTAATTACATGTCTAACTCTGCCAATCTGGTAGATCTAGTCCCAAGTTTTAGAGAGCAACACTAGTCATCTTAGTTATAACACAATGTCACTAAACAATGACTATTAAAGTACAAAGCTTCTAATAATGATCAGACATGACTATGCAACCCACCCATTCCTGAAGCCATGAGCACATATCAGAGACACAGCCTCCTCTCGGCCAATCGTGTCATGAAACCATTCAAAGTCGTGATGATTACTTATTGAAGATGTTTCAAGATTCGTCGGGAGCGACTCAGTTGGTGACAGTATCACAGAGGACCTTGAAGTCGCCTGATAAGATGAAATCGAACCACGCAATGGCGGAACCTAAAATAAAATGAAATAAAAAATCACATTGTTACCCAAACATATGTATGCATTTATTCAATGCATTACGTAACATAGTATCTATCAGGTATTTCTGAAAAGCACTTCAGACACACACCACTCCAACATATCTAACTGATTGCATTTTAAGACAGGCTGACATTGCAATCAGAGAAAATTACACAAAATAATATATACACCAGTTACACCCTGGTATTTTCTTTTACAAATAAAATATCTACATATTAAGTATAATTATACTAAATCTAATAATAAATAATAAATCTACAAACATATCTGAATTCAAATACCATGATTTTACATTTTTAATGTTTAATTGGGGCTTCTGGTGACAAATGGCGATAAAAACTTAAACTTCAATGGTTGTAATGATGCAAGATGTAAATGCACTTTAAGCTTCTTCATAAAATCTTACAATGACAAAAAATATTACAATCTCAAAGGAAAACAAATGCTTAGATGATTAAGCATCAATGATGAGTTAGTAGATCGTATCAACGTACAATCTCCAATTTCTTTGGCTCGCCACTCCATCGAACAGAAGCTCTAAAGTTATCTTGCAACTGGTAACCAAACTAAAAACAAATGAACAAGAAACATATAATAAATAAATTTATTACATTATGAAAATAAAATATTAATACAGAAATTTAGCAAAATATCATCACCAAATTAATTAAAAATATAAATTACCAAATTGATAAATATTATCCTGGAAGTCATCATGGCATCAAATGCCATCCCTGCTGGTTGTAGACAGGAGCTTATCGCTCATCTCCAGTTCCCTTCTGCAGACGCTTGAAGCCTGCATTTCCACACAAGTTATGGGACATCTGGAAAGGTACTGGGACAGGTGGGAATGTTTCTGATGAGTTATCTTGAAGTGACACTTTTGAAAATTCATATGCAGTAAAAATTACAGTTAATGATGACATCACCTACATTACAAACACTTGTGAGGTTAATAAATATATTAATTCAAATTCAAACGACCATAATTTAATGTTTGAATGAGGATTCTGGTGACACATAGTAAAAAATACATCAGCTTTTATGGTTGTAATTATGCAAGATGTAAACGAAAAAAGAAATAATCTTAGGTTTTAGCATAATTAATTCCTCCATGTCGTCTTCTAAGGTTTTAGCGTAATTAATTCTAGACACTAATAATGAACAGTTTTAAACTGCACATCAATCCAGGTTCTAGTTTAAGCATGATTCTTTTTATACATCCAGCTTCCATTTGAAAGGCATTCTTTTCATCAACAATTTGGTCGCTTTTTAAAACCTATATCTCAAACATGAAATAATTAAATATGCTAAAACCTAAAAGGATTAACATGGCAATAATTAATTACACTAAAACTTAAGATTACCAAAATTTCTTTATAATGTCTTGGACTTACAGCAAAATCATACAATCTCAAAAACAGAAATGCAATGTACATGTGCAAATGTTCCGATGCATATGTAGGCCTACATTGATACATCCATACACTGAGAAAATTTAACCTAATGTGCAGAAAAAATTTAACGCAAAGTGGGCAACTACCTTGAAGAAACGGAATCCCGTGATCCAGCAAAGACGTGACTGTTCGTCTTCCGTACAAAACTGCTTTAAACGACGTTTATTGCTAGCGTCATCGGAAGGCTGAATAACAAAAAAACCTTAATTAATTATACCGAAGCATTGAAGCAAGCATGCAACCCTTAACTAACCACTCAGACAGAAATCGACTCAGCAATTCGCTTCGGCCGAAAATAACGTTTTCGGAAAATATTCGCCAACATCATTCAAACAAATCCGAATAGTTGCACCTTTTGTTTTTACAATAATTCAATAAACTTACGCGTATGATTATGAATGGTCAGCTCTTACAAAATAAACATCCCTTGAAATTCATGTCATTTTCTGCAAACATTTCGATAATCGAAAGCTTGACTGGTCCATTAAAATACACGAAGTATTAGCTACGCGGTCCTTACCAAAGATTTTAACAGTTCAAATCTTTAGTCCTTACCATGGCACTTACAGACACTATTAATAATTATTGCACAATAGGCCTAATTATTTTTAGGTCAGCGACAAGCAGTGACAAGCAGACTCCAACTGTGACTAATTCCATATTAGTCCCAGGTTGTAATACTAGTCTAGATAGTCACGCGATGCTAGCACCTTGCTACTTTCAGTGCTAACGGCTGCTGGCCTAACGGACAGTTTATTTTATGTCTGACAAAAGATTTTAGTTTTAGCTAGTTATAATATTGCAATTATGCACCGAAGAAGGCTGCCTTAAACGTCATTAACATACACAGCTCAATGGTGTAGAAATTAGCGTGCTAGACCAGAGTCATGGCTGAACTGCCAATTGAGAGTTCGGGGTTCAAATTCATCACGGCAAAAAGCTTTGTAGAGATGTCTGCTCCACGTGGATCCCTAATTCAACAATACGGAGTGCACAACCCCTATTTCGGATCTCTGCCTTCTTTTCTCCCTATACCGACCGTAGCGCAATAAAGCCTAAATTAATAGGTTTGATTCTCTGTCGAATTTTGTAGGGTCATTTCTATGAGACGGACATTTTTATACTGCTTGGTCTAGCATAAAGGCTCGCTTCGGTACCGACTCGTCGGAATTAAAGTGCGAAATTTCTCTTTCTGCTTGAGCGTACGACAAAGGTACGCGAACGTAATGCTCTGGACTCTAGTGATCCGAAATTTTTTACAAAACGTTCTTATGAAAATTTATAGGTTAAACGTGATTGTTGCGCAGACAATAATAATATAGCCTAAGCCTATTTTCAAACTGTCTATTACATGTAGTTTCATTTGGAAAGCTCTGTAGGCAGATAAGCCAACTTCATTGTATGATTTGTATCTAATAATATTAAATTAATGAACAAAGTTTCAACTTCAAACAATAACTTAGTTCTATGTACTTAAAGAAAAATTAGGTAAAAAAGCGCGTCGCATATGCTTGCAGAGGCACCAATTTAGTTTCCGTTGCGTAAACATATTAGTCTTTTGAATCATGAATCCATGACGTCATAAACACCGTTGCGTAATGACTACTAACGGTCACTTTTGGCGCAAATAAATTATATATTTGTAATACAGTTCAATGATACGAACTATTTAAAGTTCTAATCGAAATAATTATGTCATGTCGTTAATTAAGCAGCAAAGTTTGGAATTTGTTAGCCATCATTTGTTACAACTGTAATCAAAAGCTGAAACGATGCGGTAAAATGTTTGAACGTACAGAACATTAGCTCTTATCAACTGTCTTCGATTCTTCCATTGTTCTGGGTATAATGACTACATCAAATATACCGAGATTCTCAAAATACGAAGAGATGTTCAAGATAAAAGGAAGATAACACGAAGCAAGGTAATATTCATTACTACTTTATAGCGAAAACGATGCCTTTGGACAGAATAATCACCACAAAACGTATTATTGGTTTCTTATTATCCCCAGAGGCCTACAGAGATGAGGAACTGAGTTTGATACCCGTATACCCCGTACAGTTTATGAGTCCTTATTTCGCTAGCTGGTGGCATTGGTCAAATTAGATGTATAGGCTATAACGAAATGAGTGTCATGTACGGGCAGCATGGCTGCCGACAGTTAAATTCGACTCCTGTAATAACTAACCATCATTCGTTCAAACTGTACTTTAAGATTTAAATTATACTGCATCCTGTCAGTTTGATATAAACGAAAATTATTATTATTAAAAAAATTATTTAGATAATTTTTTATTACATGCAAATGTGGAGCTTCACGTGTGGAACAAACGGTACTCGGGTCCGGATCTGCAAGCACTCGGACTCAGTACTGGGTGGTCAAAGTCTACCCTGCTGACCCCGACCTAATGTAGCCAGATACATGGGCAGTTAAAGGAGGACACAGAGAGTCATAAAGGAGGACAAAAAAGAACACATAGAATGTTTAAATCCAGAGTCATTGGGGGTTCTAAGTAACCAGAGAAGAAGTTACAGTGAAAATTAAACTGGCACTTAATTGGTCATAGGCAGTTTATAAGAACACTTTACTAAGATCACATGGACTCGGCTTAGTTGGCTACAATGTCTGGAAAAGTTGAGCTATAATAAATTTAAATAAGTGAGTAGACAGAACTATTTGACCATTTAGGCATTGGGAGAACTTAGAGACAAAATTTACGTACATCGTATGTCAGTAAAAAAACCTGCCACAAAATAGCAGCTCAATTATTGCTCCCAAAGAGTAGACATACCAAAAGCCAGACATTTTTCAGGTTAACTGTGTCTGACGGACAGAGAACATAAACAACAAGGAGAGCAAGTCTTCCTTTTGCCAGACGTAAACGAAGCATACCAATTTTCTCAAAAACTTGACGTGATAGAAAAAAAACAAGAACACCACTGGATTCAGTATGCCAAATTCTATATGGAATGGTTGAATTTCCTTCAGTAGCAAAATAAAAGTTAAAATTTCTTGCCAAGTGTTATCTCTCACTCTAAGTAAAATATGTATAGAATATCTTTCACTCTGTATTAATATGTTGGAATATCCTTCACTATGGATTAATAGGTTGGAATATCCTTCACTCTGTATTAATATGTTGGAATATCCTTCACTATGGATTAAAATGTTGGAATATCTTTCACCCTGGATTAAATATATTTTGTTATCTTTTACTCTTGATTAACATGTTCAAATATATTTCATCTGGATTAAATGTCTTTAGAATATATTTTACACTATATTCAATATCCTTGGAATATCTTTTACTCTAGATTACTGGCAAATATCTTTGGAATATTTTTCACTCTGGATTACTAGCTAATATCTTAGGAATATTTTTCACTTTGGATTAATATATTGGGATAGTTTTCACTTTGGATTAAACATTTTGGGTTATCTTTCACTCTGGATCAAACGGAGAATGGAGATGTCGTGGGACAAGGCTGTGATGCTGGTTCCAGAGAGATAAATGGTGATGTCGTGGGATAGGACTTAATTAGGTAAGTATTGGATCAAATATTTATGATTATCTTTCACTTAAGATAAAATATGTATAGAATATTTGACATTTTGGAATATCTTTCACTCTGGATTAAATATCTTTGAGATATCTTTCTCCCTGGATTAACACATTGGAATATCTTTCATACTGGATTACTGGCAAATATCTTTGGAATATCTTTCACTCTGGATTAAATATCTTTGAGATATCTTTCTCCCTGGATGGAATATCTTTCATACTGGATTACTGGCAAATATCTTTGGAATATCTTTCACTCTGGATTAAATATCTTTGAGATATCTTTCTCCCTGGATTAACACATTGGAATATCTTTCATACTGGATTACTGGCAAATATCTTTGGAATATCTTTCACTCTGGATTAAATGGAGATGATGCGAGTCAGGGCTGTGATGATGGCCACAGAGAGGTAGGACTCAGTTGGGTAAGTATTGGATTAAATATATTAGATTGTCTGTCACTCCCAATAAAATATGTTTAAAATATATTTCACTCTATATTAAATGTATTAGGGTATCTTTTACCATTAATAAATTATATTGGAATAGCCTTCACTATGCATTAATATGTTGGAATATTTTTCCCTCTGGATTAAATATCTTTGGAATATCTTTCACATTGGATTAAATATCTATGGAATATCTTACACTCTGGATTACCAGCAAATATCTTTGGAATATCTTTCGCTATGGATTAAAATATTGGAATATCTTCCACCTTTGATTATACCTAGTGGATTATCTGTCACTATGGATTGGATGGAGATGTCGTGGGACAAGGCTGTGATGCTGTCTACAGAGAGGTGTTACTCGCTTTGGTAAGCATTGGCTGAAATATATTAGACTATCCTTCACTATGGATTAATATGTTGGAATATTTTCCCCTCTGAATTAAATATCTTTGGAATGTCTATCACATTGGATTAAATATTTTTGGAATATCTTACACTCTGGATTACCAACAAATGTCTTTGGAATATTTTTCACTGTGGATTAAACCAAGTGGATTATCTTTCACTCTGGATTGGATGGAGATGTCATGGGACAAGGCTGTGATGCTGGTTCCAGCGAGATAATACTCAAGCGGGTAAGTACTGGATCAAAGATATATGATTATCTCTCACTCTTGATAAAATACATATAGAATATCTTTTAGCCTGTATTGAATATATTGGGATATCTTTCATCCTGGATTAGTATATATTTGAATATGTTTTACCCTTGATGAACTATATTGGAATATCTTTCACTCTGGATAATGTGTATGGGAATATCTTTCGCTCATCACAATATGTGTCCTGGAATAACTTTCAAATCCAACACTACCAAGCAACATTAGGTCATGCATCCGGAGCAGCAATTATGTATCGGTCAAAGCGCTCGCTGTATACTTTTTTAAATGTGTTTAATAATGTCTGTACACTAAATTGTGATTTGCAATTGGTTAATAAAGAATATACTTATTTACTCACTGTACTATACAAACTGAAAAAACTTCTGAAAAGAATCTATCTGTTTAAGTAAGATCTGTACCGCAAGGCAGAAGCAGGATTGCGTTGGAGCACTGAAGACCTTCTTCGCATTCATTGCTACGTAAATGTTGTCACTGCAGAGCTCTGACAGCAGGACCATATTCTTTGGATCCTGTAATTGAAATAAAAACAACACTGTAGAAGAAACAGAACTCCACCTTATTTGAGAAACCCCAACATGAAATCAATAATTCTTGATAATTATTCACATTATTCGTCTATTGTCGAATTCCTCGCCTGTACAGCATCGTTTTCTTTGGCCCCATCAAGTTTTTTCATGCAGAATAAAATTTTATTTTTAAGTACTATCATCATCATTTCTCATTTTTGTCACTGTCTTCATTATCATTATTGTTGGAAACCGTAGTGGTGGTTTGAGTGAGATAGCAGCACAATGTAATCTCAAGAGTTAAAATCCAATTTTTTTTACATTTATTGAGCCAGGAAGTTTAACTCAAATGCTTCTAATTGATGGTTTTAAGTAAGAATCAAGTTCAAAGTAAATCACAAAGTCAGAACGCAAATCCCCTTTTTAAAATTTCTGATATCTTCATTTTTATGCATGTATTAATCACTGCTATCTCATGTTTAAGCATTAAATGATGGCCCCAAGCAATTGCAAGTGAATGACTCATTCAAGGGCCCCAAAGGCTATAAACGCCTTAGAAGGGTGGCTTGATCCCATACTCTCCATATTACAAGGTGAGCGCTCTAACTAACCACTACCATGTCCCTCAACCATTTACCTTGTCGTGAGTCTGACAAGCCAGAATCTAAATCTGGCTAAAAAAAGGAATAACTCGTTGAGACAACGAAAACATCTGGGAAACCGAGCTTGAGGGTGGGATTCTCAATCATCCACAGGTATCGACACTGACCTTAACAGTACCCTTTGTTATGCAGTAAAGACCAGACGATCGCAGAACACAGAAGTGCTTCTTCCATGCCTTTTTGCCCTCGCGCACCTGAAGGACGCCTTGGACATCAGGCATGCTCTGATTTGCGAGGAGGTTCTGTTAAAAACAAATAACAAGAGAATAAATTTGAAAATCATAATTACCTGAATATTATTCAATAAAATAAACACTCTAAAAATTTACTGCAGATAGAAGAACATAGCACATGACTATGCATTATAAAATATAACAGCTCTGAAATTAATTTACATATATGGCATATATTAATCTGTAAAACGCAAGGTATATGAATTTTAATTCATATGAAGCATAAGACATGAATATTCACTTTTATAGGCTAAGCATATGAATATTAATTTGAGAATCCATGCATAATGCTGATGAGACAATTGGATCTCTACCTGAAGTAGGAGATTACGATATCGCTCATGACGTGTCATGAAGCCAGTCATGTCTTCTTTTGGCAGTTCGACGTCAATCATGTGCTCCGGAAAGCAGTTCTGAAACCAGACAAAAACAAAACATTAGCAATCCTGTTTAATTGATCTATCTGCCAGCCAGCCATTTATTCATGCAGCAACCACTCACCAAGTCAGCTATTTTGTCTGTCTGTCTGTGTGTCTGTCTCCTATCAGAATAGACAATATCACAATTGATCATAACTCTTAATGAGAAATTTCTGGATCTATTCAACATTGAATAAATTTACAGTTCTGTAAAATGTTCTGCATCAAGTCATATTCGTTGCATAGCAGCCCTAAGTAGAGCTGTACCGATTAATTGGCCGGCAGATTAAGCGGGCGTCCGATTAATCGGGCCGATTATCAGCATATCGGCAGTATTGGTCATCGGCAATGATAATCGGCGCCGATATTAAAAGTTACATTTTTTTAATTTATAATATTATTTTCAGTCTTTAACCCGTTTAGTGCGTAGCTCAAGTTGCTTAATCCGGTCCCATAGCGTGCAGCCAGCCCGAAGGCAGAGATTGTATGGCTACCTCAGACCACCAAGTAGCAATGAGCTCATATTTAAACCATGGAATAATGTTCGAAGGCTATAGTTGTTGTGCAGAGTGAGTCACAGTACCTGCTTAATTACCCTGGGCAGCTATTTGTCTCTGCTGGCTGCCCACCGGCCAGCACCACTGACGCCCCATTTGAGGCCAAAGTGACATTTCGTAAGGGCGGCTTGTCTGAAGAGGTAATGGCGTGTTTGATAGAAGAAAGTGATTGTATGTCTGAAAGTGGCGAGCCTTTTCCATAACATACAGCATTTCTACCAGAGACGTTCCCATCCTAATAGTTCAATGTTTGAGGATAATAGTGATGATGATAGCTTACAATGCTCATTCTACTTTTGCATGGTGCGACAGTGACCCTTTTCCTCGTGCACCCATACCATTATAGCTGGTTCACCTGGGCAATGGGCATGGCATATAAGGTTTACCTGACTATCACTGTCATTCCAACATCTGCTTATAGCTGTTGTGCAGAGAGAATCACAGTACATCTTTGGAAAACACAATGAAATAATTGGTATCGGCTATTATAATCGGTATTGGCAAATGGAATAATTGGCAATAATCGGAATCAGCAAAAAGTGATCTCGGTACAGCTCTAGCCCTAAACACCTTCCCATTAACATCTCTGCAAAGTTTATAACTATTAAACATGCAAAACCAGATCAAATTGAATCTCAGACAAAAACCTTACTTCATGAGTGGTGCTATATAAATTTGCTTACATTCCTGTTTACTGATTAAAAGTGTGTTTTGTAGTAAGCATCAGATGTATGCTGAGACGAACATTGCACAGAGGTTATTGAAACTCGATCTCAAGAGCAGAAATACCATGCTTTGCCTAGTTCTCTAGCCAACAATAATCTCATATAACACAAAACAATGGTAATGGATCCTCTATACTGGGATCCATCGGGTCTATTTCTATTGCGGATTTCAAAAACGAACCAAAATGAGTAACAATTCTGTTGTGAGATCACAACAAACAAACTCAATGATATGATGGTTGTTGCAGAATTTCTTCTAATAGAATGAACACTAACTCAACATATGCGTCAGTAAATATTAAAATTAAAAATAAGCAAATACTTATCGATAGAGATCATCATGTCAAGACAAATTAAAAAGAAAAGAAATAGGTATAAAAGTGTTTACATTTGGATTGGAATAGAGTTCGTATCGGTTGAAGTCCTTTCGATAGTAGAACCGATTGCTGGTAGAGTCCCATGACTTGAAGATCGGATACATAATTTCATGGTCTTCAAGACTTCTCTCTGAAACAAGTCAGATCCACAATATGTTCGTTTCAAGGTTCATTCCAACAAGTGTTCTCATAGATACAATTATGCATACATGCGTACACACTTGAATACATAAATCACTTAAATCAATTGTCAAGACCCACTACTTCTCCCGAGCATTAACATAGCACTTTGTGTTCCTCGATAGTGTAGTGGTTAGTGTGCTCGACTGTTCCTCAAAAGGTCGGATGTTCAAATCCCTGCCAGGGCAGAAATTTAGTTCAAGATTTCTGCTCTGTGTATCTATACCCCTTAGCTAATTCATCTATTATAAGTACAACGACTGCATAAATGGTCAGAGGGACGATGAGACAGTGAAGGAAGTACTAGCCATCCGTCCTCATATGCCGAGGCTAAGAGAATTAAGTTAACACCTTAGGCCTAGCTTGAGAGACTGCTCTTCTACTTACATGAGACCATCCAGGGGCATCCAGATAGAGGATTCCGGAGGAAAATGCCACCAATTTCAGGTCGGGGAGGATAATTTTTTAGTTTTAGGGGGGATATCTTGCCTTCCTGAAATGCCTCTGACACCATCTTGATTGCTAATGAAACTCACTCCGTTCAAATTTACTAGCTTTGCGTGCATCAGAACCACTATTCGTCAGGTCCTTCAAATGTAAACTACATTATATGCAAGCAATATAGCACATCCAACAGCGTCCCAGATGTTGTTTAGGATGTGTGAAATAAAATGTCCACCTCCATGTATAGCACCAAGGTCAGGTATTAAAGAGAGGCAATAGTAAAAGACTTTGGTCTATACGTTGTGTACCCTTTCACGTTACCACTGTTTGTGGTTAACAGTATCTATCTATCAACCCTAGTCAAAGTCTTATCAATCCACTCTTCCACCTTTTTAGTAGATATCTTGAAAAGGGCATTGTATTAAGTCTCTGATTGATTTTGATTGATTCCAATGCATTCATCCTATGCAAAACCCACTTTAGCAGCTACACTGCCTTGATCTGTCCCTGTTCTTCTTCCTCACTTGATGTCACCGGACAACCCATCTTACGTGACCAAGCGCTCATAAATAAGTTGAAATTTTCAGTTATTTTGAGTCAGTAGTAATTTAACGATCATAACAATACCAAGGTTCAGCTTGTCGATGTGTTCGACAATCGTCCAGAAGGGATCTCGTTTGGAGCAGTTGAGCAGCGCAAGACGATCGCAAACGTTGGCCACTGTAGTGGCGCGATCTATCTCAACCGAATGGTATTTGCGTTCGCTGACATAGACGTCAATCGTGATCTTCTGTGACAAAACAAAAACACACCAAGAATAATGGCCGTTTGGTGTTGACGAAGGCTTCATTGCACAGCGAAATGCAATCACGACCGTGTTTATCAGACTCTTTCTTCATGACACTCCCAGGGTATAAAAGTTTTCGGTCTCACATAAAAACAAATCTCTTCGTCAATATTTTGGTCAATGCAAATCCCCCAAAAGGGAAAATGGCAATTTATACTGACAAACAAGATAATGAATAATTTGCCGACAAACTGCGAACGAACTGAGAAGATTCAACTCCCACGGCTCAGCTGTGCAATGTAGTCTTAAAGTTATACCTATACAGCACCGTGGGAATAAAATATGCAAATATAAACATAATACACATTTTACCGCAGCCATAAAGTGGTAACAGCACAAGCAACTTTTTTATCCAGCTACGTTACACAGTGTCAGTGAGTGACTGTCAAGTGCCTTTATCTCGGCAATGAAAGATAAAGTTTCTAAAACTATATAATGCGGAACTGCAGCAAAAAAATACGTTCCCTAGCGCATATATAGCAGATCAAATGGTCACAATGTTAGTATGGGTAAACACAGGATTGCGTGTCTGTGGTGTGAGAGAGGCGGGTTTACAACAACGGCCAATCTCAATACAAAAGTTGTCAATCGAAACTTAAGCGCCTGGCACTTTATGGCAGTCGTTCACCATGGCCAGTTTCAACAGCTTTTGGCTCTTCAGTAATCTCAAATTTTTATTCCGGATCTGTAGTTGAGATGAGAATGTTATCTAAACCAACATGATGAGTGAAACACCCGATATAGTTATTATCGTTACAACGCTCTCTTCCTGGAAGTCCTAACAAGAACATCCTTTTAATCAGGTCGTCTTAATGGTCTATTTTCTATTGTTTAATTAATTTATAGATCCATGTTAGAAATCAACTTAAAATTAGTTATGCCAAATTACCAGTGTTTCATAGGAAATATTGCACTGTTTATATAAAAATCGACATCAGTATACACACACACGCACCTACACACACTGTGTGTGTGTGTGCGTGCGTATGTGTGTGCGTGCGTATACGCGTGCATACCTGTGTGTGCGTGTGAGTGTGTGTGTACATAGTGAGTTCTCAGAACCTCTAATATGCATTCTGGCATATCTGTCCGGCAGATCTAAAACACTGCACAGCTCACGATAAGCGTAAATGCTGCCTGAGCTGTTCTGATGGTAAAGTTCGCATTTGAGTGTCCATGAAGAGCAATTGCAGTAATTCACGATGCAACTATATCAGAATTCACTTCAGAATGTGGACATTAGAATATTTATTACTGCAATTTACAACAGTGAATGGCCAATTCGACGAGTGATTGCGGTCGTTTCTAGCACAAACTCAGGTGTGAACGTTGTCATTAGAATGCTGTTCATAGAAATATCTCACACAAAATTACTTCAGAATGCTGGCTTTAGAAAACTCATCAAAAAATTTAAATTACAATAATTAGTATAGTAATTATCATTATCATTATTAGTATTGTGATTGTAATTTTATCACAATCATTATCATTATTAAGCACTCATCGCTACAACTAACATAACACAAAAGTCACTTCTCAACATTGGCGTCGTCATAACATAGATCCGAATGCATAACATAACACTCACCTCTTGAAGGATGATGCCACTTTCCGCATCAAGTGTGCTGCTGCTCGGTCGGCGATTGCAACTAAGCGTTGGAGAACTTGAGTCAACACGTCGAACGCTCTTCACCTCCTTCTCTGGTGACACAGGAAGTGACGAACTCGTTTCTGAGCTGTACATCTGGGCCAAAACGGGCGCCAAGCGGTCGTGGGTCAACTCGGGAAATGGATCGGGAAAATCGTGATTCTCTGGGTTTGGCAACGATGAACTCTTTGCCAGGGAATTTCTTTGGCCTGCCAGAAATGTAAAGTAATGTAATCTATATTTTGATTTGTTTAGCTAGTTGTTTCTTTACTGCAATCGTTCCATTTGCAAAAGACAAATATAATTAAGAATTGTAAATTGGTAACTTCTAATTAATTGAATTTGTCTAAAGCACAAGGCTTTGACAGATAGTGCATCAAAACCTACTAGCTGTAATCATGTGAATATTCAACTAAGGCTCGTTAGGCACCTGAGAAATTATTTGCAACTAGTAAGTTGTAAGTACAAGGACAGATTTCCAAAGTCTGGGTCCAGAAACCCCAAACTAAGCTATACAGCCTCATCGTCTTTTCACCAACACTTGGTAAACAGAATATAGAAAATGAGATTGGATGAAAAAATCATGAAAAAAAGGAAAATAATTAAATATCTTTGGGGTTCTTGGAGTACACTGTCAGTAAAGAGATTGGACGATAACTGTAATTGTAATTTTTATATCACCAATGGCAGCAAGCTACTTCTAGGATACCTTGCAATGTGAGCAAATGCTCAGAGATAGATCGTGAGTAAAATTATAAGCGTTTTTTAAGACACAAGTGGTCTGTCTTTCTGGTTTGGTGCAGGAAAATGGTTCCAGTTGCACGGGTCAGTGACCCAAGCAACCCACCGCTCAGTTAAGTGTCAGTCGCTGGTACCATTACGGCATTACATCAGTGAACTGTGTGGAAGAGGATTAGCCACCCACCCTCACATTGCCGAGGCTGAGGAAAAGAAGTCGCTAATACGCAGCTGGATAGCCTGGATTGGGGTGTAAATTTAGATCTGAAATCTTAAAACATGTTCCCACCTTCGTGAGGACCTGAAGCCCGAACCTTCCGATTGACATTCCAGGACAATAGTCCCTAGACATGCACCTCACTGTGTTTGTAATTAAAGGAGGGATATCCCAAATATTACATCAAATACAATCCAAATGATTTTAAAATGGTAAGGGGTTGTGGTCCCTGTTGGGGTACACAAAGATATTATACGATTTTGACCAATCTCTGCTTCACAGGCGATGAACCGAACCTATTGCCTACCATTCCTCATGCTGGTCATAATAATCTGATCTTCCTGTTCGAGTAGCTATCTTAATTAAAAATAGACCTGCAGCGCTATGTGGCTCTGTTTATACACGTAGTCTCGCCCACTCATTCCCACCAAACGACTAATGTTCTGTTTATTATTTTTCTGTCGGAATGAACGTCTTGCTCTCGTGGTAAGGTTCTCTGAACTATAAATAAGTGCGTCGTTGTCCTACGATGTACAAAAGATATAAGACACCTCCTCCTCCCGGCTGAGTCCGCCTGCTGCTCGTAATTACTCAGCCTTTTCACCACCGCGTCCTCGCAGCGTCAACTGTTTGCAGCCGGCTACCGCATCGAGACCCACCCGT
This sequence comes from Bimastos eiseni, assembly GCA_959347315.1. Taxonomy (NCBI): domain Eukaryota; kingdom Metazoa; phylum Annelida; class Clitellata; order Crassiclitellata; family Lumbricidae; genus Bimastos; species Bimastos eiseni. The sequence continues at coordinate 37,747,908 of OY365810.1, forward strand.
TGGAACCCGAGGAACGCCTATCAACCATTGTGGGATTCTTCGAAGGGGCAACATACGCACCCATGGTCTTTGATACGTTTCGGCTGAAATCCTGCCATACAAATGTCTGCCTTTAATTAAACCTAACCATCAGCGCTCGTGAATAAGCCGGTGCTCTGCGTCTGGCTTTCAAACGGCGCTATAGAAGTTTAACGATAACGATTATGTCCACAGACTGTATACTTGATTATGAATTAATAATAAATTGAGCGCGCCTCTGATCATTAATTCAGCAAGATGCGCTATATGAATCAAAAGCTACGAAACGTTATTAGTAACGCTTATAGATTGCATCTGTGTCCAATGCAAAGGGCATCAACAAATACACTGGTGCTAACTTCCCAGCTAACCAGCGATGCTTCAATGCTCGTACGAGCAGAGGATGGCATGCGAATAGAGCGTTTGGACTGTTATGCGTAGAGCACAGGTTCGATTCCCCAATTAGACGGTTGCTAGCTTTACGTATACTATAGACCTTGAGCAAGTCCTACACTTACAATTGCTGTGCATCATCGATATTATTCTTTCATATGGTTGTGTGTGCAATCTTGAACTTTGAAAGAAGATCAATCAGTCAATCAATCAATCACTCAGTCAGTAAAGTCAGTCAGTCAATCAATCAACCAATCAGTCACTCAGTCAGTAAAGTCAATCAATCAAGCAATCTGTTTTTCTTGAGCCCAACGGAAGAACACGTGAGTGAAATGCATACATTTAATCAACAGAAGTGGGAGCAATAGGGAAGGGAAAAGGCCCTTAAGGGACCGACGGTCCCGCTAGTTGGGCTACCCTTTTCATGGAATACAGTATACAGCGTAACAGCAAGACAATAATATTCCGCTTGAAAAAGCATAAACTTAACTAGTTAAATACGAAACGATCAGCGCGCACATGTTATCCTAGCGAAACACACCGTTGTATTGTATTGTAATGCATTGTGTTGTATTGCATAATGCATCCAATGCAACTGACCTAAGATAGCCAACGTTCTCACTGGCGTTCCTGTAGAACCGGAGCTGACCATGGGCAGTTCGCTGACCGACGGATCAAGAGGAAACGTCTCGTAATGGTGAGCGCGGGGTTTCCTCAGAGGAGCGTAATCGGAGTCTGTGTCGTCGCTATCGAGTAACGTCATATCGTCACCGAGAGTGGAGTAATTCTGGGATGGAAGAGAGATAGGAAAAAGGTTCCCTACGGTCGTAGACATTCTGTCAATCAAACACAAATAATTATGTTTTAAAAATAAATTACATTTTATATATTGAAATTGGCTAGAAATTCTCTCCTGGTTTGTAATAGCTCTCATCATACGAAGCACACAATCATATATTTTTTAATGGGTTAGAAACTCTATCCTAATTTGCTATTGCATTCAGGATATGAAATCAGCCATTTTATTCCCAAATACGCCTTATACATCAATTGCCCGCTCGTTCACCCTTCCAATTACATATACGTCCACCCACTCATATGTTCCATCCATCCATCAATCCATCCATCCACCCAAAAATTCACTCATGGATGGATATCCATTTAATCAATCCATCCATTCGTCCCTACGTCTACTCACTCAACCATCCAGGTATCCATTCACTGACCTATCGATCCATTCACCTCTTCGTCCATCAATCCATACATCAACTTCTCCATCCAACCATCCACCCACTTATCCAAATCCCCGACCACCCACCAATTCATCTATCCATCTCAGATCCATCTACAAACAAGGCCACTTTACGCCTCGTCAAGTAAAACACAAACCTAAGTGCCATGACATACGCCTGCTACTACTTCTTTCTCAATTCATAATCACCCGCAAAAGCAACTAATACAATACCAAAACCGATCCCAAGACGACTTCCAAATTTAAATATCCAGAACAGAAAACGTCAGGAGAAGCGATTTGCAATTCCAATGAACAAGTATAAATCCCAAGCATCGCTAATATAATGGACGAGAACATTAGAAAACAGTTTGCCTCGCACAAACAAAAAACAATGCATGCGCATAACAATGCCAAGTCTCAGAACGACGACATCCGGTTTTTGGAGCAAAGCCTCGTTAAAAGCCAGCGATTAAGAGCCGAGGAGCAAAAACATGTTATGAAACACCCATCAATCGACAAACGCCTTAAGTGCCTCAGTAAATAGTACAGAGGCGTACAGAGCCACAGGCACAGCGTGTCTCTAATGTCAAAGTACACCCACTGTGTGCTAGGACATAGGCCTATATATCTCGGCAATGTAATAACAGGGAGACAATAAATATTATTTCAGAGACAATCCTAAATGTCATTCCTTACTAAATAAGGAATCCCTATCTAAATAAGAAAATCGATTAATCAGCCAAAATTAGTAACAGTAATGCGTGCAATAACAATTACATATATTTTATTGACGCTATGATGATCCTGATGATGACGACGACGATGATTTTGACAACCACAAAAACAATAAAAATTGCACATATTTTTCCAGAACTAGCTGTAGCTAAAGCGGTGTAGAAACGGTAAGTAAGCACCAAAACAAAGCTTGGTTGTAGCAAACAACACCTACATACACACACACACACACCACATACAAACATACAGTTCTACGTCTTTTGATCCCCCGTCAATTGGTCCCCTAGTCAATTGATCCCTTCATCAATTGATCCTCTGCCTATTGAGCCAAGCCCAATTCATGCAACGTCTGTATTCTCTGCATCGCCACCCCGTCGTTCCAGAAATGTTGTCTTTCTTTTTCCAATACTCAAACCCTCGGTACATGACCGTTTTCTGTCCACGTCCGGAACATCCAAATACCAGATCCACTGTGATAAACTATACCATGCGATAAAGTGCTACTATGATAGTTATTGATTCTTTAACGACACCGTTCCATATCGAAGATGATTTGGTGTTGCCCTCCTCCTTTCTTCAGGCTTGGGATTGGCACTGTCAAAGTCGAAATAGTGAGTTGTGTTACCATAACTCGGAACAGACTCATATACAGTGCGTCCTATTCTATTCTATTCTGTTTACCGATTAATAAAGCGCCTCTCACAGCACAACCTAATCAGAGGCGCTCCCAGAGTGAAGAACACCTCAAGAAAAGAAGTCTAAAGACAACTACCGCTGTGACACAAAGCCTGGACGAGTGATACAGAGCCTGGGCATTTATTTGTTATTTTTCAAATCTGTAAAATCAATCTTTTGTTTACTTACAGTCTCAGCTACAAGTCTGTGATACGCAGCCTAGAGATTTGAGGGGATCAATTGACGAGGGGATCAATTAATAGAGGATCAACTGACGCGATACCCAAACATACAGTATATACGGATAATTTGATAGTTTTAGTATGCATATAACATAGATATATATAAACTATAAATCCATAAAAATGTTCATATATATATATGTACATAATATATTATATATAGTATATTTTATTTTTTTTATTTTCCCGAAATTTGATATCACCCTTCTTCCAACATCTTTTTGCTCAGAAGTGCACACACACGCCTCGACGGCGCAATTGCAGTTGTACTGCAAAGCAATGGTGCGTGAAGGACTTGCTGAAGGTCCCTACACAGTGATGCCCCGGACGAGGGTCGAACCCGCTCGCTCAGCGCAGACTGAGTGCTACGGGCAGACCGCTCTAACCGATCGGCCACCGTGCCACACCATTTGTATATGTTATGTACTTACATCATGATACATGTACATCTAAGCCTATAATATATATAAATGAATGTACATTGATTTTACAAGCACGTGGATATATATATATACATAATATATATATATATATATATATTTATATGAACATATAATCATTAAACAGGTATATACCCGTAAATGCAGAATGATGGGTGGACAACTAGACATGCATATATAGGCCGATGGTGGAAGTAAGCCATTCACCTTGTAATTGGACACCATAGAACTTACCGACTTATACTCGAGTTACCACTGGCAGAGAGAGAGAGAGAGAGAGATCTAACGATCGTCTGATGTTTTACCAGACCGGTAACTAGGTCGGTCACGTGGACAGTCGACCGCACTAGTAGCGCCCTCTGAAGTCTGGAGCCAACGACGACATTCTCCTCTCCTCCCTGAAGGTCAACCGGTGACGGACGATAACAACATCGCCTACATCCCTGCTGTGAACCTCGGACTCTCCAAAGGACATTCATATGTACACGGTTCGCTTGGTCCTTGAAAGCATTACCACTGCTCTGAACCGCTGGTTCAATCATCTACACTGGTTCAATCACTGCCACTAATGCTTGATTGAAGAGGTCGTTGGATTCAAGATTTTTAGGCTATGGAGTCGATTTCTGTGAAATGACAACGCTCTACCAACTGGCGGATTATTGGTGAAATTTGACGCACAATGTTGATGTGGATGATGGAGTGGTCAGATATGGGTCATGCTAGAGCGATGTTTATGCTAGTCACTGTTAGTTTGTCATCGTGGGTCATGATGACGTCAAGCGTACAACCTTTTATTTGTGTTGACACCTTAACATAAACCTACTGAGTGAGATCGGTAGTAGCTATAAGTGTATCAAAGCTCTCGGAGTAGGCCTAAGACTTGTTCATTGTTGAATTTCAAAGAATCATAGCGCCGATACATGTACATATATACACGACCGCGTCTTAACGTGCCCCAAAAAAGCTGCATCACTAATAATGGTTAAAACGACACCGCTTTACACCACATAGAAAAAAATAACAATAAAAACACGCAGTTTAGTTTTTATTTCATCTAACTAGAGGACGCCTCTTTGGTAAACACGGCATTCAGTAGAGAAATCTATTCGTACGTAGACGGTTGTCACACAACGCGTGACGAAAAAAACCCAGAGCATGCACTTTTCTTCTACTGTGCTGTTGATGTGGCACAATAAGTTCCGACAAATAACAGGCACCAACGAAACTTATCAAGATCGATAATGGAAAACAATTGGTCTTATCAGTGACAGGCAATACTGCTCACTCTCTCAAGCAAGTCAAAAACAAGGCATGGGTTGAAATCGAGACAATAGGATCTAACATTGACTCAAAACATATAGATGACCGATTCACGTCGGACGTTGAACCAGCGTACACCGCAAGAGGTTGTTGCATTGAACCCCAGAAGTCATTCAGACGTTTTATTCAGAAAATTCGTCAGCCTTTGCACTGACCGCTGGCACTGAATAAAGAGGACAGCCTATAGGAGACATGCATTTTTAATGGAGTGATAAGTGAGACATCAATCGCCTTTCAAACGAGACCCGGATGACTGTCGTGTTGTCAACACCGAGCGTCTGATTTTTCCTCACGCGGCGTCTCCTTGGAGACGGTTAATATTCATGGAGCGCCGCAGCTGTAATGGCAGCCCTGTTTCCATGGCAACGGTTTTGTCTGTCTCCCAAAAGGGAGTTTTCAGCGGAGCGGCATTGTTTCCTATATCTATTGTTACGTTCTGTTTCCTATATCTGTTGTTTCGTTCTGGTGATCGATGAGACACCGATAATCGTTTTTAAGGACCCACGTGGACCATATACGGGTCCCACATGAGCCCAGCATGGATATTGGATACGCTGATAGGTTGCCAGGGTTGGACAGTGAAATAACGCATGACCCGATGGTCTGCTTCGGTATTAAGTATGCGCAGGCCTATTATAAATGATTCCCAGGTTTGAGGAAGTTGAATTGTCTCTAGTTCAAAGAGTCCTGGTAACATTTGTCTTACACGTCAGACCTACATGAATGTATGCATTCAGACGCTTAGTACAAAAGTACCTTTTAAGCGAGCGTTCGAGTGAATACTTAATGAGCGTGAGGTCACCGAGGAGTAGTGAGGAAGAGGGAAGTTCGTATGTACAAGTGAACAAGTCAATTGATCATAAGAAGTCGAAAAAATGAAGAAACAAAACGAATTGTCAGAGCGGAGGAGGTTCGTCCATGCCCTGAATGCTATTTGCCGAAAATCGTTTGTCCCACATGTGGCAGGAATCCTACATAGATCCACCACAGTTGTAAAGCAGAAGGAGGTCATGATCAAAGTTGGAAATTAATAACTGCTATAGGGATCATACAAACATCCAGGGAAACTACAGAAAGTCATCATCAGACCACTCTAGGAAACTTCGTAACTCACGACTTCTCTCATCGACGACGAAGGACTTCGACGGTTAACAGCCCAATTACTGACCGATTTCGTCCATGTAATGTAATCGATGATTATATAGCACCCTTCACATATCTACTCTGAGGCACTCTGCGCTGGTCAAAATGATGTTAAAGTCACAGTGAATGAGTAAAATACCTGTTAGCAAAACTATGCAGTCAGCGGAAAAGAGTCACCAGTGGTGGGCCCACGCACAACCAATCCAGTCGACAGCTGATAGATGGCATGGATGTTCAGACTCTGGGTCAAGTTGCGTCGATGAGTCGACGTTGGCGGTACTGTCGCTTGTGCGTTTGACTCTAGATACTGCGGCTAGTGTCCATTAACACTCGTCCACTCTTCCCTTTGATACGCCTTCATTGCAAACGACGAAGCAAATTCCATACCACACATGGTGTTGTTTTGACCCAGCAATTCTACAGGGTTCTCTTCGTTTACAGCTGTTCATGGCAGAGGTACAACGAGGGCAACATACTTCATCTTCCTTCGTCTGCCAACGCACAACTGCGCACTATTCCTGTCGGTCAACCAAGTGCGTAGTGATCAGCAAACGGGGAAGTTTCGGCAACCTGTCCGCCGTCAACTTCCTGACAACACTCTAAAGGCCAAATCATGTGCTAGCGTCTGTTCCAAGTCGTCATCTGATTTTCCAGGCCATCAACACTCGACAGAGTTGAACCACAGAGCAGATGTGGGCCTCGATCGTCCTTGGAACGAGCATCCTCCGAATCCTCTGTATTCTCGACCCACATCCAAAAATCCCTATGACCCACCTCCACTGTCCATCACCTCACAGGTTTTCCACTCCAAATGATCTACCCAATGCCAATGGAAAAAGGCAGCTGAATAGGGAATCAATCTTCGCTAATTGAGCGACATTTTGTTTATGAAAGGAAATCGAAGGAGAATCGAAGAATGAGTAACCATCGGTCTATACGAAAACCATAAACAGTAAACACCCTAAGCCAGAGGACAGAGAAGACCACAGGCCCATAAGATCATAGACCCATAAGATCATAGACCCATAAGACCATAGACCCATAGGACCATAATATCCAATTAAACAAGTACTAATTAGGAGGGGAGTAGAAGGAGGAGAAAAATAAGAAAAAGAAGAGTCGTCCCTTGTGTTAGTTTGGTAGGCTCTACACAGTCACAAGTATCAAGTGTTGCTGCCCTCACTTTCCCAGCCTCGGCAAATGAGGGTGGGTGGCCAGTTCCCTCCCTTGTCGTCTCATCATCCCACCGACAGTGTGTACCTATTATTGCGGCGTTGGCTGCTAGCGCCACTGGAGCAGAAACCGCTAATGTTGACCTTCAAAAAATGAAAATATCGCGCAATTCTTATTAGTGCAAGACAATGCCAGAAGACAAAATACAACGGACTCCATCTCAGACGAAATTGCTGCTTGTTCGCGCGTTTGTGTGGAGCCTTTAATCAATCAGGCTGCCTCACACACTCGTTCTGACGGACATCTGGTCCTGTTGTTGTTGCTCTCCGATTGTTTTCTAAACAAGGCTCGATGAGTGAGTAGGAGGCCAGTGCAAAGACGTCAACACGCAATGTGTCATGCAATATATGGATGGCACTAAGAACGCATGAGGAGGATTCTCCTAGCCAGATTCAATGTACACAGTCCTATGTATGGGCCTAATTGTCGTGTGGGTGTGCGCGCGCGCGCGAGTGTGCGTCTGTCTGTATCTCTCTCTGTTTCTGTGTGTGCCTCTCTTTGTACGTCTATGTGTGTCTCTCTCTATCTGTATCTGACTTTGTGTCCGTATGTATGTGGGTGTGTGACTGTGTGTGTGTTCGTGTGTGTCTATCTCTCTTAGTATATGTGTGCATGTCTCTCTGTCTCTCTGCCTGAGTCTCTGTCTCTGTCTCTCTCTGTCTCTCTGTCTCTCTCTGTATATCTCTCGGTCTGTGTGTGTGTTTGTGTGTCTCTGCCTCTGTGTGTGTGCATGGTCATGTATCTATGCATGCATATTGGTGTTTATCTGTCCAGTTCATTTAACGCCTTCCCAGAATCCTGTGGTAACGCGACTGGGCAGAATTGCTACAATCAGGTCCAAAGCTGGGCTACATAATTATTACTGAACAATTGGAACAAACAACAATCGCCCCAACCCCTCTGGTCCATCGATACACATTGCGTTCTGCATTCAAAGCGTCATCATCAAGTAAACAAGGCCTCAAGTCCCTCCACCCCAGTCTACCAACCCCTCCCTTTCCTGCGGCTGTTTATCTAACCGTCTGGCGGGGAACGCTATACAACACCCTCATACTGCAGGAAAGGTCTTAGATAAATAAATATTCATGACGCCACAGCCATCCCATCGACTCCTTTGAAGAAGGCATGCTGTCGGTCTCACTTTATCCGTCCGTCTCTCTATCTCTCCCTGAGTGTCTCTGTCTGCCTCAATCTCATTCCCTTTTCTGTTTGTCTGTATGTCTCCCTCCCTCTGTGCCTCTCTTTCGCTCTCGTCAGCGGAACAACAATGCGTGATCATCAGAAATAAATACATCAACGTAGTCAGGAATTTCATATCATCAGTCACCAACAAACATGAATCACCAGACCGTTAACGAAATTGGTAAACACCATCGTCGTCATCACAATAGCCATCGTCATCCAAATCCTCTTTATCGTCATCATCTTTATCATAATCGTCGGTATCCTAATTTTCTTCATCATCATGTTTAACATCATCGTCGTTGTCATCATAATCAGCTTCATCATCAGCCTCATTGTCATCACCATCGTCTTGTCAGTGCATAAATAAATAAGGTACAAAACATCTTTCCCACCACCATAAAAAGCAATCATTGCCGGTTGTGAAGATATCTTGAACAAATGCCATGTAAATTATCTCAATTAATTGACTGACCAACAATTAATTAAGGTCAACCAACGATGCTTACAAATTATGCAGACAAAAGGCGTCAGATAAGTTCAGATACGGGCTGATAAGTTATTAGTTGACCAGCTTTGAACACGTGACCATAAGATGTCAGCATAGGACAAAGCATGGGAGTCCCTCACCCCATATCTTCCCACCGATAGTGTACAGTCGATGTAATCTTTTTACAAGAGAGGAGCGAGAGAAGCAGAAATTGCAAAACAACTTCCGACCGTGGCAGAATTTCACCCTCTGACCCCTTGTTTTGACTGTCCACTCCGCTAAATGATAGACGTCCGTACGTAATGACGCCTCCTCGTGGAAGTCGACCAGGCTGGATTACTGAGAAATATAAACAACCAGCGACCAAATCGGGATGCAACAATTATTTTCAGGAGCGAATTGGCCCACCCGATGAGTTCAAAATTAAATCCTAGGGACAGCTGGTGCAGGCCTAATGTAAATCTCCAAAATGTCTCAGCGCTACACAAAGGTCAAGTCAAAGAGACCAGGCTTATCATCTGTGTCGCATCACATAAGTCCACGACCGCTTATGCCGTTTCGTCCTTTATGTTGATATGCTAGAATTCTGGGAGCTCATGTTGAGCAGACTGCAGATTTAAATCTCCTATATTGGGACATTAGCCTAAATGGTGGGGGCCCATTCAAATGCTTAGCTGTGGTGAAGGACCTCACTCTATCAATTTATTGAAAAATTATCAGGGTCGAGGTTATAAATACGGTCGCTAAATAAAAGCGTTTTTATTTTACAATTACCTGGCGTTGACGATGGCGGTTGTTTGGTGGCGCAGTGGTAGAATCAGGATATAAAAAACTCGAAGAGTTTGGTAGACGCATATAAACAAACACTAACCTGTTGGAAAGTATTCCAAATGCGAAAGGTCACGTCTAAATTTGGTACTTACAGCTAGGTCTATAACCTTGAAGTGAGACAACAACAGTTCGAACCGCGTTGAACCTAGCTATATACAGACCCCTTTTAAAAACGGTGCCAAAGTAGACCCACTCCATGCATCTTCTAAGTGCACCCTGAAACCCCAAGATCGCCCAATCTAGGCTTCAGTACATCGCCACAGTGGAAAATATAAGTATACTCGCTTTATTGAAAAGGGGTGGAGGAGTAATGCCAAAGAGGAACACTGGGTGGGGATCCAGCTTGAGTCATATTTCCAGAGTCCTTTGTGGGCGATCCCCTAGTAGATTTACCCTGCCTTATCTAATTAAATTAATTAAGCGATACTAGTCAAAGACCAAGAGCATCAATCGATGACGCTGCGCAATTACTACCGAAGGGTTTCATCGAAGTCTCTATACAATATACATCAACTATATCCTTACCCGACGACAGAAATTTTGGGCCCCTAGGCAGAAAATTTCTGGGTCCTAGGCATAGTACTCAAGGGTCTCCTGGACGGAAGTGGGCGTGTTCTATAGCAAACAATGAAAATAATTAAAGTGATACTCAGATGACTGAAGACTGATTGTAGTTAAGTGTCAGAAGATTATATTTAAATATGCATAAATCATATAAACTTAGTATAGCTGATTATAATAAGAGCCCGGTCAACCCCCTCTTGACTATATCAGTGCAAAAGGTTCTAACTCAAACTTTATGCATTATACATAGCGAAAGCTGTTACCACCTTATTCCACATAAAAATCTTGTGGTTAAAAAGTGCGACAACCGTAAAATTAGCATACAATATAATCAGTGGGTAGGCCAAATTCAGGCCCCCAGGGTACCGCCCGAAAAACTAACACGATTAGAGAGAACAACCTGATGGCCACAGTGACCTTCTCAAGTGATCTGGAAAGTCGTAATTGGAATGACTCAAGACCATATCCAGTCGTATACAATGTACGGACTCACAACAGCCACATGGCCACACGTTCGTCTCATATTATCCGGTTGTAATTTCACGGGAGTCTACGGATTAATCCAGTGACTCACTCTAACTTCTGCACCCACTGCCTGGATCTGCGTTATTGTAAATTAATATAGCACCAATTTCTTCAGCGCCACTTTCCTTCCACTGTCTGCATCTATATTATTGTAAATTAATATAGCGTCATTTTCTACAGCGCCACTTAAATATACACTCATAAGAGACAGTCCTGGCAAAACACAGTTAAAATGCGGCGGGAAATCAGAACGAGGCTTGGAATTCATGTCGTTGGACGGTAGGAAATTTGATCCAGTATGTTCGCTTATGTCTCTTCTCTCTATATAGTAGTGCCAATCCCAAGTTTAGAAAAATGAGAGGGTGAAGTAAATCATCCGTGTTTTGACACAACGTCAATAATCAGCAACCAACCGACTCCCTCATGTTACTTTAACCTTTTCCAACAGGACCAAGTGATTCCCAAAAACGCAACCCATAAAATAATTGAGACATAATAATGATCTAATTACATAATTTTACGACATCCGCAAAGCAACCTATCAAAGAATTAATTAACCAGTAAAATTTTCCAAGTTATAAATATTTTTTTCATTATTACAATAACATGAAGTTTATATGTATGAAGATAGGCCTATGTAATTAATATTTAATTAATTATTGCTCATTTGGTTTCCAAGGCTTTATGATATAAGTATGTACACATTACACAACTAAGAAAACAATAAATTTGACTGAAATTAACTATAAAATGTTAATTATCACTAATTCAATTATCTAACCAAAGTAGCGAAGGGTATAATATATCAGCCGAACATGAGATATATTTTGAACCCCAACCCAACCCCCCGTATCGTTGGCGCAGCGTGTGATTTTTGGTAAACACGTTTCATAGGTCATACAGCCGTCATGAAAGGGTTCTTACGTCACGTTTTCTGCGCAACTCAAATGGAATTATTAAAAATCCGATCTTGCTACAACAAATAATGACTCAACCATGAATCGGACGAGAACAAACTGAATTGAAATGCAGGCAAAGTCAAGGGCCTCTGCAGCTTACGTTTACTTGTCATGGGAGGGTCAAGCGGTCAAACGCCTCAAAAATGGTCTTTGTAAACAAAAGCACAATCATAATTAGATTCTGAGTCAGCCTTTGATCACCAGATCAAGTTTCAAATGCAGTTGAATTTAATCTAAATTAACAAATTGCCTCAGCCAGTTCTCAACCCCTGTAGAGTTTACAGCTCCCGCCCAGACTGAAGGTGTGATCCGGTGCGGCCCGCACCCCTCGCAACATCCCCCCCGTGACGCCACTGCTTCGTTACAAGGCAGCTGCTCCTTAAAAATCCAATAACATAGTGCTTCATAGTGATGCCATAAAAGAGAAGGTGAATGGCATAAATCTACATACGATTATCATATATTCTGGCCTAAGATCATCCTCAACTTGCTTTCCCCTTGTACAACACGGTCCAACAAAAAGCTAACTGAACTCTTGTTTGAATTATAACGTGTACTCTGATATTTATCCCACGCAGGCGGCAGGCCCATCAAAACTGCCGATCAATAATTGTCTCACAAATATTGATCGTCTTACGTATAATTCTTTTCGTAAACAACTTCTCTTCCCATGTTGATATGCATGGCAACATCGACCTCTATAGAAAATTATTGCCAATCCGAATGAATTGCAAAAGACAACAGATTGGTTTTAAAAGACGCATAGTATCTTCACTATCTTGCTAAATGAATGCAAAGTTGATTTTTAAGCTTACCTAAACGGTTCGTACAGAACTAATCACAGATTTAAAGTTGATCGTTTCACGGCTGCAAAGTTGATCCGTTTTTAGAGTTTCAAAGTTAATCCTCTTAACAACTGCAGATGTTTACAAGTAACACACTCCACAAGTTATCGTACAAGTTCTGTAAAAGCGGATAATTTCCACATCGATTCGAATCATTAAAAACTTTGACATAAACAACCAGGAACTTAGCAAAATTCGAACGATGATTTCGACCGTCAGATGTTTAATAAACAGCTCTTGTCATGAACGAACGATAGGAAGTCAATATATCCAGCGGCTCGGCTGATAAACAAGATCGGTAACTGTCTACTATTTGATAACAGATCGAAGATCGAAGACCAACAACGTGTTTCGCTTCTGGCTAAAACGACACCTTAAAAACAATCGATTTACTTAACTGTCCTCTGCCGTATGTGTCTCAACCTATATATCTTTCAGACTGAGAGCCAAGGGTCAACCCGGTCTAATAAGGCAGTCAAAACATCCCGATTAGCCATCCCAAACACGGACTTCTTGCTAATACTATTATCACGTAAATCCGCGCACTTCCGTATTCTCGTTAGCAGTATAAGCTTGAATTATATTTTGCAGTCTATCCTTGGAGTATCTAAGTTAAATTATAGATGTAGGCCTAACTTTGATTTTTCTGTCGTAATTGTAGCCTCAGGAATTAATAAAGGGCTAACTAAACGCAATACTATGTGAAAGTTGCGTAAAATCAGAGAAATTCCTTAGAGAAACTGGACAAGCATGTAAGTCAGGAACATTGGTTTAACCTCTGATTTGGCCCTGAATTCATGATGGCATGATGTCGTCAAATCGCCTATTCCTCAATGCTACCTCTAATTAAATTAACTTGTTTGGTATCTCAGCAGCTCTAGAAGCTCACTTTGGTTCTCACCTCTGTTAAGTTTCCATTCTCACTTTTCTCGTAAAATATAACATATACGCGAAAATAACGCGATCTGGGTGTTACTCTAGACAGCTCCTTTAGCCTCCTTAACCTTCATCGAGCTCCAATGTACGCTAATCTCAGGTGCTTCTCTTATTTTAACATAAATGATCTCAAAGTCATTCGACTTGGCTGAGTTGGTTCAGTCCGATTTTTTCAATTGGCCATCTCTTTGGAATGCACTTTCTTCTGCTCGCTCTACGAATCTATCCGGGAGTATTTAGAGTACTTTCTTTCACGTTTTTCTTTAAACTAGCGTTTTTCGCGGGCTTAATCCTTGAGTGAGCTTCTGAACGGTTCACCCTACTGCAGGCGCTTTACAATGCTTCAATACAACACGCTAGAATATATTGTATCAATTTGAATCAAAATACAGTTTCAGTCTTTCGCACATCCATGTATTTAAATAGGTCATTGCAAAGATTTACGTCCATACGTTATTATAAAGCAGTTGGTGTTTGGTCGTCGAGTGGGAGGAGCCACTCACCGATGGGCGGGACTACTTGCCAATGGGAGGAGCAGAAGGCCTCGAAGGTCAGTGAGAGAGCGATGCGCGCACGGAAGGCCCTAGCCTTCTGTACGCGCAAACCTGCGTAATTGTTTACGACAGTGGCCGCGAATGGGACTATAGCGCATGCAACAGCGAACAAACGGTTGCAGTCTGGTCGAGGCCTTAGTTGGGCTGAGGACTTTGAAATAAATAATGTTGTGAACAGACAGACAGACAGACAGACAGACAGACAGACAGACAGACAGACAGACAGACAGACAGACAGACAGACAGACAGACAGACAGACAGACAGACAGACAGACAGACAGACAGACAGACAGACAGACAGACAGACAGACAGACAGACAGACACACACACACACACACACACACACACACACACACACACACACACACACACACAGACAGACAGACAGACACACAGACAGACACACAGACATACACACAGACAGACAGACAGACAGACACACACAGACACACATACACAGACATACACAGATATACACAGACATACACAGACATACACACACACACGCACACACACACACACACACACAGACACACACACAGACACACACACAGACACACACACAGACACACACACAGACACACACACAGACACACAGACACACACACAGACACACACACAGACACACACACACAGACACACCAAGGAACACTGACAAGATAGACAGATAGACAAGTGTTTTGTTTCTGTAGTTGCCATGCAGCCCCGTAGATAGACAAGGGAGCGTTTAGTTTCTAAACAGATTAACCTACATGACGTATTAAAGAAATAACACCATGAAAAACATTTCAACACAGGTCATATTAGAGCAGACACAAGGACAGATGGCTAGATAGACACATATATACAGACAGACAGGAAGACAAACCGACGACAGACGCAAAGAAAAACGTGATCTTTCTAACCATGAAGGCATTACTCGTAGGGTCAAGCTGATAACGAGAGGAAGGTGATTAGGTCTAAACTATTGACGACGGTAGCCAAGAGGTCAAGAGGTGAGGAGCTAATAACGCGCTTAGTCCATGGTTGACGTCTCCTTGGCTGAGACGGTTAATATGTAGGAACCTTCATCGAGTCTTACACTCACGATCACTCAACGCCATTGATGCTGGCTAATTAATGCATAATAATAATAATAATAATAATAATAATAATTATAATTATAATTATAATAATGATAACGAGTGTGCACAGTTAGGCATCCAATTTTAGCAGGTTATGGATAGGCGCCAGAAAAATCCACGGATAATGCCAATCATGAACGTCATCATCATTCATGTATGTTTTGCCAGAGATATTTCATGGACACTATATAAATGCTCATAATGAATGAATGAATGAATGAATGAATGAATGAATGAATGAATTAATTAATTCCTGAGGAATCAAAAACATTCTCCGGAAAATTATAAAGTATGCAACGGCTTCAACTCAACAATCATCCGGCCCTGGAAAATCGCCGTTTGAAGCAGTGGCTTTGACGTGTTGGATTGTTACAGTAAAATATTGGAAAAGTTCAGACAGACAGTAGACGGGCAGACGACAGACATATAAAAGATAGACAGTTCCCAAGTGATACAAAGTAGGCCACTGCTGCTATAATTAGATTGAGTCTGAAAAGAGGAAGGGGACGAAGCGGTGGCTCATTGTTACTGCGCTGCACTTCCTATCTGCAGCTGACGCGCGTGCGTCGCTGGCTGAGTTCGTCCTGTATGGAAGGCCAGATGCAACTTGTATCCGCAGCATTGAGACACAGTTCGTCCTATGTGGAATGAGAACTTGACTTATGAGGTACATTATATGGGCTAGACCGTCTGGCAGTTAATGAAGGTCATCTCGACCTTTTACGTACGGACCCGAACTAAGCCAATCTGTCTACGTCCATTATTAAATATAAGCTGGTGCCCTGCGCTTGGTTTTCGACTGGCGGTTTAGAAGTTGGAGATTACGATTACGAGGTTATGTCATGATCGTAAACTCGAAATTTCTACCGCGCCAACGAAAGGCGAAGTCGCGAGAACCAGCTTAGTCACAGGCGCTTATTCACCATTATTGAAACTTCAAAGATAGGCTTAATTGTCTCGCAGCGGATAAACTGATTGTACTTTGATTAGCAGGAGATATGTAATCTATTTAGAACTCAATGGTTTATTAAGCTTCGTCCGAAATAACCGGAAGTTATTGCATCCGGTGGACCGGTTCATTAGAAGTTCGGACCTTGTAATCCCTTTTTCGTGGAATCTGGCTGGCATTATTTTATTCGGTGCGGTTTTCCCAAAGTCGATATGACTTATGACAGCGGAAAAGTTGACAATTCTGTTACTGAAATAATGATTAGCTTTAAAAATCAACGCCTCGCTGATAGTTTATTGTTGCGTTGGATAGGCCTAGTATTGTATGGATGTAAAAGGTGGGCGCCTTGATCGTGTGGTTATTATCAAAAGTTTTACGTTGTTTGTCATGAGCAACCGTCACACGCAGTATTTTCGTGACTGATCTCTAAAGAAATTGGACACAGCGCAAGAAACACACGCACAGGACCTTAAGAGGCATTCGTACACACACACACACACACACACACACACACACACACACACACACACACACACACACACACACACACACACACACACACACACAGGAACTTAGAGACATTCGTACTGAATCACACACACACGCGCGCGCATACCACTCAGGTCGACCTGTCGCGCCCTTCGTTGGTTGTGCAACTTATCTACGTACATGCATTTTAGGCCTCGTGATTTCTATTAATTTTAATTAAGGGATAAGCGCCACACAGATAGACAATTAACTATGCACATATACGGGTATTTGTTTGTTTGTCCCTGGGTATCATTTTTATCATTAGGCCTATTTATGTGGCAACAACTTATTCCGCATCGTCACATCCCTATACTGATCTATTATAAGCTTACGTAGGAAAACTTAATCAGGACGGGGTCACAACCCCTTACCCTTGCCGTATAATTGTTATTATCTCTAGCGGATCGTGTTTACCATATTTATTGTGCTCCATTTATAATCAGTTAGCGTAATTGTTTGGTCTTGTGCGTGCGATAAAGTAAACATAATTATGCCTGCACGAAGTCCTTGATTAAATCTGATTATCAGAGCAAATTAACAACAGATCCCATTCAGGATGTTAATTATGCTAATGATGTTTTTCTCATTCGGTAGCCTAAGCCTTCTGTTGTTGTCAACGAGCAGACTCGAGGACCATTGATCTTTCGGATGACCCATACTGCAATAGTCACGCCAACAGCTGAGAGCGACACTAATTAAATTTTGTTTATCCTTAGTTCTGCCTTTGCCTCTGTGCGATTGCCGCCTACATAATATTCCGGGACGATAGGCAGTTAAATTCCTGGCCCAAAAACTGAGAAATAACGGGCTTCTTAGAGGGAAGTGAGTATTCTCTATATCAGAAAATGACCAATAAGGTCACAGAATGAAGCTTGAAGTTCCCCCACCTTTTACAGAGAGGGGAAACGTTACACGTTTGTCTCCCCACATTTCATATCCCTCTGATTAGATGTCCCCCACCTGTCAAACGAGATCGCCACCTCTACCTCCCGTTAACCCTGCCTACCCTATAGGCACCCTCGTATCCATGTAGGCTTATTCCTGCCCTGTATGCAACCCTAAATTCCCTCATATCCCTGTATTCATGCCCTGATTAGTCGGGTAATTGTTAGTTAGCTTTCGCTGGAATTAGTCCCTCTAACATACAACGATCTTCTTCCGTGAAGCACGACCAATGCTTTCCTCGTAACCCCTTGATATCATCACCTATGCGTCGAATGCCGTGCGTACGCTAATAAGCTCAAAAGCCTAGTTACGAGCCTCAGATCTAGCAACGCTGCCCTGAACTAAGCATATCTGTTTACGCGGTTTAAAAAAATAGCCCAACGCCAATGGCGTCATCGATACAGAAACAGCGGCGCACGCCCTCGGGGCATATTTGTCGAGATTTCTGCAACATCTGCACCTCTGGTTCCGCTGTGACGGTCGGTGTGACCGTACACTCTCGGTGAGAAGGCGAGGCAGATGACTGGATACCTCTAGTCGTATGCCAAGGCTAAGAAAGTGAAGTCGACAACACTTCATATCCATGGCTGCCTCAGGGCTAGTCAAGGCGGTTGTGTGTTGATTTTTTGAACGACACCGTTCCATATCGAAGATGTTTTGATGTCGCCCTTCTCCTTTCTCCAGGCTAGGGACTGGCTTTGTCAAAGTCCAAACAGTGGCGGATTTCAAGGGACTGTTCTTTTACTTTATAGGCCTGGCGTTATATGCCAAGCAGAGTTTAATATCCGGTAACTGTTGTAGGATGTCGGCATGGTAATAATGTTTGGAATAGTTGGACTCCCATGCAGTAGCTGTTTAGAGCATTAACCTATAATTCTAGCTAAGCGAAAATTGTCCAATGTTGCAGTACTAATACAGGTACAAACAAATTCGGAATCCAAACATTTAAAATGGATTGCGGAGAACTAAACAGACTCCAGAGATCCCTTTCCAATAATCTGCTGGGCTGGATATTTGAATCGGAAAAACCGACTCTGGACTTGATAAACAAGCGACATTTAATACCTCGAATCTCGTGCGTCATGCGTAGACTGCGCTATATCAAGTATTTATTGACACCGATACAAAAGCACACGATCTTTTGATGGCGCGTTTGTATAATGCTCGATTGCATGTGGAAATTTCTGAAGCGTCCTAAACGGTCTCTCGTCTCCTGTGGGCGACAACCGTCAAGGGCATGCAAGAAAACAAGTTCGGTGATCTGTCAACTATTGCTGCTTAGGCACATGACTACCTTAACGTTGACTCCTCCTCCTTGCCCAGCTGATTGACATATGGCACGTAAATAAACGTGTCATTTACTTGCTTACTAATCACTTCAAAATACTCAACACTACCATACATCACTTATGGACAGCCTGATGAACAATAGCTTATGTAGGGCTAGCGGTAAATTCAGCCCGATAGATCTGGCACCTAGGATTTTAAATCCGCCACCTGCACAGTTGACCCGTCACCTAAATCCACTTATTTTATAATAATCAACCATGAGCACCTTGTCTCACAAATTAACCTATGCTTATCCCAATACCTAATAGCAAATACATCGGTAAAAGATTCTCCAGTTATGCCTTGGTATTAGACCTGAAAAGATTTAGAGAGACTCCCACCTTTGGATATAAAGCAATTTAAATATTGGTATAAATAAGCACCATAACAGTCGGCATTAGGGGTCGTTAACATATTATATAACGCATAAAATCCCAATTTTTGACCTACCCCTACCCCTAATAACGTTATATAACACCAGCTGTGACCCCCATCCCTATGTTATATAACAGATAGGCTACCTACCCCCCTACCCCACCCCAGTCTACATTAAAAGACATACAATCGACGTAATTGTATTGCACAACTTGACACTTTTACGACAATAGGATGTTAGTTAGAACTTTAATAGCAGTGATGAAGCTGATAATTGCCTTTATCCAATTCAAGAACTGCAATAAAATTCATCATATGCCCAATTAGCTATGTAACAAAAGCTACCTTAAAATTGTATACTCTCTCATGCCAATGATGATTAGACCCCATGTATGGAGCTCCTCTGCATCTTAATAATCGCACTTTTAATGGCACTAAATTCACCTGTATTAATTACGGTAACTAATTGAGTAGTCGACGACTGTCACCATGTAATACAGCATGATAATACATGGTAGTGACGTACATACTATTTAAAAACACCATTTTAGTTTCCCTCCTGTTTTGCAAAAGAAATGAGCATTACAGTAGCACAGAATGGATTGGTTTAATATTGCACTATCAGGTATTTATCGATAAGTTCGCGGTACAACTCTACCGATTTAATAGCGTATGATGTATACAGAGTGTATACTGCAACTACAATTGGGTATTTAAGCAAACAAACTATTTAAACATACTGTAGAAAATGAAATCAAACATCATGATAATACCTACCAAAACAATTATTTCAAGGGAATGAATTTTAATTTCAACCAGAATCAAGACAAAGCACACAGAATTGAATTTTAGAGCTTTTAGAGCTATGCACATGAAATTGTTAAAGTTGTAAACAGCGAATTGTTAAAAGTAATAACTAAGAACGTCAGATCAATTCACCAGGTGGCAGCTAATGGTGCTAGTTTTGGTTCACAACATTCTGTGAACTTCGATTAAACAATGAAGGTCCATAGTACATGGAATTTCCAATTAGCAGGCAAACAGGCAAAATAGCATAAGCTGAAAAAAAGTTTGTTATATAACAAAACCTTCAATCTACACCCCCCACACCCTACACAATATAACGCTAACAAAACCGGAAACCACCCACCTACCCCTTGAGCGTTATATAATATGTGA
This sequence comes from Bimastos eiseni, assembly GCA_959347315.1. Classification (NCBI taxonomy): domain Eukaryota; kingdom Metazoa; phylum Annelida; class Clitellata; order Crassiclitellata; family Lumbricidae; genus Bimastos; species Bimastos eiseni. The sequence goes on from OY365810.1 coordinate 37,768,661, forward strand.
ACGGCCCCTTAGCAACGTTGTGCACAATCTCTTTCTCCTTTCAGTATATAAGGCTTGTTGATGGTGCAAATCACCATAGAAACGAAATTTGAAGCAAATGATAACTGATTTTAACAGGACCTACAACGGCAATGAATTAATTACTATTCCTGACTAAGCTTCCACGTGAAGCTAACATCGCTGACGTTCTAGCACAAGAAAATGATTCATATCGAACACAGTGGTATTCTTAATCAACTACCAATCAGTCGAAGAACCTTGATCTTACGATTATGATTATAAAGACATTGACATAGAGTGAGCAGATAGTTAATATAGTTTTTATACAGATGCACCACTTGTTAACTCTGTGCTGGTACCCTGCTTAGAAAGCAAATAGTCAAAAGAACAGGTAATCGCTAAATTCCAATAGAAACAGACATAGGGAGTTTCATTATAAAACATAACTGATTTATAAATCAAGTTCCGATATTTCACTCATGGCGTTTGCATAGGGCTTCAACATTGGCTTCACTTCTCCATCCAGAAAGCGTGTCACCTACACAGCATCATAAAACATTTCACATTTAAACATACAAATCACATAAAACACATCTTTGGCTCGAGCACAGACGCCCTCTGAAAACGCTGATGATTCAGAGTGGCAATATATAAATGTTCGCTTACATCACATTACAATTAAAAAACTAACAACTGTTACTTTGAAATAATATGTCTCTGTCTGTGTCTTACGTCCAAGTGTACAGACAAGTTACTTTGTACACAACATTTCTGCACTACTCACAGCACAATTTGAGCCCAAAGTAACTTTGAACTAAGGCAACTATAGCAATTGTTAACCATAACCATAATGTTCATTGGTCACAAAACATTACAGGATAAATCAGAGAAAACATAAACATAGTCGCAATCATATTGGGAACAAGGGAACAGAAAACCATAAAGGGAACAAACTGTCCCGCTAATCGGGTTATCCATTTAAATATAATATGTACAGACGGCTGGTTTAGGATAATGACATAAAATAATTAGCTGTAGGACTTAACTAGTTAACTAAGCAGACAATAGGAGAAAGACGAAAGAAAGAGGTACATTTAAATGCGAGATGCCATTCGCAATTAGTAAACAATTATTACAATAGAATCATGATACAATCATAATTAACTCTAATCTGAACAATTGTTGCAATTTACGAAACACGTGCGTCGTGTGTCTCGTTTTCTTACCTGTTGTGGAGCCCGACCGATGAACATCGATGGATCCAGAAGACGATTGAGCCGACAGTGGATCGGAGCAAAGTAATCGGTCGCTCTTATTCGCTCGAGCAGATCATTTTCTCCACCTTCCTGCTTGACAACGGCACCCGCCTCCTGCGACAATCGACGAATCTCCTCGTGGCAAGTCTGCAAAGACCAACGTTGAATAAAATGTATTTATTACGGGCAAAACATTTAATTTCTATGCAGCACTTTACACACAGTCAGTAACTCTAAACTTTAAGAGATAGTTGTCTATGTAAACAAACTCCAAGCATTTATTTTTGGGGTTAGACGTTTTTTCATATGTGTTAATATCAGATGCTAATATATATGTTATTATCTCTGTTCATATATTTATTATCGAAATTTTTTTCTATTACCAAAATTTGATATCGCCGTTCTTCCAACATGTTTTGCTCAGAAGTGCACGTGCCTCCACGGCGCAATTGCAGTTGTTCTGTAGAGCAATCGTGTGTGAAGGACTTTGCTCAAGGTCCCTACACAGTGACTCCCCGGCCGAGGGTTGAACCCGCTCGCTCAGCGCACACTGAACGTTACGGGCTGACCATTCTAACCGATCGGCCACTGTGCCACACAACATGCTAAGATCATGTTAAAACTAGTTTATATATTTAACCAATCAGAAATTAGTTGAACTTACATGAAAAGATATTTTAAGAGCAGCCACCACCTTGAGTACTTCTAACGTGGTGCTCCAGATAGAACTACATTGGTTGGCCTATTCCCGTTACAGCTGAATGTGCATAAGTCTGCCTGCTGGCAGTGTCTTTTCAGTTATCTCAATAGTACTGGCTACTGATTAAAAATGCTATTCCTTACAAACTGTCACCTTTCACTTCTAAACGCAAAAGGCAATACATTGTACGCATGTATCCAACCATTTGTAACGCTACTAAAGCTTCATTTCCAAACCTCACAACAGCGATTAACACAGAAATCAAGCAGATCGAAAAATGTCTTGAAAATGTTTCTTGAGCTGTATGGTAATGAACATTGAATAGTTAATAAGCCTAATGGTGTTAATATCAAGTACTTGAAATGCACCAAAAAGAAATGTCTGGATACACACACGCACGCACGCACGCACACATACTGCTGTCTTGTGTGGCTATACCAAGTAATTATATGCTGGTTCTATTCTGACACTGTTTCCAAAGTGAAGCTGGTGCAGTGACCTACCTGTCGGTTGGCACCTGCTTTCACCATTTCCATGATGATATTTTCAGTGGCCATGAATGGCAACTCCTGACTTATGCGACGTTCTATCACCTAAAATATAAACCAGAATTCATCAATAAACATAACAGACAACAAATACAGAGAAACACCAATAATGAGAAGCATGCCATTGAAACAAATGTGCGCATCTAACGCACAACAGACATGTACAGCATATCTTTGCACAGACGTGAATCGGCAAATCTTGAACATCATTATTAGTTTACAATAATTACCTCTGCACAAGTAAGTACAAATATTAAGCATTTCTGCAAATACAAGGAAGAAAACAGAATAAACGTAATAATTATTTCACAAAAGGCAATGTATGAAAGACTTCGATGGACCTTGGCATACACCTCTTTGCAGTGTAGCCATTTCAACAAAACGCTGATAGGTGGCACTGTTCTCTACTCATCTCCAGTCCGTGGAAATCCAAATGTCACAGATGGGTCCTCTACCCTGCTTGTCCATATGTGGCAAGGTTGTCCAGCTGGTTTTCCCCAATCTCCTGGAGTGCCAGACTAAGCAATTCCTAGCAATAGCACATAGGCATGCAACATAATAGCAAAAATAGGGGATACAATACAGCTGACATATATAAATCTGACCTTTGGATAGACAACAAGTCCCTCACAGATGTTCTGTAATGTTGACAGCATCACGTCCGCAGTGAGAAAAGCCTCAGGCAGGCACAGACGCCTACAAAAGAAACATACTTGACATAAATTCACTTATACAAGGCAGCTCTTCAAAGAGGCTTAAAGGCAGTTTATAAATTTCAAGTATGATTATTATTATTAGCATAATAATTAGCAAGCATTGCTTAAGCGCCACTGTCTAACCACGAAGTATCAATCGATGGTGCTGAGCAATTGTGAGCTAAGGACTTGCTCAACGTCCCTACACAGCAACCGTCCGAGTAAGGCTCAAACCCATACTCCCATGGTCCAAAGCATGCACTCTAACCAAATGGCAACCATGTCTAACAAGGATCACATTACAAAACCACATCATGGTCTGCACTCTTGTAGTGCCAGTCCCAAGCATGAATAAAGGAGGATGGCAACGCTAATGTCATCGCACAGTGTCGTCAAGCTACAACAACAACAATTGATATCACATTACAAGGCATTGAAACGGACCAACTGATCAATCAACCAAATGATTCATCATCTGATATACAATCCAGTTGATCGAATAAGATCAGCTGAGGAAAATCCTACTGGGAGACTTGTTAAGAATCTCCATGGCACAATAGAGACAAGGGACTATGACCAACCTGTTGGCGCTATCGTCAAGAGTTCTTTCCATCCATTGGACAGAATGCGTCATCAGAGGATCCAGCACGAGCACCTCCAAGTGCCGTCCCAGTGCACAGCACCGTTCGCAGCGCATCGGATTGCGTTTGTAGGCCATGGCCGAAGAACCTAAATCACAAATCAAATAAAACAAATTTCGTCATCAAACAGAACACACCGAACTAGTAACTTCGTTAGTTTGATAACTCTATGAAGTACATATCCTGTAACAAGAACTAATTCTTATACCTCAGTTATTATGAAAGCGTCTATTTAAGATAACGTTGAATAATGTTTTTAAATTTAAAAATGAAGACACTTGTGACCGAGTCAAGTGGAGAAGAAGGATCTGTGTGGCTGACCCCTCCTCTAGGAGGGATTAATTCAAGCCTGTAGGAGATATATATATTTAAGATAGCATCTATTGCTTAACCAGCCCTAATTCTGAAACTTCATTCTAGCTGCAAAGACTATCTTAAATGCGACTTCTAAAGCTGGTCATTATTCTATGACTACAAGTAATTCTTAAAATCTATACTATCTGCAAAATAATGGTAAGCATTGTGAGTTTATTAGTTCTCGTAAGTGTTTTGAAGGATCCATCAGCTGAAAAGTGAACAAACCCATACCTTCACTTACACACAGTGTCACACACACACACACCTACAGTTACACACACCTAATACACCACACCTAAACACAGACATACACATTCAGTTGACACACACATATACACAAAGGGACCAGATAAGCTAAAGTAACCATTGAACAACCTATCTGATCTTTTTCAAATGGTTCTTCCAATTCCTTGAAGCATGCCAGCAGTCGAATATCTGTGCACATCTGTAACATAACCAAGACATCACAGCAGGTCATCAAGAAAACCAGTCAACATGAAGAAACCATTCAGAGAAACACAAGACATCCATTCTCTATTCATTTGTAATGAAATATATCAGTTATCATTATTATTATTGTTTTTGTATTGAAAAGGCATTATTGCAGTCATGTAATTATTATTGCTAAAAGTGAAAAGAATTATTATTGCTGTTCTAAACACTGGTTTTACGTATACATGTATAACATACACAAACATTCACGCAGAAGTCACTAAAAAAGCATTAAACTAATTCGTTTAATCTGTTTGAAATGTCGTACAGACCTTGTGAACAGATGCTCCCATACTGGACAAAGCAGAGAGACACTCGGTGTCCACCTTCCTCGTATACGTCTGGCCACAGATGATAAATGAACTGTGAATGAAACACAGCCATGACAGTTAAGACTGCATGACTGTATAGAATCACAGTAGTTCTCAAATAGACAGCCGAGATGAGGAATAAATACCATGCAAAAGTTTAGCCTAGCAATAATGCAGATCAAACGTATATTTTTAGACAACACTGAAGTGGTAAATTGCCATTAGTTTGCATTAAAACTCAAAAACCTAGGAAAAAATCGACATGGATATCCATGAAACACAACGAACTTGATATCTGATAAAAAGATTAATAGCCTCAGAGGGAGTTTAAACCATATCGTGCTTCACAACTGCACCCATTCTAAAAGACCCACCTTTTGAATCCTGCCATCTCAGAAACCTTCATATCTAGGAGTTCAACCTGCAAGAAAATACCAGTGTTGTATGCAAGACTTGAAACTTCAAGACCAAGACGAGACCAAGACAGTGAGGTACCAAGACCGAGACACTAGGTTCAAGACAGTAAAAGACAAGTGATATTATATAAAATGCTAATGTATCAGTGTTCAGGAATAATGTTTATTTGTAATTTCAATTTGAAACTTATAATTTATATAGTATAAATTCCTGAGAACAGTTTTTATATTGCCGCACAAGATTTTAAGGCAGTTAACGCAAAACTTATCGAGACCGCTTGTTCGAGACAAAAAAAGACATTCACTTCAATACAGTTTCTAAAAATTCGAGACACTACCTCGAGACCGAGACAGCAGGCTTCCGAGACCGAGACACTAAAAAACTGTCTCGAGACGTCTCGACACTGTCTCAAGACCATACAACTCTGGAAAATACGAATTAATTGCAATAACAAAATCAAGTTTAAAATAATATACTAGAATAACCAGTATAACCGATGAAAATGATCTAATTAGAAAAGCCGCTAATAGTAACACGTTGGTCATCAAGAGGACTACCACAAAGAAGCACATGGGTTGCATGCAAACAAGCTAGCAAGTCTCCTGTGATCATATTAACAATGCTATTGTAAACCATCACATAATTAATTTTAACTATTGTAACAAGCAATCAACAATTCTGCAGTACATAATGCCAGAAAATCAAGGGTTTCTAATAAAAAAATGGTATCTGACGAAACACACGGCATGTGCCAGCAATCACGGAATCCATAACTGACGCGTATTCATGCTTCTCAACTGGCTATACAGATGAGTTATTATCACCTTGTCATGGTCCCCATTGAACAGCTCGAGGAAGCTGGCTTGAGTGCCCGTGGTTCCCTTGACCCCTCGGAACCTCAGGTCATCTTTGGCTCTCTGCAGATTCCTCAGGTCCATCAAGAGGTCCTGGATCCAGAGGCAAGCCCTTTTGCCCACTGTCGTCAACTGGGCTGGCCTACAATAATATAATGTGCATTATCATTACCATTACCAATATGGACCTGTTGATCAGATGACTCACACAGTCAACAGGTTCATCAGTGTTCTGGATTACAGAACCAAAAGTTCTGACAGTTTAAGTTTTCACATTTATCTGACTTGATGTAGAGACTAAGTTCATTTAGTGCATTTGATCATCCTCTAACTGAATAGCAATATAAAAAACTTTAATCACACCAATGTCTAATTCACAATGTATCAAACAAGAGTGTACACCAAAAAGCCACAATCAGATAAATGTGAAAGTCCGTGACTTCACTGATAGACCAAGTCATAGACCCATTAACCATTTAATGATGAGCTTCATTGATTTCCCGTGCAGTTTAAGGGTTAATGAATTTTGGACAAAGTCCATAATGTACACCTATCGATCGATCATATGCAACCGAAATCGATCATATGCAACTGAAATACATTATGTCAGATAAACTTTACATGTAATATAAGGTACGTACTGTAAATGTGTGTAACCAAGACATGGCAAATCTTTGTACTGATCAGCAAAGACAGAGAGTCGTTGGATGCATCGAGCCAACTGCAAAGAACAAGGAATAACGAAACTTAACATTGATATATAGCATCATTGCTAGGCAGGGAAAGCAGGCAGATGCCTCAAAAATACTCTATCTAAGGCAATGCTTTGACTTTTCAATGTTGTGATCAGGATTGGAATTTTTCAGAGTCCTAGAAGTGGGCCGGTTTTTGCTGTCCTTGTGAAATCCACAACAGGAAATATTGGGTCTTTATTTAATGCGGCTGTGAAGGAAACTTCTTGCTGTTCATAATGAAATTATCATGTCGACGGACAGGGGTGAGGTCACTGCTTTGGTGCTTATTGATCTGTCTGCTGTTTTTGATACCGTTGATCATTCCACTGCACCGTCTTCATAACTCGTTTGAATTGCCTGGCGCCATTCCAAACTGGCCACAAATAGCACGTCCACATTTATATATTCTGAGATTCGAAATTGCACTTCTTCCAACATTTTTGCTCAGAAGTGCATACGCCTCAATAGTGCAATTGCAGTTGTACTGCAGAGCAATTGTGCGCAAAGGACTTGCTCAAGGTCCCAACACAGTGACGCCTCGGACTAGGGTCGAACCCCCTCAATCAGCACACATTGAGCGTTAAGGGACGACCATCTAACCAATCGGCTGCATTGTGATACACATGTCTCAAGGTCACAAGTTTCAAGGTCACAACTCTCTAAAATACTATTACAGGACCCAGTAGGTTACATTAAATAAGAATAGCAACACTGATGAATGAGAGCATCAACACATGATCAGTATACAACAAAGAAAGCAACGATTCTTGTTCTTTATCAGTGTCTCTTATAATAAATTGTACACCACACATTCATCAAACAACCACTTATAGTCCATGCTCCATCACATCAACACGATTCTATTCTGCAACTGCTTGAAGACCATTTTCTTCACTCATAGTTTTAGCGTGTTAAAGCAATCACTATGTCGATCGAAACACCAAGTGAAAGCTAAATCTTATAAGAGAAATATTCAGCTCTCTTTCATGATTCACTCATTCATTCAAAATTGCAGCCAACAGGTCAATTAAAAATCAAACGACAAAGATAGACATCATACTTTAATGATAAAACACTTACTCTTGGCAGTAGAATGTCCATTGCATCCCTCATCACAATAATATCCTACAACAATCAAAAATCTCAGCATTTAAGTTACTCAACAGGCAGTACATAATATATATTACAGGCAATATGTGAAACATAGATTTTGTAAAATGCTTGATTTCTTAGATTTTAGGCAATATGTAAAATCACCCATTTACGGTTAGGATTAAAGTTAGGGTTAGGGTCAGGATCAGAGTTAGTGTAGGGTTGATGCAAGGTTAGGGTTAGTGTAGAGTTAGGGTTTTACAAATTGCCTAGGCATTTTACAAAATCCCAAATTTCATACATTGCCTGTAACATATACACAAGAAAACAGCTGTAAACAAAACGAGTCGGTTGCTATTCGTTGCTCACACAGAACATAAGTCTGAGAAAGCAATTTGTGGGAAAATGAAACATTTGGAAAACATGCAAATCAGAAGAATAAAATCTAATACTTGCTTTGTAGTTGCAACTGTTAAATGCACTGCTTTCGTTATAATTATCATTATCTTACTTATGCAGCATGCAGATATGAATGTATGAACAAGCTAAGCGCATCGAATACCGTATTATCGCCAACGAAAGCAGAGGTCGCTCCTAGGTGAATGATTCCAGCAGCCTTTGGACATGCAGCTCCAAAAGTGTGAACGTGAGCCATGACATCATGACGTCGCTTCTTTTCCTCCTCCGCAGCACGGTCAAAATCGATGATGTTGATATTGGACTCCATCTCTGCGATCTGCTCATCAGTTATCTCCAAGCCCAAGGTCTGCATATAGAGAAACCGGAGAATCAGTACTTGAAATAAATTCTTACAGTACCTTAACAGACAACATATAGTATGCAAGTACTATTGACCATAGAGCAATTATAGACTTGGTCATCATAGCAAAAATGGTTAGTATGTCCTGGCCACCATTGTGCTAGGCAAAGCACTCCTTTTCCGGGTAAACCATGTACACAACATATTCACCATATAAATTGTCTTATTATTATTATTACCACATTAGAATAAATGGAAGAGACATTTAGAAAGATGAATCACATATCTTCCATGTGGAACATAGTTACAATAGATTTTCCATACACTGCATGTTCATTGTTTCAGCACAACAGCTTGACAAACCAGCAAAGCCCAACAGTCAATAAAACTAGGGATGGGCTGTTCGATAACTGGTGTCATGGTGACCCTATAATCTCCTGTTTTCTACACACAATGAAATCCTTAGCCATGATTGTATCTAAGAAGTGTCTTTATGACTGTCCATAAATCAACAGAAGCTGTAGCGTCCCTAGTCCCATACAAATATTGCAAACGAGCAGGACCTCCTCAGTTGTGCTCCATCCTACAGGCAACTACCTGAAGATATGGAAATCAATTATTATTATTATTGTGCATTTATCATGCACCAGCGGACATCACTCACAATCTGACGAGCAAGCATCAATCAAAGGCTGTGAGCAACTGCGCATCAGGGACCGGCCCTAGGTCCCTCATCAGGGACCGGCCCTAGGTCTCTACACACTTCCCACCTCAGGGGACACTCAAACCCACATAGGCATAAATTGTGCATGGACATGTTGCCAAAAGAGCAACAGCTCTTCATTATTGAAAAAACATTTTGTGTTAAATGTTATATAATGTATAATCCAATGGACCATTCCTCCAATTATATAGTTAACAGATTTTCTGTTTGTATCATTGTATGTAAAAAAAACCTATAAATAGGTAATTCCATGTAGGGTTGAACAAGGCATTGCCGTCAGACACTAAACATTCACAACTTCATATGGTCATTGTGACTTCTAAGTTTGAATGCTTCTGGACACCCTACTTATTATTTCCGGCTAAGGACCCAGCCTGTGCGCTAGCAAACATCTAGTGTGTAAAAATAACCTTTAATTCTTCAGTTTAGCCCCAGATCATTGCCTCCATTTCTTAAAAGCCAGCAATAGCAAAAAAACAGAAACGGCTGATACTATGGTAGAAAGGTTGAAGAGATGGCAATGAAAAGGTAACAGCACAAGTAGCATCAATGAGGCCCAGATAGGTTGCCCGGTTGAACAATAGAAGAATGCATTTGTCTCAACAAAGCCCTTAGAACAAGTCCTAGATTTCTGTCCAACAAGAGACATCAAGTGTTCGTCCATTGATCCAATGTCCACACAAGAGGCAATGCCTTTAGGAAGCCAACTCTTTGAATCCAATTGCTGACAAATTATGTGCAACACTGAGACAAATTATCTGTCAATACACCTGCCTTGTGTAAGACCAAATTCCTTTTAGCTGATCAAATCATGTCCTACTCACCTTCTCTGACTTGGCCAACCACACCCACAGCTTCCGCCAAGTCACCACCTTCTTCGCCTCACTAAAATTGCGACACATGGCCTCCGACCCCCATTTGTAGCGCAGAGAAAATGGCGAACGATATGAACGGTAGGCGTCCATGCTCTCTACCCAACTACATCTGCCGCGCCTCACGGACAAAACTCTGAGGATGAGATTCACTCACAGCTGGTTGCCAGCATAAACAGGCCGATCAAGCCCATAGCAACGGGCTTTGTAGGGAAAAATCTTTGCCATTGATCAGGAAAAACAATAGCATGCTACACAGGGTAACAAGATATGTGGCTAACTGTGCTGGTTTTAAAGCAGTTGTTAACCAAATTATGCAAATAAACCTGAGGCATGGAGGGGATTGGGGAGGGAAATGATGTCGCCATGAATTGGAATCACCATGGAAAGGAAAGCATGTTTACCAAGGTATTCACTCACTATGTCTAAATTCAGACATTTTTTAATGAAGGAAAGACAGAGAATTTTACTTCTGACCATAAAACTAAAATCAAAGAATATTTCAAACATGACTCCAATTATCAAGTTCAAATGAAAGCCAACAACAAATCTTGCAATGTGAGACAGACAATGAAAAATTGGTCTTTCTTTTTTGGTCATACCAGTGCAACAGAACAATGCTAATTTTACACTTTTAAAATAAGATCGTGTAAAATCTTGCTCAATTCTCATAGAAAAATGAAGGTCGATACGTATGCTTACATGAGGGAGGAAAATGGCTAAACAAATCGATACAGAAATGCCTACATATGAGCAGAGAATGGCCACATATGCCAATAACAATGCTTACATAAGAGCAGAAAATGGATTGCAGTGTGCAAATATTCAGATACTGTAAGCCATTTTAAGTTCCTATGTAATCGTATACATGTCAATATCAATGCTTATCTGAAAAGAACAACTGGCCATGCATCTATCAGAACAATGCTCCCTCTAAGCTTTGCACATGCGCACAAGGGCCTTGGAGCCAGCATAGAAATTTAGCGTGCAAAAAATTGTTTTTTCAGGAAAAACAAATATTTTATTGGAATACACTGATGCAAAAATAACGAGTTACTATTTCGAGTTACTATTTCTTTATATGAAACTATGTAAATCGAGTCTCCTAGCCGGCTGTGGTCTACCTTACTCCAGAAACTTTGGTTAGCCGATATGTCCCCAAATTCAACTTAAACAAAGGGACTTTTCTTAGGTAATCAGAACTTATCATTATATACTTTTATATAGTATAATAGTTTAGAAAGCTTTCTTCATCAAAATACTTTCTTGGTTATTCAACTGCAAAGACCAATTTGACTTTAAAAAAATATTCCTTGTATACGAACCTTTTAACTACTCATTCTGAGTGATTTATGCCTCGCAATGCACACTGTTATAAATTTTCTGCTTTGCAATCAAACTTATGATTTGTGTTTTTATGTGATTAAAGTTCTCAATACACTTATACTCAACTGCCAAATACAGATCTTATGAGACTCATTTTTAGGAATAAATCACTTGGGATGGAAACAAATGAATCCTTTCACCCATCACTCAATGTTAAACAATATTAACCAAAATTGATAACCAACATTTTTTTAGGACCTCAAAAAGCAAGGTAAAACTGAGTTGCTACTCTGCTTCAATGACAGCACAGTGCCTCTAGCACCATAAAAAGAACTACTACATGGGCTCTCCAAAATTGGCTAAAACAGAAAGTCTGAGCTAGGTTTGCCAACCGTCCCGGAATGGCTGGGTCAGTCCCGGAATCGACCCAGGGCATCCCATGTCCCAGGCAATGGTTATTTTGTCCAAAGATAAAGGAATAGGTAAGCAATTACAAAAGATTATACAATTCAATGACATTACCCAGATCAAAGCAACATGAGCAATACTGTAATACAACTTAATTCTCAATGTTCATCATAATTTAGCCTAATCATTAAGTGTTTCGACTAATCGACCTTCGATTAAGGACATGAAAGTCTAGAAGTCTAGAACATCATTCAAAATTCAGAGATGGCAATCCTATTTCCAAAGTTTGGTATGTTGCAGGTTTTGGGAAATGTACCAGAATGGGTCTTTTCAGAGTTGACAACCCTAGCCTGAGTTAAGTACATCTACACTCTATTTATTTACTCAGCAGTTGCCAAAATACATCAACTTCGAGGACATGTTAACAAGTGCTAACTTTAATTGTCCTGTTACTAAAAACATCCTACTATAGAGTTATCCAGTCCTGGCATGATCTCAGTAACAGTCAGATCAAGAGATTCTTCACATATGACTGCAGGAAGCAGAGAACATGGCCAGAGTTGCAAACATAGAAAGCAACAGAATCATGCTGCGCTGCAGTCTTCATAAGCAACCGCTGCAAATAAGTAAATGCTGAGATAGATTTTGCACCAGTTATTCTTTTTCAAGCAGCTGTGCCACTCTCATTATAGTTTCAAAACCTACAATAACTGTTTCTGGCCTTTTACAGAACTAATATAACAATAACAGGAAATTCTTTGAAAACACAGCAAAACTGCAAATTATTCTTTTGAATGGAACTGAAAAGTCTTAAACATTTCTGGAGTGCAACACTTCAGAGGCACACCTCTAGACTACAAATAGTCTTTTGGCAATGTGCATATTATCATCAGATTTTCCTGCTGAGTTACTAATTACTCAAGTATTTTCCATAGTTCTTCCATGCTGCCCTACGCTTTCTGTCTTCCAATTTGGGAGTGCCATATTGTTAAGGTGTTTGCCTATCTCATGACTTGTCATAAGTAGGCCACTGTGGAGTATGCGAAATTTTTGTAATCATCAACAATTACGTCGTCTGGTCAGTAAACTATAGCCGCTATAGGGTAATAAGAGCCTAAACAAGTCAATAATTTATTTTTCCGACATTTCCGAAATTTGATACCCCCCTTCTTCCAACATCTTTTGCTCAGAAATGCATACACACGCCTTGATGGCACAATTGCAGTTGTACTGCAGAGCAAAGGTGCGCAAAGGACTTGCTCAAGGTCCCTACACAGCGACGCCCCAGACGAGGCTTGAACTCGCGCGTTCAGCACACACTGAACGCCACGAGCTGACCGCTCTAACCGATCGGCCACTGTGCCACACACAAAAAGTAACTAACATAAATAATAGTTGACACTGACCGAAATTTCCAAACTTTATGCAATAATTAAATTGCAAAAACTTTCCATTTAGGAATCTACGCAAAAACGTCAATTTATGCGAAAAAATGCAAATTCGCATAAACCACGGGCTGTTTAAACGTCTGATATGCTGCGTTTGAATGTTAGTGAATGAGGGTGGAATACGGCACAAACCAGAACAAAGTTAATTAAAGTACAAGCTGAACTCACACTGGTCAACACACTCGGAAATGACTATATCCGCTGTTTTTCACGCCATCGGAAGTGTTTTGGCGCCTATTGTAATGTTGCGATATGCTGATTTTCCTCTATAAATTAAATAATGTTGCACTCTGATGATTGTTCATTTTAAATATTATTTCAATGTCAGTCATCTTGATTACTTACTTGTTTACTGTGTGTGGCTGCATCTGGTTGTGTCCTCTATTTTCAGCCAATTCAGGGCAACCATATTGTTTACATACACAGGCTTCTAGTCTTCAATTTTACCTTGGGCTTCAGCATAATTAATAATTACTTCATTTCCTCTTCTAAGGTATAATACATAATAATTATTACGTTAAAACCTAAGAGGATAAAAATGGAAATAATTAATTACGTTAAAGATTGACTTAGATTGCCCAAAAACGGTTAGTATGGATTTATCGCAGAAATTCGCTAGGGGGTGTGATAGTCTCGTGATTAGCGCGCGTGACAATCAACCCCCAAAGATGAAAGATACAAATTCTCGTTGGCATAGAACATCAAAACTAACGACATCAACGTTACAATTACTAGCTTTTATGTCAGCAGCAATTTCTTGATTGAAAACTTGGACATCTGTTTTAGCAACTAAAACATTGAAACCGTACCAACAGTTCTTGTTAGTTACCTTTTCGGCTTTCGCCAGATATACCCAAAGCTGTCGCCAAGTACCAAATTTTTTCATATCGCTGAAATTGTACAGCATCTCTTTACTCCCATACCTCCCCGAAAGAGGGGAGACGTAGGTCATTCGTGAGCGTGTGTTCATGTCCGCTACTTTGGATTTTTCAACGCTTGAGCTCTCCGCCATTTCTGCGACACATGAGAAATATTGCCAATAAGCCAACGAGCTTTTATTAGAACTAGAGACATCACTTCCATTGATACACCTTACGCCGGATGGATTACTTGAACGATAACACAATACACATTAGGGGACGAGCTAATTGCAACTGATTTTTAATTTTTTTATATCATAGAAGTTAAACAAGTAATAATAATAATAATCTTAGTTTAACTTTAAACTGACAAACCGCAGCAAACTCACAGGCACAGACAGCATGAATGAATTATGGCCAGTTATTACAGCAGTAGATTTTGTGCTGTAGTCAGCAATGTGCAAGGCGCCCATTACATTATACATCAGTCTTATTTAACCAGCGCCTCCTCCTAGCGAAATAAGGACCAGTCAGCATTACGAGGATATGTATGGCAATCGAACTCGATGCCTCTGTTCTACGCCCGTTTGTCATCTACATGTATTATTCTAAGGCCCCCACAGAACTTTCCTGTGTTAACAATAATTATATAATTCTTCTTCTTTGCATTTACAACAGAAGTGTTCTCTCACTCTCATTCATTCGTAGTTTGAAGATGCCAGAAAAAGGCCTACAAATTATTTTTTTTAGTCCTACTCGTTTTATTTGGAGTTCAAGACTCAACCACTTAACGATCGCCTCACAATGTTCCTACAGTGGAATTCTTATCACAACACTGGTTGACAAATGGCATATGTATAGAGCTGAAGCTGGGG
Source organism: Bimastos eiseni (assembly GCA_959347315.1). Lineage (NCBI taxonomy): Eukaryota > Metazoa > Annelida > Clitellata > Crassiclitellata > Lumbricidae > Bimastos > Bimastos eiseni. Next base: position 37,784,031 of record OY365810.1, read on the forward strand.
CCTACAATTGCTTATTAATAAACCTGTTGGGGCTTAATTGCTTAATAAAGAGCATGCACGCCTGGACAGATATATATATATATATATATATATATATATATATATATATATATCGTAGCTGAGGCATGCCTCCACTGTCCCATCTTCATTTCACTCTTAGGGAAAATACTCAATGGACAAGCAACAACAAAAAGCAAAATTTACAAGTGGTCTGCTCTGAACTCATTTCCATAGCAGCACTGGCCTGTACTTTGGAACTATGCTTCTGATGTCCCAAATATTCTTTTACTTCGTTTGGCATCATATTGAACCCATGCCTTTGACTTCTCTAATTACAAATGGAATAGACAGAACTTGGTTTAATAAAAATAGCTTCAGTGTAATTCAGAGTGAGAGAGAATGAGATAGACAGAATGAGACTCACATATATAAAATGTAATTGATAAAACAGAAATCAGATTCAACACCTGCACAAGTTCCAAATATATCACAACATATTATTGCTTCCAGGTTAGTTACAATTGCAAAGGAAATAAATTCAAATTTGAAAGACATTTGAAATTTCTAACAACACATAAACAAGAGCAGACTTGAAAAACAAATGTTAATGAAATTTCAAACACATTTAAAACCTCTAATAAAACATCAACAATTTTGAAGAAAATGTTTAATAGAATTTCAAGGACATTTAAAACTTTTAATAACACAGACTAATTTGAAGAAAAACTAAATGTTAATATGATTTCAAAGACCTTTAAAACTTCTAATAGCGCATATTCACTAACGAAGAAATAATGACGTATACAAGTTTTGAAAAAAGTACGTAACTAGAATTTCATACACAGGCATACACAAACACACAAATTGCCAGAGCTGAATTTACAAAGAAAAGCATACTCTAAGGTTTGAGAAACACATTTCTTACTTTAACCATGCTTACAGTCACTATCATCTTCACCCCTTTATTTCTGTCAAATAACTTAACTATGCTCAAATTCAATTCAATCCAATGTTGCTTTCCATCACATAAAACTGACTGGACTATCCATAATATCTATAAAAATAATTTAGCTAACGGTTGGAAAACAAATAACAGTTGTAAACCAAAACTGGTAAATTTTGGCTGAAGAACTCCCATGCAAAGAAAACTGTAAGTGAAATGCCAGATTCATGGCTGAAAAAAAAAACAAAGGCTACAATTCTGTATGCTCTTTTCGACCATGTTTTTTGCCTCTTTTCCCAGTCAACTTTTCATAACTCTCCTGGATCTTGATAAAGTGAAGTTCCGCTTCTCTTCTCTCCTCTGAGCTACTTTTCATGAACTTGTCCGGATGATGCGTCTTCACAAGTTCCCGGTATCGTTCTTTTATATCTTCCACACTTGCATTCCAATGGAGGCCCAAAACCTTCAACACAAAAACAAAGTGTTACTCTCATCTATATTTGAGGTGTTTTGCTGAAATTACAAAAGGCTGATCTTAGACATCACAGGGATTACATTTGCTCCTCTCTTTCTGCAGCTTCTCATCAACCTCTGTGCTCCTTGGACTGGCATGTTATCCTTGTTTCATAACTCTCCTAGATCTCAAAAAAGTGTAGTTCTGCTTGTCTTCTCTGCTCTGGGCTACTTTTTGTGAACTTGCATGTTCACTTTGTTTCGCAAGTTAGGACCACTATGGCCCAAACTAGATCCTTTGCCAACTTTGGAACCTCATAACGGAATGCCCATCCATCATCTTACCATTCCTCCTGGGCCTACACTATTCGCCCTCATAAAAAACCATTCTCTACTCTCGGGATTTTCACACTGGAAGCATTAATGAATTGCCACTGCTATGAGCAGTGCTATATAAACTTATATGAATACAATACCATATCAAAAGATTCAATGTAAACAGTAAATCATTGCATTTAACAAATTTAATATAAAATAACCATACTATACTTTATACACTGCACAAGTATAGACCTTGGAAAAGTTCATTTGCAACGAAATATGGAATTCTTGGTATACTTCAACCTACTTCTGTGCTCCACCAAAGCTTTATAAGCACCTTTTAAAACAACATATACCTTAATTAGGTATATCTATTTGTGCATGAATGTTTATAGAAAATGCTCCACATGTGGCATATTTTAAATATGCATGCAATCGTATACAATGTAATGCATGTGTATAAGAGTGCGTTTGTCATAATAAGTAAAGGCTACTTCGTTAAAGCATTATCACAATGATAATATTCGAAAAATATTGCTAGTTAATAGAACAAATTTTAGCACATCAGAGAGGTATTTAAAAGCGCTATCAGATAGCCAATCAATTGAGGACTCATTTCCCCAGCAATCAGCAATAAAACAGTAATTTTCCATTAATTCATAATCAGAATGTTCCAACAGATGAAGAACAGATACATTATTTCACTAAATTTTTTTTAAATTTATGAACTGCAGGATTTTTGAAAACAGTTGTTTAAAAATTGTGGCTGCTAACAACTAAACTTTTCAATAGCTAACTATTTAAGAATTAACAATTAAATAATAGTTGCATGTAATTAAATATATTACCCACCAAGTAATGACAAAATAATTAACATTATTCAGTGTTAATCTTTGCGGTTTATCATGTAATAGTATTATCAGCATTTATTACTAGTTAGTTGATATTCAGTATTTTTTTCATATTAGTAACCCTATTTACACTTATCATTTTAAAAGTCTTCCTTCAACCAATTACCTTAACAAACAAGCATGTTTACATTGCTATGATCTAGTGAGCTACTTGCTTGACAATATAACCAGCTGACCTAGAAGTCTCTCACACAGAACTTTAATTGGCAGATATAGCAAGCAGTCTTTGAATAAGGGTTAAAAATAAATTAAATTGTTACAATAAAACATTGATTAAGTAATCCTTAACTTCAACAACCCTAATAAAAATCCTCTGAAACTTTAATTAACTTAAAATTGACACGAACCTTGTAGGCACTTTGTTCACCGTTAGGGGATGTGACTATTGAGAACTCCCTAATAAACGTCTCAAATCCTTCATCATAGAGAATGTACAGCAGACTCCATAACTTCAGCCTCTTTTCCTGCCAATACTTTGATGCAAAGTACCTATCAATTAAAATCCGGGCTTTCAACCTGCCTCCATCCGATACTTTAATATCTGCATGGTAGTAAAATGACAGGAAAAGCAACAAAATCATTCCTAGGCTGCAGATGAAAAGGATCACCATACGCGTACAAAGGCTGCGATTGGATTGTACTTTCAACCGCATGCGCCTTCCTAGGTAAGTAGCAAAAAAGGTGCAACACAGCGATGACCAAAAAATGGAGGTTAACAGGGACACCATTGTGCCTAGGAAGAAGAATGGAAAGTGGATGAAGGCAAACAACAGACACCCCAAAAAGCCGCATTTTTCCTTGCCGATGTTGGCTACAGTATGAACCCCTGTGGACAAAGAAATCAAACACATTAAGTCAACGTCCTCTAATGCATCATTGCGATTAATCAGCAGAGCTCAATGTTAGCCATTTAAATAAGTAATCAATTACGCAAATAGTAAAGCAACTATGTCCTAGTACTTCACCATTGTGCTTGCTCAATAAAAACACTCAAACTTAATGAAATGTTAAGAAGTACTTAATCATTTACTTGCTTCCTTACTCTTCAATGCAACGTCTCGTAAGCGTATGTTCTACTGATGCTCAGAGGTGACGATCCTGGGAAGGTCGAGGGGAATAAGTCCCCCACCTTTGACAGAGAGGGAACACGTTATACGTGTGTCCTCCCACATTTCCTTCGGAGTATACTATAGTGACTATACAACAAAGAAGGTCAAGAGAACAGTTTCATTTTGTTTTTCTGAATTTAATGGAACTTTTTTTAAACAGACCTGAAGCATGGCAACCCACTTGGCAAGATGCCACAGCCAACTTGGGGTCGAAACCCATAGTTTGGGAAACACTGATCTAACTCTCAAGCTGCAAAATTGTATATGTAAATGGCTGATCTAACTCAATAGCTATAATTATGTTCTCATTAAACAGAAATACAATACAATTATTTTACCGATTGCTACGGCAAAGGAAGAAATAATTGCAGCACGCAGAAAGTTATTGACAATTCCATCCGGTAAGGCATTTGTTACTAAATAACTAAGATAGAACGAGAACGTGAACTCTCCAAGAACTCGTTTTATGCGGAATGGTGGACGACGGACAAATGCCCACTGAACAACAGCTGCTGCCTTGTCCAGGTCTTCATTTGCTGTTTTGACATAGTCAGGGATTCGCCAGAATTCAGTAAACCAGCCGAACACAAAGCCACCACAAGTCCAGAACCAAACGAATGCATGTCGATCACGTCTCAGGTAGAAATGGTGTAAACCGAGCCAGCCAGTGAAAAGCCAAAGCAGGAACACCGTTGGTACATCATAATATCGCATTTTTAATCCATCTCTACAACAAACACAAATGGTTATAAGCAATTATTAAATAGTATACAAGGTTATTAATTGCTTCCATTTAAATATGCATAATTACTTTTCATCGACCCAGTTTCTGCGTACACGGTTCCACTTCCATCGCAACTACATTCTCTCATCAATTTATCTTCTACATACCTGTATGCATGGTATCATCATCGATCCAGCTTCCATCTAAACATAATTCCTTTCATCAGTCTAATTCCTATCGGCCTACACAGTCTTCTATTCATCAATTCTGGTTCCATGTGGGCTATAGTTTGACATCTATTCACGTCAAATAATTAAATACGCTAAAATACCAGTGGACGAAACGATCAATATTAAAATATGCTAAAATAGGCCTACGTTTGCCAATACCTCCTCTCTTTTAACTCTTATAGAAACACTGCTCCCAATCCAACCACAGCGATAACATTTTCAATGGTCTATGTAGTAAATGGCTTTTGCCGCGTGCTCATTTTCAACAAGTTACGACAATCTTTGAAAGCTAACAATCTTAGTTATTGTTTTTGATTTGACTGAAACACAACAATTGAAAATATAACAAGTATGAGTAGTTTGATCAGTTCTAGTCATCAAGAGATACATTGGGACAAGCAGAAAAGAAACATCTGGTTCGATCTCAAGTTTATGAAAATGACATTCGCTATTAAGGCATGCAAAAGTCACCATTTTAAATAAATGTTTCTCTTAGTTTATTTTTGTGGTGCACAGCGTAAAATGCAGTTAATTAAATTTACAAACCTTCAACGTTCGCTGCAAGGATCGACAGTTATGCCTATTTATTTGCTGCAGACGACACATTTAAAATTGAATCCTTAAAGTGCACCTGATAGAGTAAGACCATGTGACAGGATACCTCACGATACCCAAGTCGTTGATGAAACCAATATTTCCATTATTACTAATTATGTTAATTATTGTATCATCATTATTACTGCGCTTACATGATTTTAAATGAGCAATAGCTTTGTAAGTATAAATAAATGATCAAGACTAGATTCTGATTCGTGTGTCTTGCTGGCCAATTTCTGTTCATAGGGAGTCTTACTATACCAGTTAGAGTTGTCTGTTTCAGCTTTAACAACCTTGGCCCTTCATTCCATTCGGTCAGTAATAATAAATTGGTCAAGTTGCATTGCCACCAGCTGGTTTGTAATCTCGCTTACGTTACTCATGGAGTAAATTCAGTGGTAAAATTCAGCCGTATCCCGTTGCATCTGAGATCCAGCACCCCACATCTGTGTCTCGTCACGTAAAGGAGGTGACTCCTCACCCAAATATATTTATGGTTGCAATAATCGAACACATGTGCTTTCCGAATAGCTTGTAATAGCCTTGTATCGTTTATGGATTGTCCAGATCCATAGGCTTAGGTTTCTGATTTCCAAAACTTTGGAGATCTGCGACATCTGGATGACCAAATATAACCACTGAATGCTCAAAGTTACTGATTCGCTCGCTGAAGAGCTATCACCTGCTCAGTCTTTGAAAGACCTGGATTATATTCGTTATTATTCAAACTGTCAATGAGAAATAACTGAGTCGAGAGAGACGCTCGTCGGAAATCAATACCATCTTGTGCATCGCAAACGTTGGCTAAACAGAAATTACGTCATTCGCTAAAAGTGTTGAATCTGCTTGGATTGTGACTTCTCAAGACACCGAAGTTGGGAGCAGACGATCAATGGCAGCTTTGTCGTAAAGATATTGCAAAGTATGTTTTCTTCCAGCTGTTTAGCAATTGTTTTACGTCGTAAGGACGATGTATTTGCTGAACAAAAAGTTGCAGTACAAAAGTCACAAAGTAACATTAGGCAGCCCGTCAATGTGATAGAAGTGATATAGATGCAACATGTAGGAGGCATATGATTTCTTGGCAATAGTATATAATGGCAGATGGATTTCTATCTCCATCGCCGTTGGATCTTCCCACTGACAGTGTAGTAGCGTACTCAATATAGCTGAGTTGGGTAAACTATAAAAGCTGCTCAATGATAACATGGCGTGAAGATATTACTAATGTTTTTGGAAGACGAAGCCGTCAACCCATAAGTGTGTGATCACTTTTATGTTGTTAATGAAAGACAGTTCATCATTATTGCGATGATGAATTAATGTGTGTATGCGCTCTCATCTTCTCTAACCGAACGTTTTTATGTTTCTCGAAACATTCATCTTCGCTAGATTGACCACTTGTTTAAATCTTTGAGTGCTTGTGCACATAAAAGAATTATGATTTATAAAATTCTGGTCAGGTCTTCAGAATTGATTTTTATGTATTTCCAATTCACAACCTTTATCTCTCAATTTTTTCTATTCTTATGACTTATTTTGCCTTCTGGATTGCTTAGAATAATTATTGCTAACGGAAACTGTTTAGTGTGAAAACTATAGCCTCTTGGAGCCATACAACAATTTAGAAGGCAAAAATGCGTGTGAGTATACACAGTTTTGAGAACAGGGAGACAAGAACTATGGAGCTCCACCAGAATTAGGCCATGCAAGGAGGACAGCTTTTTTTATGTTGCTTCATGTTACCATAGCTTTTGTGTCAGCTCTGTTAGTAAGCATCACGATGACTGTTTTCAAATCTGTTGCTTGTGCCTTTTCCACACAACAATTTCATGAATTTCATTGAGTGATCATCTCTCCTCCAGTTATTTAATTCATTCATTCATTCACTCATTCATTCATTCATTCATTCATTCATTCATTTATTCATTGCAAAGATTTATATGGCGCCTCTTCGAGGTTACTACTAAGGAGCGCTCCAGATTTGAGTATGGCTAAAACGAACAGTTCTTATTTGGGGGCTTGGGTCCGCTTCTTTACCTTTTCCATTCATTTTCACATTGTTTTAAATTTTTAAAAGCTGTTTGCTTAATGCGCTAGACTGAAATGAGATTTAAAGTGTTTAAAATACTTTTATTTGATTTCTGATTTGAAAGATAAAGTTGCTTGAAGTTGAAGCCGAGATGACCTCTGGTTTAAAGTCATCCGTGGGATCAGAATGGGTGACATGGTAGGACTTAAGGACTACATTAGAGTTTCATCACAAATGCACTGCATTTAAATATTGTAAAGTTTTCCAACCTTTGCTCTAAAGTTTGACGCTGTTTGAAGATTTTTATGTATTCAGCAAAGTATTACTCACGTTACTATGGCATAAATTGTGCTTTCTGTTAACATAAATTGTACCTTCTCTTGGCATAAATTGTACCTTCTCTGGGCTTATATTATGCCTTCTCTTGGCATAAATTTCACGTACCATCTTTGGCATAAATTACGCCTTCTATTGGCATAAATTGTACTTTTTTTGGCATGAACTTAACCTTCTATTGGCATAAATTGTGCCTCTTTTGGCATAAATTGTACCTTTTGTTGTACAAGAGGGTAATTTTGACAAGAATCATTTGCTCATACAGGTGCCAAGAAAGTTCGGCAGTGCATGACGATTGGAAGATAAAGATCGATGAGATGAATCGACTTTTGGATGAAATTGGTGAAGAATTGAGTCGGCACATTGGTGTGTAACAGTGTTATGAGCAAGATGAACAGTGTTTTCCTAATTTTTTAAGACAAACAAACAATTACAGTTAATTATAGCATTTGTATCTTATGGTACATATTGAGTAGACATATTTGTAGGTTATGTTGGCCTACTTAAAATCATTAATTTACCACTTCTTTGAACCAGCCAGAGGCAGTGTACTGCAATCTCATTGTTTTTGTCCTTTGGATGCTTTAGCTGGAATTACTAACAACTCTAAGTATTATCTGACATGCAAATAAAAAATCTGCTCTCAATGGCCTTTGAGGGATACCTAATGAATGTACAAGTTCATTAACTTGGCAGGCCAATCATTTCCTAATTGTTTAACTTTTTTCATGCTATATCCTACTATTATTTTACCCCATTTACAAACTCTGGCCCTGGGTGACATGATTGACCTGGTTGCTTCCAAAGTTGCTTTTTGGATGGACCAAAACATGGGGCACTCACCTAGAGCAATGCACATTTTGTGAAGATACATCAGGATTATAAACCTTCCTGGGTGTAAGCACTGTTTCAGGCATGCTAATTATGGTTCCTGAGCAGTGAACAGGTAAAATCTGTTAAGCCTAAATCTGTCATTCTACCTGCTATGGTACAAGCTACTCATCATCCAGATTACACTCCTCCTATAATTCCTCTTTGTGTGTAGTGTAATTACAGATTTCACTTGCCATTATTATACACTGAAACAGAGGAAGGTCATTCTGTGAGGCTAGAGTTGTTCATGGCCACCACGTGCATGTGTAGGGGCCTATAACATAGGGGACATGATCTGAATTACTGTCATTGTTCTTTTAGAGCACTGTCAGATGCTGAAGGTTGATCTGATCACAGAAACTACCAATCCTGACCTCTGCAATGCCGTTGATGAGGGAGTCGAAGAAAGAAAACGATGTGATGAGCAAATCTTTCAGATCTGCAACGAAGCGAATGCCTTCGTAAATGTTTAACCCACTGGCGCTTACGGCTGCAAGATTAAGGATTTATGTTAAACATTTGTTGTTTGCAATTTGTGTGGTTGATATGTTATTCTAATCGATGGAAATTCTGACACTAGAAAATTTGCAAATTAATTCAGCAGTCAGTTTTTCTTACCCATGTTATACCGTATGTGCCATTGAACCTGGTGTTAATAATTGAGAAAGATACATGATACATGAAATGAAATATATTGTGATAATGGCCACACATGCATCTATGGGCCTCTTGAGAGAAGTTAAACAATTTTTTAATAATTGTTCAGTATTTGGAACACTGCTATGACTAATGTGAAAATGCAAAATTAAAAAGAAAAAACATCACATGATGATAAATTAGGCAAATTAGTCATATACAAGCATTCTGTCATATTAAGTTTTGTGACGACTTCAGTTTGAGAAGACCATCTGAGTACTTTTCTGTACAATGAGCAAATAGAATGTTGGTTTTTGTAGTTTTAAATTTGCTTACCACTTCCTAGTCACTGAGTTGTCTGTATTCGGCTTTGTCGCGTCTAGTTAAATCAATATTAAGCTATATTCTTGCCAAAGCAAAGCTTTTATTCAGCTTTTGATGTAAGCAAAGAAGCAAATCGTGTGTGATGCATAGTGATACACAAATGCCAAAGGTTATCCAAGCGTTGACTTTCTCTTCAATTGCGTTAAGTGTAGCATCAAAGTCACCCAAGGTCACAGCGGCACCATTCATCAAATTCAAGAAGGTTTCCATGAATAAGACGTATTGTAATCGAAACTGTACCGGCGGAAAGCAATTCGATTACTGCACAATTTATATGTAATGGATTACACACTACATCCAAATATAATATCAGTACGGTCAATCTGAAAACCAGGTCTATCTGAATACCAGGTCTATCTGAATACCAGGTCTGAATTTTGAATACCAGGTCTACATATATATATATATATATATATATATATATATATATATATATATATATATATATATATATATACTACATATATATATGGGTCATATATAGGCTATACATATATATATATATATAGGCTATACATATATATATAGGCTATATATATATATATATATATATATATATATATATATATATGTGCCGCATTTCTGGTATTGGTGCAGTGGACTTCATGCAAAACAGAACAGCACTTCCGAATCTTTTCATTGCGACGAATCGACAGAAGTTTTTTTATTGAAGCCAGACCGATGACAATTTACCAATTTTTCTTCTTCAATAATCACCAGAAACGATCATTAAACATTGATTAAATGTCTGCACAATTCAATGGCTATAATAGTCTTATTGCCATCTAAAACGACAGCCTTCCACGTGTTTTAGGCCTACCTCCAGCATAGTTCGTTTAGTGGTAGGCCTACGGTCTACTTTAACATGATCCAACGTCAGCCAAACAAATGAAACAGGAAATCAATTTGGAAAGCTTCGACAAATGAGAAAGGTTTCTTACAAGGTCAGAGCACGTTCATTTAAGACTCTGGAGGACCTGAGATGATGTTTTCTACACCGTCGTCGTTTAACCAAATCAAGCGGACATTTGCAGACTGAGTCAATTAGCGACAATGCCAATTTACTCAAATAAAGAAGAATTGCACGCTCGGCGACTACGTGATCGGTTTCTCCGTACTATACAAAACATACGTAAGAGCAGCTAACTCTGGCACCTCCATAGTATACCTACACGAAACCCTAGGTTGTATACATTAAAACGTACACATTTAAGTACATGTATAACTACAGCTATGTAAATAAAGAGAGAATTCTGTCTGCCTGTGTGTCTCCGGTGATGCATTTGCACCGTTTTAAAGCAATTCACTCGAAACCTTCACCGTTGACTCGGGGAACACCTGGGACACGCAGTCGAGGGGTTCGTGAAATTCGCGGCCGTCCTCTTCCTGGTCTCCAGGGTCAAACACCTATCTCAGGACCAAGGAAAGTTTCCTTCTCAGTCGCCAGGAGGGTCTCGCCGAAACACCTGCATGTGATATCTGTCTGCCACACCTTTTGTTTAGGAGATATACGTTTGCACAGTCGGTCAGATGGCTGAGGTGGGTTTGTACTTTATACGCATTTGCACACTTTACAGCACGTAATTTACTTTGTTACTGCCCGTAGCCTACTCTGGTAGTGCCAGTCCTTAGATTGGAGAAAGTAGGGCAGGACGTCAACAGCCATGGGAGCCTCAATCAGGGTGAACTGGGCCGCCGGGACACCAAGGAAAATCCCGGTGGGCCGCCAGGATGAATCCCGGTTGGCCGCCAGGATCAGTGCTGTGATATTAGAGAAATACCACCAAACCAAAACGGTGGGTAATATTGTTCATACTAACACCAGCCATACAGCCAGCGGCTGGCTATCGGATAAAATATAATGTCCACGACTATTTTTTAATAGTCTACTTTAGTATGTAGGCAGTAACGTTGCAGTCGAATATAATTCTAGAATAGCAGTCAACGGCTGCCATGCTAGAATTGACATTGGGCTATTTACTTCTGCTGCGTCTGCTTTGCTAAAGATTCTCTATTATTGCTGGTTAGTAATAATTGATGTTAAATTACTAAAATAATTTACGGTTTTGAGTGGTATAAATTGAAACGTAAATGTAAAGGTGATGTGGAGAAAGTAAGAGATAAGAAAATAACACCCTGGTTTAAGATGGAAGTAAATAGCTCCAAAATGCCGAAATATAGTTGGTGTAGGCCCATTTAAAACTATAGGCCTACAGACGTTACTCCAATACAAACCAAAGACACCATTTTTACATTTTCTAAAGAAACTCCTTCAATAAGTACACAACCCGAAGCAAAATCAAGATGATGACAACAGTCAGCATTCAGTATTGCCAGCAAACTTCAATCCCACCTTACATTTAGAAACTGAGTTAACGGACAACACAATAGCTATGAAAACAATGCTGGAAGATCTAAATCCCGAAAGTGACAGTTCAGAAACTCCAGTTATCGATGACAAAAACAAACACTCGAAAACCCATTAGGCCTATTATTTTAAGCGTCCTCGATCGACAGAATACTTTACAAGCATTTTAAAATTTAACCCAATACAACCAAGTGCGAGCGAAACTAATCTACCATTTGCAAATGCGTATTGGGTAATTTTCAGAAGCGATGGTATCAATAGGAATTGGGAGTCAATATGTGGCCGAAATTACACCCACCTAAGGCCTGAAGTTGTGTATGCTATAACCATCATCTTAGTGACTACCAAATAAATTGATTTATAACATTAAATTCATTCTTGACATTTTTACATCTAATTAAATATTATATTTGCGCTTTATCACTTTTGTTATTAATGTTGTAGCCTAATTTGAAAAGTGATTCGTGATTATGGAGGCCTCAGGCTTGGATGGATGACAACAAGGTGACAGCAGTTTCAATCAGCATTCAGTATTGCCAGCAAACTTCATTCCCACCTTGCATAATTTTAGAAACTAAGTTAACTGACAACAGGAAAATAAAAGTAAGATAGGGTCGTTTTTTATTTCTTTTCCCGGGCCGCTCGAACATCCCAGTACACCTCTGGCCACAAGATGAAACTAATCTTATAGCAATAATAATATTGGTTTTTGCAAATAAACATGCCGTTGCAATGTACATGCACACCGAAATGTAGTCGAAGATTGCTGTAAATATGCGATCAACCTAAACTCTTGTGCAGTATAAATGAGCCCCATGATGCTATTTATCGAGACCTGGAACGCAGCGTATGTTGGTCATCATCGTAAGTGCAAGACCGCATTGAACCGCAATGGGTGAAGGACTGACTGTGTGGCAGTTGGAATACACTGTGTATATATAATTGGCCTATGCTGTACATGTTTATCCAAAGCGACACTGTCTATCGTTGTGCCGTCCAAGCAGAAAATATGCGCCGTGGTCATGGCATAAGGCAGATCGATCCCTCGAGAAGACGTCTGTTAACGAGTTACTGTACTTATGCTCATGTAAAGGTCTCCACATCCCAGTAGTAATGTCACGACTCATCACATGAGTCCATCGACGACAGAGAGGATAATCCATCCATCCGTCCATCATACATCCATCAATCCAAATGCAAATGAAACATTCATACCTACAAGCACATATGCGTGCATGCATTCATGCCTGTATAGGCGTATACATACATGCATGCATAATTACATATTTGTATGCATTCGCGAGGCACGGTGGCTGATCGGTTAGAGCGGTCAGCCCATAACACTCGGTGTGCGCTGAGTGAGCTGGTTCGACCCTCGTCCGAGGAGCCACTGTGTAGGGACCTTGAGCAAGTCCTTCACACACAATTGCTCTGCAGTACAACTTCAATTGGGCCATCGAGGCATGTGTGCACTTCCGAGCAAAAGATGTTGGAAGAAGGGTGATATCAAATTTCAGAATAAATAAATAGATTCGGATGTAGACCTACAGACGAACGTTCAAGTAGACATATATAGACATATACACAAATACATACAAGCATGAGTACACAGTCAGACACATACACACACATACACAAGTGATCATCTAAGACGCAGGCTTATAATGCGTGTCGAATAGTAGTGTTGTAGGCCTAAACGATCTCAAACCTCTTGATTTGGAATCCATTGAATCGGCAATGTGCAGTTCTACAGCGAAAACCAATTAACGAAATTAAGGCAAAAATTAAACATTTCGTATCGTCAATTTCGAACTGGTCTTACCAAAGCATCATCCTTGTTCTGGGAGTACTTATACTTTTTGATGCCATGGAATAAACACAAATACTGACAATTATAGGATACCATTACGCACACACGTGACTTGTCACACCCAAACCAACAGCTTCCCATCGAAAGTTCACTGCATCTGGTTAGCAGTGCTTGGCCAAATCTGACCATTGATAGTGAAGGCCTTAAAGGTTAGTAAGAGCATCACCTACTTTATTATAATCCACACCATCACCATTCATATAATATGCAAAAATGTACATGAATATGCAAATATATAAAATGAATATGCATACATAGGTTTGTACGTGTCTATGTATAGTTCTTTATATTCTTGCGTCCTTTTATTATCTAATTATTCAGCGTTAGATGGAGCAAGTCGTGCGTGTTCTTCTAATTCACGGAAGCGATGGTTCGTCACGGCAGCAGCGACCAAAGAATTCATCTGTCACCTTAAAATAACCGAACATTCATCAGCGAACTACAATCGCCTGGAAGACGAACGTGTTCGAAACATTGGGAGAAGTTTTGGATAGAAATCAAAGGGTCAGAGGTCAACCAACAGTAGACAGAAAGAAAATATGCTGCAATTAATTTCGCAGAGAAAAAATTAATCGATGGCTAGTTGCAACTGAATTTGATCTATTTAATTGACATCAAAGTATTTAATTACTAGAATCATCTGTTCAGTAGTAAACTATTCTGTTTCGCTGAGGCCAGCTAATTTTGTCAAGATCGTGCATGCGCTGTACAGCAGAGGTGTAACAAGGTTTTGAAAAGCGGGAGGAGGGGGGCATAATTTAAAAAATAATGCGTGAAGGACCAACATTTTTTTTGCCCTCCCACTTTTTTTATTTTGCCCCCCCCCCCATAAATTTGAAAAATGGGGGCACAAATTATCTTAACAAAAGTATTCTTAAAAATCCATTGGATAAACATAATAAAGAACCGATTTGGGGGGACATGGGGGGGCACCAAGCACTAAGGCGGGGGGGGCGGTGCCCCCCTGCCCCCGCTTGTTACACCCCTGCTGTACAGCTACAGCATTCGGAATGATCTTAGACACAGATACAATGTTTTGCTAGAGGCCCAAAGTTGGTTGGCTCAGCAAAATCAAGTTCTCGGCCATTGGGGGACATGAACAAGAATGGATCTCTTCAGGGTAACAGAAGGAAGGACTTCCTCATGAAGGAAGCTGCGATTCAATAGAACCGTGAGAAATGACAGAAGCAAATCGAAGCCATCATGGAGGAAAAACCATCGGAGTGGATTCAGTTTCCATGTCTTCAGTGCTGACTTTGGTGCAATTATACACTTATGGAGGACATGCCACAGCTGGCAGATGAAAATTCCGACTGTGGACCGCCCGGCCATGGTCCAGAGCAAGCCCTATCAGAGAGGGTCCAGCCGGGCCACTTGGCCCGATCCTCTGCTTCAACAGAGGCCTCGAAATTATATGGCCTACAAAATTAAAATTAACTAAGTTCTGTAATGCTATTGCTTGAAACTACATTTTTTATTTTACTTCTAATAAGTAACGAGTTTAGCGAGCAATTATAATTTTTTAAATAGCTGCATTATCAGATTCTTTACATCAATTTGCGAATCAAGAGCATAACTATATTAACGAACAAATGGCGAATCTGGCGTTTTCTAGTGACAGATAATTAAAAAACTAGACTAGCTGGTTCTCTACAATAACCAAAATAAATGCAGCTCAACGGAGCTTAATTATATCATGCATCTCAATAGAGCTCAATTATATCATCTTGAATAATATTAAAATAATATTAAAAATATGTTACTGGTTTTTTCTTTATCAAATAGGCCTCAAATAGGCCTCGCAGCCTCGATGATTATCAACAATTCAGGGTCAACTGTACAGTAATATTGATATGGAGTTTGTTTATGTAAGCAAGCATTTAACACAAATCTAAGAAAATATCCACTTCTGCTAAAGATTATAATCTAAAGTAATAACTTGGGTTAGTATAGTTTCAATAAAAACCAGGTTAAAGATTTAGGCTAATAATAATTTGATCGATCATCTATATTGCCTCACTTTCGTAGCCTACCATAAGGTTTACAATACCGGTTTCCTTCATTAGATGACATTTGTAATTTGCCTCCTCGAACCTCTGAAAGGGTCTGGTCCAGAGGATTGAGAGCACCTTGACGGTGTCAGCCTCCAAATGGCCGTCGACTGTGATGACCGATGTAGCTGGGCATCATTCAGAATGTGAGGGCCTCAGGATGTCGTTAAATTCTGATAAGAGATTCCTTGGCTCCCAGGAGTGCAGGGCAATATTAAACTTCTAATTGTTTCGCTCCTTCTTCTTGTACTGACATATATATCTAACATCTAAAACGTAGGCCTCTCATATCCCTGCAGAGCGGTCAACGGCAGATTTGGTTCGCCTGTAATGTCTTACCATAGGTCAATCATCCGTAATGTTGAGTAAGAAAACCTCATCTGTGCAGTCACTCTTGCAACAGTCAATGTTCGCAAAACACAATTTCGCACTTAGACTTTCATAAGTTACATACAGTCGGGCTAAGACCTCGTGTACCATTATTTAGTATGTATATAGGGATGGCGTAAATGTTCGCTTGTTGTTCATTGTGGCTGCATTGGACGAATTCCAAAGTCTTGCATAATGAGATAAATCAAAGCAGCACAATACAACTGTAGCCTACTTGATATTCAATATCTATTACGTTCAGAAGTTCAGACACGATCATATTTAGCAGCTTTTAGCAGGACATCGATAACACTGAGCAATTGTTTTGCTTGAAGCACTTATTCACCATCCATGCACAGTGATCGTCCAAGTGCAGATTCGAACCAGTACCATCTGCACAACAGGCCAAGACTCAAACCATTCGACCACACCTTGGCCTACAGGAGTTGACGCTTGTATACCAGCCTACTCTAGTAAAACATTATATATTGC
This sequence comes from Bimastos eiseni, assembly GCA_959347315.1. Lineage (NCBI taxonomy): Eukaryota > Metazoa > Annelida > Clitellata > Crassiclitellata > Lumbricidae > Bimastos > Bimastos eiseni. Next base: position 37,800,730 of record OY365810.1, read on the forward strand.
CTCCCGGCGATGTAGTCCGCTCAGTGGAGGACGATGCCTCATTGCAGGGTACATTAACTTGATTAACTGTTCACTAATTAACTATTTAGGCATTTAATTACTTCGCTTACCTGCAATGTCATTTGCGCAAATTACTCTAACCAGCTGAGCTGCCGTAAACTTCAAACGTGAAAGTATTATCTTTTCCTTAGTGTCACCCTATTATTCAAGCTTTGCAAATTGAATTTTTTAATACCCTAAACTTTGCTTAGCTGATGGAATTGATAAAAAGCGATGGATATGGTTATGGTCATATATAAATAATTCTGTGATGTAATTCCTGTGTGCGTGCCTTTGATGCCATAAGACATTGTTAAACTGTGAAATTCTTTGTGGTGCATATTACATCTAAATATTCACATTCCATTAGTATATATATATATATGTATGTATATATATATACTATTAATATGTATATAATTTAATATATGGGTATGTATGCCTTGTAGAAGCTTGAGTTCCATTATATATTGTTACGGTGGCGGCTACGAATCGACCTTACGCTGAAGACGGTGGCGTGTCAGTGTCGAAAGAGCCATTGATGAGGAAAACGTATGGATGAAGCACAAAAGCAGCGAATTAGTTGGATTTCTTGTGCAAGCGTTGCGTGACTCGTAACACCTTTGAAGTAGATCGGACGCAGTCTCGAACGCACGCGTGCATCTTATTATATGTGTGACTACATAGATAAAAGAGGAATCGGAAAAGATTCATACGTGTCTTAAGACCAGTCTCTTTTAAGTTGATTACCCACCGTATATTATTACAGGACAATATGCATGATACTAGCCTATAATATATATACTAATGTTTGGATATGTATATTTATTACAAGGATTGTGGATTTTAACGATTTAAGTAATCGATAAATTGTTGAATAGTTTATTAGGCTAATTTCAGCCCGTTTGGTTTGATAAGGGTACTTATTTCATGATTTGCGGAGACAAAATAATGACGAACACTGGCGGATGATGTCGAACGTCTGTTCAGTTGATTAGGTAATCCAGCGAGATCATATTGCATTTAACTTAAAGCTAAGGGAAAAGTTGGAGATGTTAAATAAATTCACTGTCTTTACTGCAATTAAACAGCATTTCCACTGCGGTTTAAGCTCTGTAGAGAAAAAGTAGTTACTGACTCAGTGACTACATTTTGAACTGTGTAACGTCTTGAATTATTGTAACAAATGGCAAATAAATTCATTGTTTTCATTTCAATTATATAGTAGGCCCTATTTCTACCGCGACTTAAGCTCTGTAGTAAAAAAAGTAGTTAGGCCTACCGACCCAGTGACTACATTTTGAACTGTTTATCGCGTTAATGTAATAGATGTCAAATAAATTGAATTGATCGATTATTACAGCTAAATGTTGTAGCTTTAGTCGATACATTTTTATTTCAACCCTAATAAAAAGTATCATATTCACATATGTTTTAGGGTGAAAAATAGCAGTGTAAATATTTTGCTCTTGTTTCTTTTTGCACACCCTCTCAGATGTTCCTTTTGGTAGGTTGTGTAGGTTATAATATGTTAACTTTTATTCAGATAGGTGCATCTTCACAGTGGGCTCAACGATTAAGTATTTAATTTATTGATGCATAGAGATTAATAGAATTAATTTAACGCAAATCAATAAGCAATTATATTTAAATTTCGTCAGCCTCAAACAGAACGCATAGGATGAATTGAGACCAAAAAAATGAAAGGAATTTATATACTTTTATGGAGAATTAAGCAACTCGTGTTTTCTTATCCTTCATCTAAAATAGCGACGTGCGTGCCATGACCTTTTCCTCTAATGAAATGTATTTAGGCTAATGTACGTAGCTAATATGCGATCATTTTCATACGTGCGTGCTTTGTGATGAAGTGTTTACTGATTTGACATCTGACCCAGCGTCGTTATATATATATATATACGCTATATACAAAAATATATATGTATATATATATATGAGGTCGTTGCCCAGCGTAGATCAGGGCTAAGAGTGTTTTGAAGAGCGTTCGACGTTTTGCAACAATTGAGATGAGCTTCGATTGACTTGCAAGACGACGAAAGAAGAGCGAGGGGAGAATGGAGATTAAGGATAACAGAGTAACGATGAGAGAAGAAGACACCCCGTAATCATAAACACCAAATTTATGTAGCGCAAACTAGGCTAAGGGCAATGCACCGGATTATTTGTTCTACGTTCGTAATCGTAATTGCATGCTAGCTATTTTAGTGAGCACGGTGTAAATGCTAAGCGTGGGGGCACTAATGTATTCACGAGCACGCGCAAAATCAGAAAGGACGACGTTTCCTAAAATGCAAGCATACGCTATATTCTCAGTGTCGTAAATTGCATTATAGCATGCAAATGTGCCGCATTGCATTCATTAAGTATAACTGTGAGTCTGTGACTAATCTATTCGAACATTTTGACTGAGAAAAAAATTCAGATTTTTGGGAGCGCCGTCCTTGCATGAATAGAAAAAAGAAAAAACTGATATATCTAGACAACATCCTTTAGAATAAGCAAACAACAGTAATTACAATATATTTTCACAGCTATTAGTCATCGTACGGAGTTTCCTGTGAACTGTTTATGGCGGTCAGTTACTTGAAAGCTTTGATTGCGTTATCATTCTCTGTTAAGACTACCACAAATAAGCTGTGAACAGCAGTTGGTCGGATGGCGCAACTCGCGCCTGTTGTGTAGCGTTTATTAAATCATGTCGTCCGATTTTTCCTGTGTCACAGATGACAGCCGTAGATGTAGAACAGAGGAGACGAAATTCGATTCTTTTTTCGCCAGTAGCCACACAAAGGATGAATATTTTATCTATTGCCTATATTGAAGAAAGCTCGGCATATTGTTTCCTCAAAATTAGCAAATTAAAAGGAAATGAACAAGAGAAACGAATAGGATTACAGCTTAAATATTCATATATGTATATGAACATATAGATAGATAGAGAGATAGGTAGGTAGGTAGGTAGATAGATAGATAGATAGATAGATAGATAGATAGATAGATAGATAGATAGATAGATGGATAGATAAATAGACAAATACAGAGATATATGGATAGATGGATAGATAGATGGATAGATAGATAGATAGATAGATAGATTGATAGATAGATTGATTGATTGATAAATCGATACTGTACTAGATATATAGAGATTGATAGAGAGGTAGGCCCCAGAGAGATTGATTAATAGATGGGCAGCTAGATTTGGAGATGGATAATTACATTATTTAAGTTCACTTATGATTATATATACGGGTGGACAGAAAGATTACGGTAGAAAGACAGATAGAGAGAAGGATACAGACAGAGACACACACGCAGAGAAGGATGCACGCACACACATACACACAAAACGTGTGAGAGATCAATAGGGAACATGCTCCTGCAACAGATTAATAAATATTCTATGGAGATGTATGCGGCGTAAACAAGCAGAAAGACAGGGCAGTCAGAAACAGCAACGAAAGGCAGCAGACAGAAGAAGTTACAGAACTATATGGAAACACATAGACAGAGCGAAACGCACACAGACATCGACACATATTGACACATTCACGGGTCACGTTCAATATTCACGTCTTAAGTTGAATAGGCTCAAAGTCGATAGAAGAGGAATCATTGATTTGGAATCTGGCCTCATGAAGAAGTTGCTCTATTATAACGATTTCTGAAACAGGTCAGAACAAGTTTACGACACAAGGACCCGTTACTTGTACACAGCTGCCTCATCAACACATGGAATCGCTGTGAAGACATTGTGTCAATTCACTCAGACTCATTCAATATGCATTCATCAATAAACGCTTAAAGACTAGCAACATTGGTTTCCAAGTCATTTAGTGCATGATTGCCGTTTAGGTGTCAACAGAGACCTATATAATTATGTACAATTAAAATAATGCATAGGCAATATAGATGAATATTCAGTTATTTCGAAAGAAAACAACTTTACAAAACGCAGAAATATTGACATATAATATATTATGAAAGTGAACAACAAAAGATCGCTAGAATTTAACATCAAACTGGTTAATATTTTTATCTAATGATCCAACAATGTAAAAGATACGAATACTCATAATAAGACAGCTGATAAAGTTCAATTAATAAAATTTTATTTGCCGATATATTGATTGTGTTTAGCTGTACTATTGAATTTAAATTATTTATCATTTATGTTCGGAGGGTAATAACATTGGAAAGAAGAAGACGGAAGAAGAAGCTGAGAGGATACGATTGACGCCTATTTAAGATTGGGATCGTCAATGGCAAAAGAGACATAGATGAATACATGTATATATATACACACATATATATACATATATATATATACACGTATGTATAACAGTTGAAGATCTGCCTTAAATCATCACCATTCCGTGCATTCACCTCAAAGGGCGATTCGAGTTCACACAGACCTGATATAAAAATTTAAAAAATTGCAGAAGCGACAAGAGCGTTTTTACAGAGGTTATTCAGTGCAAGACTCGTGGAATAAATTTAGACTCCAGTATTGTCTCGGTGAAGATTGTCTCAGCTATCAAGTGGAACATAGAACGAATAAGCTGTGAGCATTTCTGAGTTATTTGCGTTAAATATAACTTACATATAGATTAGGTTGAATGTCTAATTATACACTTAAAAATCAATCTGATATGGTGGATGTAACGTATTGTGATATTAGCCTATGCTATATATGTGATGCCTTGTCATGCCGTGTGATGTGATGTAATGATGTAATGTTATGCGATGTGATGCCATGTTATGTGATGCCATGTTATGCTCTTTTATCTGATTCAAGAACTGACATCTGGTACTGAAATCTATCATAACTATTCTTCATTTTTAATGTGATAGTATGTGATTCTGAGTGTTTTTATGCTAAGCACATCTGTCTACAGACATTGGCTTCAAGTTTTAACATGTGTTTCAAGTATGTGGCATCCAGTGCACTTAAGTTAATCCAACATTTTCCATTCGAACGAGAACGAAATCTGATGAACACAGAGATACGATCATCTGCTTTAATGAGAAATCAGATTTTTGAGCCCTTCATCAGCTTTGTAGCTTTATCCTCCTAGAGACTTAGTTCGACCAATGACTTTTGCAAAAAACATCGAGTACATTTGGGATAGTACATCAGTATATACAATTACGCATACATACCTGCACAGTGTGATTGTGCAAATTAAATAAATCTCTTGATAATATGTAACCAAAGACCTATGTGTAGCTTGCTCTTTTAATCCCCGAAATCTGTGCACCTTGATAACCTAAGGACCGTTATTAAGATTTCAAAATGTAGGACACGTCCAAAGAACATATTCAGTTTAGCGAACGTAGTGGTATTTAGATGCATAGACTACTGGCCATAAGTAGGAATTGACGGAGTCATGTCCAGAAAGGGATGAGATCCCTATAGTAGTCAGAGGGCAATTCGTAAAAAACAGGCTGAGACAACAGAATACTGTCAAACATTACATTAGAAGAATTGTTATTTCTGTCTTCTGTCTTCTTATTCTTTTTTATTTGTTTTCCCTTTTCTCATTCTTTTTCTTTGTCTTCTTTTCTTCGTCGTTTTCTTTTTCCTCTCCCTCTTCCTTCCTCCGTGTGTTTCAAATAGAGTGAAAGATGAAGTGGCAAACTGAGGAACACATGGAGTAAAATATTGAGGGACACAGAGAGTGACAGATGGAGAGTGAAATATACAAACTCAGAGACAGACGAAAGGACAAATGTACGGCCAGACGAAGAGATACATGCAAAGATGTATAGGGGTGCAGAGGAGTAATAGACGGAGGAGGTACAGAGAAAAAGCCGTGAGCAAAACGACTGATGGATGGTCTTAGTAATGGCCGACGCCATGACGAGAGATTGATTAATCCAGCACGTGGACGATTCTCTCAATGCACTCTGCGGAAGGATACTCCAAGTAGTTCGCATGCATCCAATTGCAGCCTCTCAATGGTCTCTTCTTGCTGGACGCAGGCTGCGCCAATATCGAGCGTTTGCCTGGCAAGCAGGAGCTATATGTATCAGATGCTAGTTTGAACTGCTAATAGAAGCTACAAAGTGAAAATCGTTGCTACAACCGCAGAGCTCAGTCTAGACTGTTATGTCACTCGTGTCTCCATGCTAGATCCAATAACGCGCAGGTTTTGCTAACAGCTAGGATAGCAACATCCTGGTCATCCTTAGTTGACCGGCATCTGAGTTATACAATGAGATGTCACAGGATACACTAAAGTATTGCTATTAAGACACAGAAAATATTGCTGCCCAGAGATCGCTAGTTAAGGATTTCTCAGTCACGCATACGAAGACTTGTGAGGTATTATAGTAAGCCTATACATGGAGTGGTCTACCAGTCACTAGCTCATGTCAGAATTGAAGTAGCTACATCTGGTAACATATATATATATACGCGTAGAACGGCCACCTTGAAAGCTAACGAACTGCTTACAGAGAAGAATCGGTTCCGACAAACAACAGCAACGGTATAAGCGGATACAGACTCCAGGAAGTTCTAGAAGAAGAATTTGGAGGTACTTTCTAAATCTATATCATATTTCATCAAATGACTTCTGTAATTTTTCTGTTATACAGGTACTTTATAAGGCATCGGTCGATGATCGCTTAAAGTTAACGTTAGATATCAATACCATGCGGTCGAAATGCGATGAGCGATAGCCTGATGCTTGATAAAAGAGATGGGCAAAGAATTGGACAAGTTTTGAGTGCTGTGTCTCCAGTCAAATTGTATGACATCATTACAGAGCTACTTAAATCACTTAAAATCGCGTCGCATTATAGGTCCCCATTGCACATTATAACGCCGACTATTCTAAGTATACGCCTATAGCAAGATTAAGAAGCCACTCAATACTGCGTATGGAGGCAGACTGTGGCCGAAGGACGCTCCATACGACATTGTCTGAAAATTATATACCTCTGTAGGTCTATTTGGTTTTGGAGGCGATTGTGCTGAGTTTATTCAGGTCGGTTCGCAGTTCAATATTGTCATTTCTGCGTTGAGATCGTTGATTGCAATTTCAATGTTTCTTATTGCTTGACACTACATTGTATAGGTCTATATCATCTGGCGCAAAGTAGTATTTATATAAATAAACACCATATACTATATTATATATTTATTAAAACACCAAGGCAATGCAAATTCCTAGTTGTTGGCACTCCATGAATCATTCGTCCTCAGCACCATTTACGAATAAAAGGGTAGAGGAACAATGTGAATCCAGAACCCAGTAAACGGAAAGACAATCGAGGAAAAGCGAACGAATATTCACCAGGGAAATATCAAAGAACTAGCGCCGCCGTCAATTCGCTGACTTGCACATAGCTTCCGGTCCAAGGAACAATAGCGTCGCATAAACTGCCAGATGAGTTCTTTTGGCAGATACATAAAAGTCATCACGTTGATTGTCAACACAGATAGATCGATTTAGAGGCAGATTTAAGACAATGGTCGATCTAATGATGGAGTTAATTTGAAACTTTTGACGATTAATGGTGTTATGACTCTCCTCCGGCTTAGGGTTCCATATTGCCCTCGTTACAATAGACTACATCTAGTGATGTACCATTCTGGTTTCTAAGCGGTCAATTCATTTGATTCGAGTTAACTTAATGAATGATCGCTAGTTATTCATCGTCAGACGCTCATTCAAGTCGCACCCTAATGTATGTATACTGCGTGGATCGGAAGTCTTCGCTAACTAGTTATAACTACTTAAGCCAGCATCTTCATTACAACGTATAGGCCTAATATCAGATCTTAGGTTTTATAGCCTACTCTGCCTCAGCATTGGATCAGTTGTTATCTGTTGATTATCTAGACACCCGCTCTTGATGTACCGACTCCTCGGTAGATCGCGTTAGTTCACATCTTGCGAAGATTCGCTTCTGTCGTCGCAATCATCATTCGGTCAATGTCGTAGTTCACTCACAGAGCACCACAATAAATCAAACTTCTGTTGAAGATAAATTTACAGTGTTCTCAAAACCATCCATCTCAACACCGCCGACTCTTTACCACGATCACAGATATATCGCAACGTTCCTGTTCGATACAAATTTGATGATTGTCTCTATTATACGCTTCGACGAAACGAGGTTATTTGCTCCCTCGATTTTATGGCAAAGTGAATCATTCTTATTGGAAAATCTTCATTTTACTCGATCGATCACGAGACTGAATCCACTCCAACGCAGAACATCCTTCGTTCTTGACAGTCTGTCTCTCACGGCCACATCGACTCATTGCACTTTGCACGTCATCCCTTTGCACACGGATTTCACAGTTCGTTGAGTTTTGAATTGATCCAATCACCGTCTTCAATATTATTTCAATTGATCCAGAAATTTTGAAACTGCCATGGACCGTATCTGTATATTGACCGTTTTGACATTCATCAAATATGCTGACTCATTAATTATTACATGCATGTTATCGCAAATATAATAGGCCTAATTAATCTACTTCCATCACGTCCTAACACAGGACTCTAGCACAACCCCACCTATTTACCTATAAGCTGATATTGCGTGGCCATATATGGACATCGATACATGAAGCTTGATTTGATTTGAAATAATTTAATAATTCAATTTAATAATTTAACTGCTCAAAAGATAAAATTTTTAAGCCTATGGCTTAAAAGCGTGCCACTATAAGTCCTCTGTCACTGTGCTCCATCTTGGAACATAGACTGGCCAATGACCATGTGATTTGATCTCCTCCATCCCTGGCCACCAGAGCAATTTTGGGATCGCATCATATTCTTAATTTTCCTAATAGATGACCCTTCTTTGAGCAAACATCTGCAGGGCTATATAGAGGTCCTGTCGTATAAGCTGGCACATCCCACTCTATCTGCCTACAAAAAAGCAGAAAGAAAACGGTCGTTGACAGATCAAACTAGGAAGGATTTATATCTCTGACATACGTTAGCCTATATCTTATCCTTCAAGACAGAGAGTGAGTCATAGAAAGAGCAGAGAGATTACTTTACATCAATCCGTCTCAAAGTCCATGCCAGTGGGCACATACTAAGTAATTAGCATTTCATCTCATCAGCTTAGCATTCATTAAGACAAACCTAAATTCCCATTGCCTGACACAGACAAGCGTCTGACATGTTTACTCGAGCCCGTAAAGAGAGACATACCGAGAGACAGACAGACAGACAGACAGAGAGAGAGCGAGAGAGAGAGAGAGAGAGAGAGAGAAAGAAAGAGAAATGTCTAGTATGAAAAATGTGAACAATAAGCTTTAAAAAAATGTGCGTGCAATGTCGTGCATGCATAATATTTGGCGCGAGTGAGAGAAATAGACATACATGCACGCACATCAATACATACATACATACAGACAGACAGACAGACAGATATACAGACAGACAGGCAATCGGGCACACAGGCAGTCTAAGGTATTTCAACATGATCGACCTTCTGTATATATATATATATATTAAATATATGCATATTATATATAATATATGTATACATATATATATATATATATCTAGTTATACATTCGTTGACACAAAGAGAAATGATGACGACCTCTTTTGTACGACAATATCTGTAGCATCTAAGTCTGGCGTTGTATTTCATCTGACCCCCAATGAAACGAAGGTCAGTAGATATATCAGCGCTGTACATGTGCATGATAATAATTATTTCTTAAAATTGATTCTCATTACAAATAATTGGTCCATTTAAATGAAGGGCAGGGCACTAGTGATAAAAATGCAGTAGATTACATTACTACCATGGCCTCATGAGGCGTTTATTTGATATAGTATGCTGTTGTGCTGTTTGTTTACGATGTAATTGCAGTTGAAAATTCATATAACAACACTTTATGAAAAAAATCATGGGTGGCACACTATTCAAGAGGATATGATGTAGCAATTCATTAGAACGAGATATTTAATCAGCAGAATAAGAAACCGAAAGCCAGTCGTCAGTGGACTCATTTGCTTGGAATATGATAGACCCTATATACGCTCGTTTTCTTATTGCAGCATGTATGTTAAAATAAACATGTAATCGCTTTATATTGCGCTGTGATTGGTTGCGCATGACGTAGGTTTATACACGCCCTGTTTTATAGCAGTTCTGGGAACCTATGATGTTGAAGCGATCGCTTTCTCCATACCCATTCCAGCTCGCTAGATATGCCTCAATGAAAAATTATAAATTAGATTGACAGTGCTGTGGCGTCACTAGTGGGATGGCGGGGTGCGCGGAGTGCTCGGGGTGGTATAGCCTACCTTCAAAGGGGTGACTCTAAAATTACATGGTAACTGTCGAAAAAGCGTTAGTGCAGAATTCTATCAGAATTGGATTTATTTCAAATTAAAAATACTTTAAAGAAAGATAAATTCTCGTTTTTTTTTAATTTGCACTACGATTTACGAGTAACATTAGTATAAAACCGTTACTAAGGAGTAAGTTTATGTAGGATTATGTATGGTCTGGTACGGGAGTAGTTCCGAGGTGACACTATGAGTGAACGTGCCGGGTGAAAGGCCAACCAACCGAAGCAACGCCACTGTGATCCCTCGCCAATAAAATTCGCCTGATTGCCCTTTATCATATCTGGTGTATTAATGTCACCTGTCGGCCTCTTTCTCTCTCTGCTCCGCTGTTATGCACTTGTGGGCGAAATTGAATTTTTTAACCACCCTATCGGGTCTGGAGTCATAATACTACTACCATCATCTTCGACTATACCACCGTAGCACTATGCTGTCTCCTCGGAGTGACTCCCGGAATTCTGATCTGGCACTGAAATGGACAAAACAGCCTGGCAACACAGAAGTCGAGTTGATGTAGCCCCAAATTAAGTGTAAAGTAGTTTGCTCCAAGCGATCAGAAACATCAATCCAAACAGATTGCTTATAACGTATCCACACAATTGAAAACAATATATATATATATATTTATATATAAGTAAGCATCTTGTGACATTGTGTGAATCATATATATATGTGTGTGTGTGTGTGTGACACTGTGGCTGATTGGTTAGAGCGGTCGGCCCGCAACACTCAATGTGCGCTGAGTGAGCGAGTTCGACTCTCGTCCGAGGAGTGAGTCACTGTGTAGGGACCTGAGCAAATTCTTCGCGCACAATTGTCCTGCAGTACAACTGCAATTGCACCGTCGAGACATGTGTGCACTTCTGGGCAAAAAATTTTGGAAGAAGGGCGGTATCATATTTCAAGAATTTCAATTTCAATATATATATTATAATAATAGTGATATCCATAACATAGATCTTTCAGTGCATATGCTAACTGCGTCGTAATCGTAATCTCCAAACTTCTGAAGCTCTACCTGAAAGCCAAGCGCAAGGCACTAGCTTATTCACGAGCGCTGTATCAAATCAGAGTGGTTGTCCAAAGAATAGTCCGTGGGAGGTCAGAATCCGATTTCCAGAAGGTCGCTTGATTTCGCTCAAAGCAATTAGACAATATCGCTTGTATACGTCTCAGATCAGACAGGTACCACTGAATGATGAAGCTGTCTTTATGTACCATTCTCTACGGGTTTTCATACGCGATGCACAGACATAAATACGATGGAGAGTGAAGAGGTCCCAGGTGAGTGATCTCGCGTGGAAGTTATGTGCAATAAGTTCTTCCAACGTCGTACATTACCAATACATCGAATACTCTACGAGGGGACATTCGGATTGAAATTCGACAGGCGGAACCAATGGCGCTATATAATCGTGTCGTTGACTGGGCCAGTCAGTTGCCGGTAGTGGTGACCATTCTAAGTGCCTTCATGAACGACATTAAACTCGTCTGTTGGTGCAGTTAAAAGACATTCCAATCACCGTAGATATATGCGGAATGAATGCAAGGAGACGCGTGGCAACCATATGCATTGCGTATAGGAACACACAGATAACGAGTCAAATGGCACCGGGTGTCGTCATAAAATGCGGTCGTTCTACATCATGGGCTACACGGGATAAAGATTCCTTGTGGAAAAGAAAGGAACAACGGAATTGAAGGAACGAACTATCGAGAAATATAAAGCATTCATCACTAATAGAAGACTGCTTTATGAGTCAATAAAACTGAAGTAAATTCTTATGGTCTATGTGGAATACGTGCACGTGTGAACGCTTGTATATGTACATATATACATTTATATATATATATATTTATATACAATTATATATATGTAGCCTATTGTGGGTATGAATAAATGGATGATCGAATGAATGAACGTATGCATGCATGTATCCATTTGTATATATACTGTTTCCTGTTATTTCCGACATTTCCTAAGGGTCTTGTTTTTCCAGACATAGTGCATATACTCATGCAAACATGTATGAGTGCAAAACCGACAGACACGAATATATATAAGCACACATGGACATAGGTAGACAGACATATAGATAGATCGATATAAAGACATTGACAGACAGATAGACATGTATCCAGGCTGACACTGACGTATACAGACAGATCCGAATGATGGGCGCATGTTGTCGTGTGTCTATTTATAATAATGATTGGATTAATTCATAATCGTATGCTTATGGAATCTAATAAATATCATCATCTGATGTTTGTCTGTTATGTACAAAATGGGAGAGTTGTTTACTGATGGATTGAACCTAATATCGTTAGATGCGCGAACGAACTGACGCAATACAGAAGCACTTCCATCCAGCTCACTGTATACACTGGGCCATGTCTCAACTCGTCGCCCACAACATCAGTGAGTCTGTGTATATGTATAGGCCCCATGTCACTATACATACGTATGTGATATGCAATGCGTGTACGCATGTAGACCTATTAATGACAAGCGTGAATGCTTCTTTGCATGTATTCGCACGTGCATAAAATTATGTCAATGTGTACCAACAGTACCGCAATTGTATGAATTTATTTGTATGTATAATTGCATGCATGTATTGATGTATGTAGGTATGCATGTTCTACGTACAAATGGTTATGACATTTTAAAATCAAACGTGTAAGTCGTTTTAAAAATGAGGCACAGAAAATGACGCCTTGCCTATATCATGCGTTTCACAGTCTTTTTTGGCCGTGAAACCCTTTTGATCTTAAGTTTTTTGGCGGAAAACCCGTCCAAAGCCAAACATATTCTGTTGCAGGCAAACACGTTTGAGAATGCAGACATATGTGTATAGTATGTTTATGGAATCTATAGAGGCCTAGATTAGATTAAAAAACACAAATATGTCGATGACAATGACATATGAATTCTCTTTCATATAAAGTTAGGCCTCTACACAAATGTTAAGCAAAACGCCTTTTATGAAAAATTCGTATAATTTATTCTAAATAATTTGAAGCTTATTGTTCACATTGGTTGTTTTCCGCGGAAACTATGTCCTGATTCACCTCACGGAGCCCTAGGGTTACGCGGAACACAGTTTGGGAAAGGCTGGCCTTTATAATCGTAATCATAATCGACACAATTGAGTGTGTCTTAGAGATGGTGCACAATACAACATAAGTACCATAAGTATCTTTCAAAATATAATTATGTGAAATCCACCGATATGCTATTCATCAATTTGCAACAGGGGGCCGTAAAGTAACGAAGATACTCGGGCGTAGAGCTGAGGAACCGAGTTCGAAAACGGTATCCCAGGAAGGTTGACTAAGCCTTCTTTCGCTTAGCGGTGGCGTTTGTTAAAATTAGGTGAATAATATAATGAGCGCCTTGCATGGCTGCCGACAGTTTAATTCGACTCCTATAATAACTTGTCATCATTCGCTCATAGGCCCTAATATTTTTTTACTCATATTGCGGTTCGTCTGTTTGAAATTGGGCATAAATCATTATAAGCCTATTATTATTATTGTCATAGATGCAATAAAATACGAGATTTCCTTGATCCTTCTATGCAGAAAATCGGTCTGTAGGCCTACAAGTGTGCATAAAAAATGTGCACTTAAGTGTGCAATTGTGGGCGCATAAGACTGCATATCAGAGTGTGTACGAGAATGTCTAGCTATCAGCTGCGGCACTTGAAGGCCATCCTACGCTGGTCACGTAACTTTTATGGACAAAATCGCTGATATAAATGCGCTATATAAATGTTATGATTCGCATGGTTGGTGTTCGTTAACTCCGTCATCCTGAAAGATATCGTGTGAACGGACGGCGTTTAATGGAGCACATAAAAGTGTGTCCATGTTTTTATCTCGCACAATAAAGTGCTTTTCAAGTATGCAATGCAATGTACTGCATGTATACATCTGTAATTTTGCTGGTAAATATGTAAATATATGTATGAATATAATATTATGTCTGCATGTATTTAAAAATGTATGTTGTAACATGCATGTGTGACTGCTTGTTTGTGTGAATGGATCAATGTATGTTTGAATTTGCCTGCCTATAGGCTACGTCAGTATACATTCATGTATGTACATTGTTATATATTATGTATGTATAGATGAATGGACGCTTGCATTCATGCATATAGACGCTTTATATAGCACCTTTTATGGACCTCCTCATCAGAGGTCTGCGCATTAATCCATATTCGTTTGATTATGGATTGGTGCTTTCGAGTGTGGGGTTTTATTGTCCAGTGTTTGTGTGACTTGCATCATCAATGCCTTTGATAAGCTATATATTTACAGAGTCTATTATTAATAGAGTTTAATAGAGTTTACGTACTGCTAAAAATTCATTAAATACTTGACTTAATTAATACAGAACACAATTTTTCATTGCATGCAACAATCACACTCTACCATCCTCAATCGTGATTCTCAGCCTGCCTTTTAAATAAGCCTATACAGGATATAGTAATAACCAGCGCTTGAAGTGAGGAAAAGACGTACCGGTATGAGTACAAAAACCCTGCCCTTCACTCCCGATATGCTTGCAATCAGCCAGGAGAGGTTCCGGTATGGCATATCGTTTCATACCGTACCACTTCAAGCCCTGGTAATAACAAATGATAGCAAGTGTAACAGGAGTCGAATTTAGCTGTATGGTAGACTGCAATGAGTCCATCTGCTTTACAGCTCATTTGACCATCGCCCATAGCCAGTGGAGAGCTAGCGGGCATTGAATCTGCCTCCTTCTAATCCTTGTTCCAGCTTCTTACCATTCAGCCACCTCCCCATCCCAGAAGATATTGAGCGTCCATCCTTTTCCAAGTCCTTCGCATTTGTCCTCACAGGGAAAGTCTGTTCCTTCCGTGTTCCAATGCAGACTATCCTAATCAAACTTAACCTCCTCGCAGAATGAATACTCAGCCTCAGATGATCTGAATGATACACCTTCGTCGCCTGATGCAACTTTTCACCCTTTGAAGTAGAAATCAATTCTCTGATCCCTTTCACAAATGAACAAGCACTCTCCATGCGCTATTCCCAACAATCTCGCGCACCTGCGGTACCTTTCGAGGTTCTCGATCCCTTCCCATTCATCACTTCAACACATGCATCTAACTCGCTTTATTATCCTCCGTTGATCAAGCACCTATTCTGACAACACGCAACTCATCGTATCTTTCTGCCGGCTGCTCATTTTCAGACGCATCAATTAAAACACTATTACTAGGAGATCAAACCAGTTGATCGCTAACATGACTTGTCTTAACCATCACCATAAAAGTTTTCTCATAATTGGGCTAGGCGAACAATTAAGCAAACGAACGTGTCCACGATCAAGACTTAATTGACTTAATTAATACTCTTTCGGCATTTTCTTGTATACATGTTGAGTTTTGACATACCTTCCTTGGTTTCGATAAAAACAACTTGAACTTGAAAGATCTTTCTCCAAAGAATGCCTTTTTTAACGGATTCACTTCTCCCGCTATTTCAGCTATAAAGCTGATTCTCCCAAGACGATCATCGCACAGCACGAGGTAGCAATACACAAAGACATTCGTGTATAAAACTCTTCCGATAAATGCAGCCAGAGAACGTTTCCGTCGTGAAGTCAATGTAACAAGGGCATTGGAAGAAAAAATATAAGAGATCTATCTGACATTTACTCTGGCATGAATTACTCTCGTTCATTAACTGGTAATCGTGGTAATCGAGTTTGACCTGGATGGCATCGAGGTGCACAATAGTTCCACCTATGACCGGAAATTGAAACACGGGGCAGCATCTCAAAACTATACAAATGGTTGTCAGACGAAGCAACGTGTACGATATGGTTGTACGGTTGTTGAGCAGTTGTGGTTTTGTTGTTTCGACATTGCCGAGTCTTCCTACATTTACAGGAAAACGTCTCCTTGGATTGATGTTTCAAACTGTTATTAATTCCTATCAAATGCAATTCAATTGAACGCATTTTCAATTGAATTGAACATTCAATGGCGTCATATCAACCTAATTTATTAAGACCAACCTTAGTTCAATTTAATTCGAGTCGTTATATTCCGCTGAATGAAATTACTAGAGATAGCGATAAAACAAAAAATAAATAAGATCAGGCAATTGGATCCTGATAACAAAAAGATTTGGTAATTGGTTTTCTGTTCCTTTGCAAATGTTTGAATCCCAAAAATTTAGTGACACAAACACGTGTATTGTTTGCATTATATATATACACACATACATATCTTATTATTATTATTACTCTTATTAGTATTACTAATAATAATATTATTAGCATTATTATTTTTACCTGAGGGTGTTCTGATCCCTAAGGTGATAAAAAAAATTATCCGGAGACTTAGAAATTGGGTTATCTTGAACGGTTATCATTATTATTATTATTATTATTATTATTATTATTATTATTATTATTATTATTATTATTATTATTATTATGTACAAAACAGAATACAGTGCAATTAAATTAGACGTTTACCTTCCTTCTAAGTACATAAGTGCACACAGGATCGACAATACAACATAACATCGATGACTCTGAGCAGCCATTCAAGGTCAAGGTCCCTACACGATAGTCAATTGAGTAGTGGTTCTGATCAGAACTCCTCTCTAAGAAGCTGCGCATTCAATACCTTGTACCATATAGATTTAAAATGCATTAATTGTAAGTGGATTTTGCCTCAATGAAGTTTATCACAGGTATACAGTCTGAGCGAGACAGCACGCTTAGACAAACCGCTACAGCGTATATGATGCTACGCTGCCTAGCAACTGAGTCCTTGGCATCAATCAGACTGGCTCATGCTGTTTCAGCAGCTGGTGTGAATGCGGCTTCTTTGTCACTGATGGAGAGATAGTGTTCCGTTCACGAGTGATGAACTGTGACTTCGAATATTAGATCTCCAGAAACCCAATTAAGTTAAGTAAGTGGACTTCACTATAATAGACCTTACTCTTATTGAAAGCTATATACGCTTTCTATCAAAAGAGATTAATCCGGCTAACATTGTGGTTTGTTTATCTAATTTCTCATCAAGGAAGCGCCGTGCTTCAGGCGATTCGGTTACCTATGCAACTTCCGCCGGTTTATTTAACTAATTAGATTCCATGGAGTAAATTTGGAAATTAACTGAGATCGCTTTGTTGCTGTTGGAGGACATGACGGCTTGCTGGAAGAAACCTCAGCTGTATTGAAGAAGCACTGTGGACAATACAAGGTAGCCGATTGGTTAGATCTGTCAGCCGGAGATTAATGCTCGTTCAAATCCTCAACGAGCGGATATAATAGTAATAAAAAATTGGTAATACTAACGATAATGATAATAATAATGATAATAATAATAATAATAATATTATTATTATTATTATTATTATAGAGTAGCTCAAATGGAGTGGAAGCAGTAGAAGCATATATATATATATATATACATAAATACGGCGTTTCCTTGATGAGAATTAGATAAACAAACCACAATGTTAGCCGGATTAACCTCTTTGATAGAAAGCGTGAATATATATATTTATATATATATATAGGATCATCTAAGATTCAGAATAGCCTTTTGTACTGTCTTTTTTCCTGATGGATCTGAAGTTCCCCATGATGAAAGTCTTCATGTGCCAAAATATCCCATCGGCCATCTATTTTATAACCGTGCACTATTTGATTAATGCCATCAGCTGTTTTTATGATCGACGACGCTGATGAAACTGTGACAGAGGAAGCAGAAGATTGTGTTTATAATCATTTACATCCGATGTAAATCTCTTTTGAATACACTCTAGTCTAAAATAATTACTTAGCCACGTACTTAACTTCATCAAAGAGTCAAGCGAAATTGCTGGGTTCTCGACCTCAGGGATAGAATCTACTGGAACAAGAAACTGAAGTTCCTGCTGCTCTGCTTATTGGGCGGTTTCCTAAATTCTCCTCTGTTTCTGCATACATGCGTGATGTTTTACATTGGCTCGAGGCGTCGTAGCGAATTTCATACAGCATAGCTGCTCTTGTTTTGCGTTGCATTCTTATTTGTGCTCCATCTTACAAGCGTTATCTTTGCCGCCCAGTGTCTGACGTTTCAGTGCGCCGGGTACTTCGCTCTGCGACGAGGAGTGAGCTTCTAGTTCCACGTGCTCGCTTGGCTATTAGGCAGCGCCGTGCTTTTTCGGTGGTTGGCCCTTCATTATGGAATGATCTCCCATTTGAGCTCCGAACATTGGTTGTGGCTAAACCGTCAAGTCTTTGCAAGTCCCTCAGGTCATTTTTCTTTAGTCGTGGCTGGGCTTGGAGCGCTCCTGAGGTTTCTTGAAGGGGCGCTATATGAATGCTCAGAATGAATGAACGAATCTCGCAAACGTCAAGGCTTTGTTACACAGTTTTTTTTAATTAAACAGTACTTAGTGTTTCGGCAAAAAATGTAGACGCCAGAGGCGGCGATCCCGAGGGTTGGAGGTCAAAAGGAAAAAGTTCCCTTACCGTTTACATACAGAGAGACAGAGAGAGAGAGAGAGAGACAGACAGAGACAGAGACAGAGACAGAGACAGAGACAGAGAGACAGAGAGACAGAGAGAGAGAGAGGACACGTTATATGTTTGTCCGTCCACATTTCTTGCCCCTCTTGATTGTTCGGGTGGGTGTTAGACAGCATAGACAGTGAGAGAGATAGAGGGCGAGAGACAGGCATATATATATATACATAAATTATAGAGATAGATGGAGAGATATTGGCTCCTTTGCTTAATAATTAGATTTGAATTATACTTGTATTACTTGTTGGATCAATGAAAACAGTTGTTATGTTGTTATGTCATGTTATAGATAGATAGATAGCTAGATAGCTAGATAGCTAGATAGCTAGATAGATAGACGGACAGACAGATAGATAGAGAGACAGATAGATAGATAGATAGATAGATAGATAGATAGATAGATAGATAGATAGATAGATAGATAGATAGATAGATAGATAGACAGACAGACAGACAGACAGACAGACAGACAGACATAAAGAGTTACTGAACGAGAGTGTGTGTGCGTGTGTGTGTGTGTGTGTGTGTGAATAGAAGTGAATAAAATGAGCATGTAGCTCATCCTACTTGCACAGTAATTCTAAACGTATTTCATCTTTTGTTGATTGAAAATAATAAAGTCATTGTCGATAGGTTTATGATCCAATACAGACATTCATGTCATTCATGTTTCCAACTCTATTGAGACAGAAACTATTAAAACCGACAACAATGACAAGTGAAAGCCATATCGGATGATGTATGTTGAAGTAATAATTGTTCATCGCTTCTTGTTCATTCGATTCTAGCTGACTACCTTAAAGAGCAGACGATGAACTCAATCAAGTGGACCTGACTCTCGCTGCAGCTCAGACCAACATAGCAAACCGTGCTGGGCTCTCGGTTGCTTGCACGAAGCTTTGGAATTCGAAGCCCAGTGCGTTTACCCTCCATGTAGGTCTCCTTGACTCTTTGTCGGAGTTGGGTCTGGTCTACCTATAAGACTATGACTTTGACTACCACTATATTTGAAACCAACATCGATCGAGACTTTATGCATCATGACCGAGGCGCTATAGCAACCATTGGATCAGATATGGTGGCTCAGACTGCAGCTGGAAATAAGAAATTTAATTTATTTAATTTATTGAGCAAACCCTTAAAATTTTCAATTTAAAAATTTCTTTCGGTGAAAGAAACGACCAGGAACTGGATTGTCGCAACCAGAACGCACGAGAGAGTTGTTCTAACCCACGCTATCAGTTTTCAGAATATATTGTTTCATTATGTTATGCTTGTCATGATTTGCTATCCAATTTTACGATCTGTAATGTTATACAATGCTGTTTTATTCTATTTCTATGTTGCATTAGTCCAAGTTATATTGTTCCACGCAACAAGGCTTTGCATTTCAGATTATTCCATCATCATTTCATACATGTAACCTATGTTGTGTTACGCTATGGTATCGTGTGGTACGTCGCTTCCTACTATATCATACAAATTGTTTGGTAACAAATCACCATGATCAGTCCGAGCTGAATAGACACTAGACATAATGTCAATGAATATTCTTGGCACACATGACTCTCAGGCGTTTGTATGTAATAGTGCTATATGATTCGGATAGTTTTCTTGGCCTTTAGAAGACCATAAAGCTCAATTTATCGGACGATCTATTCATTTATCTGGAGCGACAGAGTTTAGTAACAGAGGTCCCGAGTGTTGCTGCTCTGCGCCGGTATACCAATTAGACAGTTGATTGAAGTTTCTGGACTGACAGAAGTGGCCGGACTTGGCGTTAATCCAACAACTGATGCTAACAGCCTAACATGGTGTCATTGATGGGATTCCGTTGGGTGTATGTATGTATGTATTAGGCTATTCATATAGTGCCATATAAGAACCTCTCGAAGGCGCTAAGTGTGTGCGTGGCCACTGGTGACTGGTTATCAGTGCCCTGTTTCATTCATTACTGGTCTTATTTCTTTTCCTATAGTCATTTAACATCATGGAGTTTGGATCAAAAGTTACTCTGAAAGCTAGAGTAGGGTCATATAAATAAATTCAATAAATAAGCGAATAAAACTCGGATGTGGTCCAAGTCTCTGAGAGCACATAAATTCACAAATTTAAGGCTAGGACGAACTCAGTGTTGAAGTTTCTATGTGCCATTTGGACCCATTTGAACATTGACGCCACATAAGTTCAGTAACCATAGACAGACCGGGAAATGACCAAGCTACTGTTCCGTGCCCCAATCGGGCATCCCAAAGGCCCTAAACCACAGCATTAGCAGACAAAGAGAAGCCATGCAAGAGAGTCCACTATCGGTAAAATAACGTGTGTGTGAGTATATACAATGGATACACTGTGGAGTACTAAGACACGCTCTGTGCTGTATACAATACTTGCCCACACGATACAGCATTCACGGAGGATATGGATTGGCATATATGTACATGTAACACGCATACATGCGTTATGTAAAATTGAACATGTATTTGCAGAGAGATTTCAGCCCTGATTAACACCAGGAAGTCGACGGCATTATCGAATGCAGAAGCATTATAACGGAGGATTGTGTCTCCTTGACGACCATCGCAAATACTGTAAGCTTATTTTATCAACCGGAAGGAGTTTCAGATGCATTTGAGAGATATTAAGATACATACACCTAGCCAATGATAAACTGTGACATGCTCTATATCATGGAATATAATAAAAAATGTCATGGTATACATAATTGCTAATGTTCAACATTCTGTAGCCATTTTTAGTTGAGTTTGCGCAGTTCCTGTGTTACGACGTTCAGAGAGACACAACTGCAATAGGAAAAGAAAAGCTGAATATCTTTGAGAAAGTTATCTCCAACCTTCACAGTAAGTAAGTAAGTTAGTATATTCTTTAATACCGTTTGCAAACGCACTATGGGTATATGACAAAAAACAATAGTATTTATATAAAATTTATATAAATCTGTAAAAGAAAGCTTTATTTCAATCATTCATACTAAATCCACACGCGCTATGTGAATAAGATAGCGTTTCCTGCCAACCACTAAAGAGAGGAGAGACCGATTCTTCAGTGTAATAATCGTTAACTTTACTCTGCTTTCAGATTAAGAGATGTCATTATTTACTGGTATTTAGGCTACGCATATTTACTTTAACAGTTTCTCCTGTTATAACGTGTAAGCCTACTAGCAAATGGCAATGACTGATGATGTGGCTATGTAGGGATAGGCATTTCCTTGGGTGCGGCTGAACATGATAAGAGAGGAACCATCGGCGTTCTACATGCTCTCAAAAAACAACTATGATAAGTTTGGAAAACGTTAGCTACAAGTGTTGATTTGTTGAAGTTCAACCGTATTTTAATGCTTGCAAATCATAAATACGGTTGAAAGAAACCGGTTTCTGGAAGTTGTTATTATCCGAGATGAAAATTAAGCAGTCACTCTGCTGATTCGTGTTCCTAACTCCTTCTAGTGAATGTCTGGTAAGGTGTTCACAATTGCCGTGTCAGTCTGCGAGTGAGACAGCCGCTGAGGCCAACCCTTGCTTCCAGAGTCTGATCGATATTGTCACTTATTTTTATACGTCCGGTGCTTGAAGTAAGGAACTCGATGGATTATCATTTGAACAACAGTTTAAACTTAGAAATTTGCACGTGGTCATTTTAACAATGATGATGACGATGATGATAATGAGTTGTTGTTGTTGATGATGACGATGATGACGATGACGAAGACGATGATGATGATGATGATGATGATGACGACGACGACGACGATGATGATAAGGATAACAATGTCGGCTGTTATTGCTTACAGATTAATCGCCCCAATCAGCAATGCCTCAGCCACTCATAGATGACGACAACAACACCTCATACACCAGCCTCAACCACACGCACTCCCCTTTCGACCAGTTACCATGGAGGGACTTCCTGGAGACTCACTGCCAGATGGCGCTATACGTCGATCGTTACGTCACTCCCATCTGGTACGTCGTAGGCATAACCGGAAATACTCTATCGGCCCGGATATGGCTCCAGCGACGCATGTACACCAATAACTCATCCGCTGTTTACTTAGCCGCTCTCTCGATCAGCGACCTCGTCTTCTTGATGCTTCATCTTTGGATGGAGCTACAGTATGCCTGGTTCTTGCCAACGCTTAACTATCCGGTCATCTGCGAGACCTACTTCCTCTTATACATAGCATCGCAGTATCTCTCGCCAACTCTCGTACTCGCCTTCACCGTCGAGCGCTACATCGCCGTCTGCCACCCGTTCCGGAAGGAGTCCCTCTGCCGGACCGGAAGAGCCGTCAGGGTCGTGGTCGCCATGACGATCGGGTGTTTCTTGCTGTCGGCGATACAGGGGTATTTCTGGACGTACGATTCGGAGACAGGCGAGTGTCGGGTGCGCGCAGAGGCTACCTCTGAGGAGGGGGCGATGTCGCTGTGGTCGGCTTGGGCTTGGGGCTCGGAGACCATCGTCTTCCTCGTCATTCCTCTCATCATCCTAGCCTTCAACGCTCTCGTCATTCGCGAACTGCGCTCCGTCAACCGGAAAGAGGTTACCATAGCGACGAAACAGGTCTCCGGTTGCGCGGCGACGACCGCCATGTTGCTTTCGGTGTCGTTCTACGTCATCGCGACGTCGCTTCCGGCGACTCTGGTCTACGTCCTCGAGGCGAGGTTCTCGTTCAGTCGCATCGAAGGGACCTTCAACGATACAAAGCAAGATCTGAGTAACTCCGTTCATCGATATGTCGTCTATCTTACGACGCGAAGGATCGTTGAAGAGCTATGCCTATCACACTACGCCTGCAATTTCTTCCTCTACCTGATCACTGGAAAGCAGTTTCGCAAGTCTTTCGTCAGGTTGTGTTCGATGCATCGTTCCCTGTCGACGAGAAAGGACAACGACACGATGCATCGCTTGAACGGAGTGTATCACAGTTCGCGCAGGGAAGGACAGAACACTGAAACTGACGGCATTCATTTACAAAATCCGAGACCGGCTCTTGCACGAATATGCAGCTCCATGAAACTGTGAATGGTCAAGATGTGACTGTGGCAGCTTCGGTATAAGGCGAAGAATGTTCGCACCTGCTGTGCGTGTTTATCGGAATATAACATGAAGCAGAAAACATGTTTTATTCTGATGCTGGGTGATGGTACCCAATGTATTTAGGTCTAATTGTCATCAATAAAATAACATGAGTTGTTAGTGGTTCAGAAAACTGCGTTAGAACTACTCCATGAACTACTTAGCACCCAGTTCTGGCGAGCTTCTCATTCGAGGCTATTTATAGTATCAACCCAAACAGGTTACCAGAAGTCTAAACGTTCAACCATTCTGCAACTCTGAGGCTAAAGAACTTCTGCCTTATAGAGCCCAGGATATAAAGGTCAAGGATATATTAAGTGAAAAATTTTAGGTAAAGAATTTAATACCCATGTCATTTAAGGTTAGCTAGGATGAGTTGCTGCCTAGTACCCAGCCACATGAATTTAGTTTTTTGTCGAATTGAGACGTCATGTTAATGCACACGACATAGTTTGATGATCGCTCCAAAGCAAATGCGCATTCCATAGTTTCAATCATCTGAAGTAAGCAAAGCCACGATAAATCGGAAATATTGTGATCATAAATCAAATATTGCATTTTGACTTTTAAGAATTGCTTGAGGGCGCTCTTTGACAACTTATGTGGGCTGTGATGACGAGATTCTGTGAACCATATACAATCCGTATAAAAACGTAGGTCCCTATAATATTGTGTAATGTGATCATGTCAATTTTAAGTTATATGTTGACCCTGCGAATCATTTGGTTTCTGCTCTGTATCCTGGAGACAGTTTTTGCTCCATGCCATAATCGCTGCTGAAGACATTGAATGAATGAATTGATGAATGAATAAATGAATGAATGATTGATTGAATGAATGAATGAATGAATGAATGAATGAATATAGGTCTATATGTTTTGCATTTCATTGCGAGTACATCTCTGAAATTTTTATTCTTTGACAAATTAACAACGAAATTATGAAAGTGTAAATTTAAGGCAAACGGCCATGAATTTTGCAAAACTGCTAATCCGCGATTGCTGTCTCAAAATGTGGTCCATAGAAATCGATCTCTACATCAGATCTGTTCAACTCCTTGTCTTAGGGTCTGGCCAATTCAGTTTCCTATAATGAAACGCATAGAAACATCAGTGAGAATAAGATGAAGTAAGACAAAGGCGTAAGCGAGTAAAATGACTAACATAAAACTAGCAGAACAAATTGAATATAATTACTTTACCAACGTAGCTTTCAGAAGGTCTCTTCTTAACTAGAAGCACCCCAAAAGGTCTTGAATTTCTATTACGAGAGCATACAGATCGAAGAGATCGTCGTGTTAGTTTAAAGTTATAATCACCTGTGGATTATACTAAGGTCTGAAATCGATAAGGCTTGTCCAATACAAAAAGACAGTTATTGCCAACTTGATGTCTTTGACAATAAATTTCCTAACAGTCATGAATTTGAAACTGGTTGACTTCATTGTTCAAAATAACGGATAATCTGGCGAACTTTGAAAAGAAGTTTTATTATTATTATTATTATTAAACGGACGATTTCTAAAGCGCCGTAACGCAGCCATGCCACTACAGGAGCGCTTTACAATCACACGATCAGCCCACAACAAGAAAAAACGGTACTATGACAAGAAGGTCTCCACGCACAGATTCACGCACTGAACACGACGACGTTGGCCTGCAGAAATCTGCAATGTATCCCGGCGCGACACAATGGAGCGCTTTGTATACAAGTAGAAATAGTTTGAACTCTACACGCTGTGGTATGGGCAGCCAATGAAGCGTGTCGCGCAGAAGGGTCGTCACGGGGTCAAAGCGTTGTCGTCCGAAGAGTAGACTCGCTGCAGCGTTCAGAACGGACTGTAGGCTGTCTAATGTACATTTCGGTTCTCCTGAAAGGAGACTATTACAATAGTCTACCCTGGACAACACGAAACTGAGTCCGAGCAGCATCGAAGGGCAACGACTTTAGGCAGGATTTGATGAGACGCAGCTGGCGGAAGCATCTGTCGACGGTCGTGGTAACATGTAGTTTCATCGACAGATCAGACTGGAACATTATGCCCAGATCACGGACGGACTACACTGGTGTTAGAACGGCCCCTAGTACATGCAGAGGAGAGAGATTGAGTCTACTGCATCGGTCTTGAGTCCCGCAGCACAGAAGTTCAGTCTTGGTGGGATTTAGACTGAGTCGGTTTGAAGTCATCCACGCCTCTCAATGAGAACCTCTCAATCGCAAGGACCATGCGCATACATGAGCTGCCGACCTCGGACGGACGGTCGCTATTGTAGAGCTGAGTCATCGGCATAAGAATGAGACGATACATCCAGATCAGCCACCAACTTTTTGAGGTCAGCAGTATAGAGTATAAACAACAAAAGTCCAAGGACTGACCCCTGAGCTACTCCGAAAGCAAGTGGCCATTGAAGTGAACCGACTGCATCCTTCCGCTCAGGTAGGAGCGGAACCAGGTTAGTGCCACAGACCCGACGCCGAAGGTCCTCGACAGTCGCTCTAAGAGAATGTTGTGGTCTACGGTGTCGAAAGCCGCGGATAGATCGAGTAGGCCAAAGATCACGTGATCACCAGCATCAACCAACCGATCAGTGAAAACTTTTAGTAGCGCTGTCTCAGTAGAATGAAACCTTCGGTAGGCGGATTGATGATGAGGGAATAGATCCGAGGATGTTAAGTAGTCGGTGAGCTGTCTACAGACGATACGCTCGAGTAGCTTAGAAAGGGTAGCCAGGTTGGAGATCGGGCGGTAACTAAAAGGAGAGTTGGCAGATAGTGACGGCTTCTTCAGACGCGGGTTGATGTATGACGACTTGTAACGAGCTGGAACAACTTCGGAGGTCAAGGAGACATTGAAGAGGTCAGTGATGTAAGGAGCGAGCAGATCAACACAAGACTTAAGAAGCCATGTGGTGAGCGGATCAACGGCTGAGTGCTTATCCGGTGTTTCACCCACTAGCCGAATCACATCATCCGGCGTGATCGGAAAAAGGATCTCAAGGCATAAGCCCGAAGGACAATCCGAATACTCCACCGAAGAGGCGCCCACCGTGGCAGCTCTGATGTGTCCCACCTTAGACTCGAAGAAGTCAGCAAGCGAATTGGCGGTGATGTCAGGTGGTGGAGCCGATAAATCACCACGGCACAGCACGTCGGCAATCAGCCGCTATAGAGCACAAGGATCACGACGAGAGTCCACGCTGGTTTTCCAGCAGCAGCGTCACTTTTCAGATGCCAGGCTATGCAAGGAGCCAAGTGACTGAAGCCAGCGCTCACGAGCGCAGTCTGAACCCCATCGGCGAGAGCGGCGCTCAAGCTTTCTCGACGAGCGTTCTCGACGAGCGCTTCGCTTCACGACAGTCCCGGTTGTACCACAGGCACGACGTCGTCCGCCGTACCCGGCTTCTCATGATCTCATCTCGACAATCGGCGCGTGTTCATCTAGCAGCTCACTGACGACACAGTCGAACGTCTCAGCCATGCTCTCGGCAGACGATGCCACCCGAGTAGGATCTGGGCAGCAGAGGCTGGACGAACGGAGGGCAGAGCGGAACACGTCGAGGTCTACATTTCTCCATGAACGTCGATGACTGGTTTCATAGACCGGTGCGATGGCAGGGTCGACGATGAAGGGCCATGTCACGAGGCAATGATCCGACACTCCGCCAGTAAGGGCAGTGACATCGACCATAGACGGTCTGTGTTCATATCGCGTGACGACCAAGTCGAATATGCCTCTCTCCGTTTGAGTGCTCACCTCGACATTTTGGACGGCGCCAACCGAGGCGAGCAACCGCAACCGTCATTGTTGGTAATAGCAAAACAGGATATGCTTGTTATTAGCCTACATCTTAAAAGCACAGAACTACAATCAGGTTGTCACATTATTGGTCGTTGCAATGATCAGTACAGTTATACCTGGACTTAGGCCAATTGTAGGCGATAGTGTCTATGCTGTGAGCTTATAAAAACGTCTTGGCTAGATGCTACTTGAAATGACACAAACATTATGATTCCGGACGATCTTCCTCACTACATGCTTTATGTGCCCAATAGCCACATCTATATACAGTGCATCTGAGCCACTATTCTCCACCCTTGGCAAAGTCCTCACACACAATGCATTTATCATTTGCTGATACAAGGTCTTCCACAGATCTCTTCATTGCATTTTAAGTTCTCTTTAATTTATATGTAGTCATGTCGTCGTCTTCATCGCTAGTGTCCTCACATAACATTGCAGCTAGTTCATCATCTTCTTCACTACTGCCATCTGTTTCAGATAGTAAGCCTAGTATAATATCCATTAGAGCCTCACGTAGGCCTCATGCACTTCTTTTGGGGTCAAATTCTTCATCTTCAGTTTGGAATCTTCTGCGCTTGACCTTCCTTTGACGCTGACAGCACAGGACTTACCTTTGGCAATTATGGCACTTGTATTTCTGTCTAGACTTGCGGTTCTTGACTTTCCTTTGGCACGATCTTCACAAGACGTTAGCCCGACACTGGCGGCACCTAGCTTTCCTTTGACAACAAAACTGCATTGACAACAAAACTGCACTTGTTTATAGCACACTGCCGCTACATTCGCATTCTAGTTGCATATTTTCTGGTGTTTCTGTTTGTCTCTTCCTAACACTTGTTCTGCTTGTCCTTTCTGATGCCTTTGGATGAGAACGAACCAGTTCCGGAGAAAAATCTGTAGCTCGCTTATTATAGGAGAGCTTCTGGAAATTCGACAGGCCTATACAAGTCAAAGGCTGTCCGAACTGTTGGCTGCCTAATGTAGGAGAGACCGGGGAAGAATGTAAAAAATTTCGAATTTCACCCAATTTTAACCGAATTCCTTCTCACGTAACTAACTGCGGTGTGTCAGATTTGTCTAATAAATATATATATATATATATACATACATATATATATATACACATATATACATATATATATAAACATATTGAGGGTCGAACACGCTCACTCAGCGCACACGGAGCGTTACGGGCCGACCCCTCTAACCAATCAAATGCTTTTTTCAGAATTTTATACTCTGACTGAAAGAGAGACCTTCCGAATATTTATAGATTGTTATAATCTAACCATCCGGATCTTAGAAGTAGGTTCAACAGTAAGTAGTCTTACCACATACAGACTTTCCTACGATTAGCCCTCTTATACTTCTAGGTAAAAGAAGGTCATTGAATCTATTAATGATATGTCCTTCCACGAAAAATCTTTGACTTCCATTTTAAATATATCTCATTGTATTTAAAATGTATTGCGTAAAGTGTAAAACTCATACTGAAACTAAAAATGTCCAGACTGTTATAGCGAAGAATGGAAGGTCAATGCTTAGAGGCAAGTGTGATGTATGCGGAAAAACAAAGACACAGTTCGTGAAAGCAGCACAAGGTGGCGATCTAGTTGGATCTCTAAATTCGGTTACTAGCGGTATTAAGTTACCATGTGCTAAATTTCCAGGTGAGATTCATTTACCAGGACATCAGTTTACGGGTCCTGGAACTAGACTGGATTTGAGATTGAATCCTGATGGAACTCCTAAAGATTGGTCAAAACCTGTTGACAGGGTTGACAGGGTTGACAACGCTGCATATTATCATGATTTAGCTTACAACCAGCACTCTGATACGGCTTCTAGGAATGTCGCCGATAGAGCAATCGATAATGAATTGAATAATATACCTAATCCAAGCTTACGAGAGAGATTTGAGAGGGCTATAGTCAAACCTATATTATCTACTAAAGCTAGTCTCGGGTAAGGTTTAAAAAAAGGCTAAAGTTACAACCCGATCTGAAATGGACCGACCAACTCGCGGATGAATTACATAAACCACTAGTAAGACGTTTAAAAAAAAGTGTGCGTTAGTGGGATAGATGAAATATGGGCCGCTGATTTAGTCGATATGCAGGCTTTCGCTAAAGACAACGATGGTGTGAAATACCTGTTAACCGTGATAGATGTGTATTCAAAATATGGTTGGATCGTGCCATTAAATGATAAGAGTGGAAAATCTACCGCTAATGGCTTCGTGAAGATACTCGAGAGCATTAGAAGGCCTATTAAAGTATGGGTAGATAAAGGTAAAGAATTTTATAATAAAGACGTAAGGAATTTGGTCGAGTTGTACTCTACTGAGAATGAAGAAAAATCTTGCGTCGTTGAGCGCTGGAACAAAACGATGCGAGAGAAAATGTCTAAGTACTTTACAGCTAATTCAACAAGAAGATATATAGACGTGTTGGGTGAAATGGTTAGTAATTATAATGAGACTAGGCATTCTTCTATTAAAATGACACCATCTAAGTCTAGTTTTAAAAATAATGAAAAGACTGTATGGATGTATTTGTACGGTGATGAGATCTCAGAACCTATTAAGCCTAGATTCTCGATTGGAGATAATGTTAGGATAACTAAGAAGAAGAATATATTTGAAAAAGAATTTACAGCTCGATGGACTTTAGAAATTTTTACTATTACTCAAATTCAATACACAGATTCACCAACTTATAAGATTGCCCATTATAATGGTGAGGAAATACAGGGTTCGTTTTATGAACAGGAGCTTCAAAAGACAACTCAAGAGATATTTAGAATTGAAAAGGTAATCAGAAAACGAGGGAAGAAATTTTTAGTGAAATGGCTTGGTTACCCTGAGTCCTTTAATTCTTGGATTGATACTGAAGACTAGGTAATCACGTGATGACTCATCATCGAAACTGCTGACTCGTTGAAACTTTGTAAATTTCCCATTATCGAAAACTTTGGAAATTCCCTTGGCTTTTGACTTATAGGGAGTATAGGTGGAGTTTTTGACCATGCCTATAGGTTTGTGCACGCCAGGTCGAAACTATTGGAAAGTTCCTTGCGTTTTTTCCTGGTTATTGGTTGATGTTGGTTTTAACCTATGGTTAGGTTGATGTTGTTTTTGGTGATTTTTTAACCTAGGCTATAGGATAAAAAAGTTTTTAACCTATTAGGGGAGTGGTTTTAACCTATGGTTAGGTTGAATGGCCCCGAATGGTACATCTTCTACTACTACTACCGTTGGAGTCAACCTAGCCCTTTACCGGACGACAAAATGTGATAATGGAAATTACTCGCTGCAGTACGTTATTATATAGAACCTGTTCAGCAATGTTCATGAAATTTATAACTCTAAAATAGCCGTCCATTTCACTTGACATTAAAATAACAAACTCGTAGTCGTTACGTAGCAGTTTGCACTTTGAAGAGTTCGTTGAAACTCACTAGGCAACCTCCAACTCATAAGACGGTTAACTTCTGACAATTCACACAAGATGAATGTGTATTGTACACCTCTTGTGTCTGCGGTTAACCGTCGATGGAAGTAGTCTAATTTACTAAGGTATGTCAACTTCGCACTAACTTGTCCTGAGCTGTCAAGATATACTTGAATTGGCAAGTTAAATATAATAAGATATTAGAATGGAATCGTGTGTAGTTGACCTGCAGGTAAAAAATCCTCAAAATGTAATATTAAATACTGCAAAATTCGACAATGTCAACGTTGTGGCCTGCACTGGTGCATGTCCAATTATAATGCCTGGAAAGCTGGAAAGCGTAACAAGTTTACTTTGTGGGCGACATATGAGCAGAGTAAAATATGACAGGAAGTTCCAAACATAAATTATTCCCTGAAAACTACGTGACAGGAATATTTCTGTAACTTCGTGAAGGTAGGCCTACATCCAAATGTTTTCAGATAACAAAACATCTTTCTTCCAGTGAATTTATAGGCCCTCGTTGGTGGTGATGTTTGAAATCTATACAACTGCAGAATCTGTAATGAAATCAGTACCTTTTGTGCGAAGTAAGAAAACTCTATCTTAACTCTAAGGTGAACTGTGATTCTACAGCAACGCTCGAGCCCTGGACGTCCACCTACCTAGGCCTACCCATCTGTTGATAATCTTGAGGCTCATATTACTGTTTGGCGAGGCCCATCAGATCCTTATAGCTTGGCAGACTCTTAAGGAGCCAGAGGACAGAAAGCTGGCGTCCTGTCATAGTACCAGGATTTTCGTATTCTGACTCAGGGGACAGGATGACAGCGACGGTGGTCGAGTAGAAGCAAACAACATTGACGTTTAAGATGATGCGAGGGAACATGGACATCATTCTAGGGCGATGACGAGGGGCGATCACTTTGAACAAGCCCATCCAAGCGCCCAGAGTGCCGAGCAGAGAGAAGCCGAGGAGAGCGTGGGTGGCAATCACGGCCGTGTCGTTCTGTACAAAACATAACAAAAGAGTAAATATAAATGTTTGTCTATAACGACCGTATGTATGGTCTCGACTATGCTCTTATTTCAATAAAACGATCGGGTGAGATTATTCACCACCGATCGTCGTTTCAACGAGTTACGCCATTTAAGGTCCCGTATGTATCCAAAAAACTTACTTGGCGTGTTTTGAGAACCTTACAAAGGCTATGTACCGTGATAATACAGCAAATCTTACAAGGAGCCCATGTACGGGCCGTGTTGGTTCTAGATTCAAATGTCTGAGATATCGAGAGGCGAAACGGGATCCTTACACGCCCATATATAGGTGCATGGAATGCAGGCACACAGTAGGCTACCATATACTGCTAGAAGGTCTAACCACACCGTAACGAAACGAGAAGTTTGGCTATTGCGGACATGATTTAGTATAGCGCCAGTAGAGGCATCTGCATACTTAAGCTGATTTATCTGACGTGGCTTTTGTGAGCGCTGTGAAATTTTTGAAGACTAATGCTACAGCCCGTGTCTGTTCCCATCCGCGCCTCATCCCCAAAAATAATTCTTACACCTGAAACACTAGTAGTTTAAAACAGAGCATCATTCAATTTTAAAACTGTTTAGTTGTCTCTGATGCTGGCTTCAAGCACATCAAAGTAAGAAAAGAATCTTGTTCCTATTTTTTGAATTTAGTCTAAGCCAGCAGCTTCTATAGCGCTGGTATTATAATCTTCAATCTTTTTAAAATCTAGATGGCTGCTTCGAGCAAAATTGTAGTCTTGAATCGTCATTCTTGCGAGGAGTCAAGTCAGAATAAATAAGTAAGGTAAGATTGGCTGAAAGCAGTCAACACAAACCTTTAGGATAGAACTTACACAACTCACTCGCGCCTCTATTTTTGATAGGCAAACTATAATCGGAAA
Organism: Bimastos eiseni; assembly: GCA_959347315.1. Classification (NCBI taxonomy): domain Eukaryota; kingdom Metazoa; phylum Annelida; class Clitellata; order Crassiclitellata; family Lumbricidae; genus Bimastos; species Bimastos eiseni. The sequence goes on from OY365810.1 coordinate 37,833,990, forward strand.
ATGTTCTTGATTTTTTTGGTCCCATGAGAGGGTCAAGAGTGGAACCAGGAATTTTTTTACAAACGTTCTTATTCGGATTTCTAAGTGAATGTGACAATTTTCAGTACACAATAATATTTACTTTTAATTCCAATATTTGGACATTCTTAGTTTTGTATCGGAATTTGGACATTCTTAGTTTTATACAAAACTAAGAATGTCCAAATATTGGAATTAAAAGTAAATATTATTTTCGATATAATAGCAATTACTATTTGCATCATCTGAAGGCAGTGCTAATTTTAACATGCAAATCAGGCGCGTTAGTTATATCACTACGGTCTCAATTAGGGCGCTAGTCAAATGGAATAGGCTTACCCGCAGTCGGAGCGAAGTTCAGAGATGAAGCCTGACTAGTTCACACTTACATTTTTTTAAAATCCCAAGCGAAGTCGAAGCTGGGCTGCAAGTAAGGCTATGCTTATCCGTCGATCGCTATCAGTAAAAGTTTACCTAATTCGCTTATACAAATTATCCATTCGCGAAGTTTTACAGCTATCAATCATTTTTTAAATCAGACAAATAAAATTTACTGAAACTGTGATGCACATGCGTGGTCACACAGTACTGGCGGACTGAAAAGTAATGTCGGACCGGCAAGTAAAAAGACATCGAATTATCGTTGTAATGTATAACTCCCTGGCGCACCAAAACTAAGCCGTGGTCCAAGGGATCAATGCGTAATGTATTTTCGAACAAGCCGAGGATAAAGTCTTCATGCATAATTGACTTCGTTTAGCAATTAATGGTCAAAAACGTCAATATTGAAATCTCTTCAACATCGTATCGCCAAGGCCTTCTTTGACAAATACAGATAACTAATTTTGTCCAAAGCTTAAAGATTAATTCTGCCTTATCATGAAAATGCTCTTTGATACGAAGCTAATTACTGACCCAGAAATTGGAGTCAAGTAAACAACTCAAATAAAGTGATATTAATCTAAAGACGATGCAAGGTACGCACAGTCTAATGATAGCATTGTTATTAGCTAAAGATGTAGGACAATCTGCCTTCTTATTAAAAGACAAGAGCACTACTTAAGGAGTCGATACTTATACAAGATACACCAGATCAAATGGAGAAATAAACCCATAAGGAATCAATGAGGTTCCGCTAACGGGACCCGCCCCTTCTCACATTAGATACAAGCAGCAGGAAGGATTATAATCATAGCGCAAAGGTAACTTTTAACTTAATGAGTAAACTGCAAGAAAGACTGGCACCTTACTTCTAAGCTCCAACAATACTAAGTAAGTAACCTTTGAATTTTTTACTGAATATTTTGGTAGTCCGTGATTCGCGAAAATCAAGTGGAGTCATATTATAAATTAGGGAACCAGAACATCTGATAGCGAATTGCCTAGTGTTTGCTCTACAAAGGTTGGTCTGCAAGAGTCGATGGAACGGATCAGGAATGGATCTACAGATGCAGTTTGTATGAAGTAGTCATCAGAACACGATGGAAGCAGTTCATTAGCGTATTTATACTTGAACTTATTTGTCTGGAGGGAATTTATTTGAGATACACACAGTTAGCACATTAATGAAGCAAGAGAGGTCAGTGGGTCTTCGTTCGTGTTCACAGTACCCACAATTATACGAACAGCTCTTTTTTGCAACGTACGTAATCTCTGTAATCTGATTTTGTAATTGGGTGCCCATATAATGTTGCAACACGAGAGGTACTGATGAATCATAATTGAGAATAAAATGGTGGACTTCGCCAATTCATGACAAACCCTTTATATTAATTTTGCTATAATTCTTACTTTTCTATTACAACTTCTTCCACTAATGTGATTTCTGCATACTTCTACTACGACTTCCATCACCACCCCATTACTACCACTACTGCTGCTACCTTTAGCCTATTGCTACTAGTACTACTATTAATATAATGAAACTTCTAATTAGTATTATTATATTTACTAGATTATTATACAATTATTATTGTTGTTAGAGTATGTTTATTAAGCGCCACTGTGTAGACCTAACGGCGATGCATCAATCGACGGGTGTAGGGCCATACATGTAGGCCCTTGTATTTATTCATGCATGTGGGAAACATTTGTTTAGCGCATTTTTAAGCCACCAAATATAAGGCAAGCGTAAGTTTTCCATTCTAGGGACATTTCAACGTAGACTAGCATAGACAAGGATTCCGAAACTCTACTCCTACCTGCAGCTGGTTAAGCGAGATCATGTATCCGAGATCGCGGAAAGCGCGTAGTACGAGGCCAAAGACTTTATCAGCGACGAGACACCCGACGACGTAGCATTCCTCCCAACGGACACCCATCAGATAGACAATTGGCATGAACGCATACCCCAGCGTATCCTGCAAAGGCGAACGGTAATTCTCAGTGAAATTACCATTGCAAGAAAATCCAGGTTTAGCTTAACATGGTAATAGGACTTAATTATAAATATGTTGATATCAAATTAGACTTATCATCATTAAAATCATTCCTACCATTAATTAGTTTATTAATTAATTATTCATCTACCGAATACTTTTACACGATAAAGTTCAAGCAAAACAAATGGCGTTCCAGCGTTGAACAGGCACCGAGAGTCTTTGGAGCAGGTAGCATAGACCCGCCGAGAGGGCGCAGAGGACAAATGACCAAGCCTGGACAATTTCTCGGGGCCTATATCGTGATCAGTTTATGCAAAGTTTATTATCTATAGATGCCTTTTAAAATATAATATTACTAACACTTAACTATAATCAGCTCAAACTTCAGGCATCTGAATATCACCTATCAAAGTGTGTGTCCCATCGTACCCGTACTTCTATCATTTCAATTTGTTTCAAATAAATATCTTATCAGGTATTTTAGCGGCCAGTGACTCCTCAGACTAAGGACTAAGGGTCCGGAGTTTCTGTCAGCAGGCCTAAGTAGCTAGTCTGGTAGTCTGCAGTGGATTAAGGTTTGCATTCGTCAATCTTTCAACTCCGACACATCCTCTCTCTATCCAGTAGTTGACAACCTTAAACGAACATTGAAGTTGAAAACTACAATTGGAAGGATTGCAGTAGTAGTTGTGACATTTCAGCGACACTGCGTGATAACAAGGATCATCATCGGTGCCCTCCTTCTTTATCCAGGCATGGGACTGACATTGGATGGATCGTGTTCGCACCTACCGTTATGTTGGTGTCGAATCCTAATCTGCCGGCCAGCCAAGCATAGACGCTGTCGAATAAGGCGTAGATGGAGGCGAAGGCCAAGATGTTGGCGTAGGCCAATCCAACGATCCTTGCACCTACGACGCTGCCTTGGAACCCCACCAGAATGATATTCGACGGTGGTCTTGGTCTAAATCGGTACAGTTGCCCATCATAGCTATTCCTTTCATCATGAGAGTGCGCTAATTTAAATGAGAGTTTACATGGAACCACATATAATTTATCAAAAGCAGCGAATGCAATACTGTCTTTTCTCCTCAAAGCATTGATGCTCACGTGTTTCTTGGGTCGGCTAGAAGCGCACTACATGTATATGGGCCTTCGTTGAAAAATTCTTCCTTGTAATAGAAATGCTGTTTCATTTGATTAAGTTAAACATACATTTCATTTTCAATAACTCGCACTTAATAAAACTGAAAATGATAATAATAACCATAATGACAGTTTCTTTCAATTTGAAGCTGTTAAACCGCAGTGTGATTTCAAAATGGCCTGTACTATGAACGAATGTTGACAAGTTGCATGTCCCCATTTCTTTGGATCAATTAGATAGCCATGCAAGCAGAGCCTTTTGGAGATAGGCCTACTTTGAAGGCGCTTCATAAATGTTTGTTGCGTCACATTGATGTGTTTCAATATTTGATAAGTAACAGGGACAGTTTCTCTAATTTCCATATATTATGCAACAAATGTTAAAACTGTTTTCAAATTCCAATATCATTGCAGGTCATATTTTAACTATAAATGTCTTATAAGCGGTAAACAATTTCCATGAACGGCAAATGATCATGGTACATGTATATTGAAAAAGTAGGCATGTTCGCTACACGGATTAGTAGCTTAAAGTCATATTCAACATTAATCAAGTATGAGCTATAATTAGCAGCTGTTAAGATGAATTTGCAATTTGAATGTTATAGCTCTGTCGTTGGTTTTACCTGGCGTCTCTGATGGCTTGATTTTTAAAACTAAAAGTGGACTTCTGAGTCTCCGGAAAGCTAATGAGACTGAATGCAACTGCGGCCGGAGCGCAGAGTGCCATTCCAGTTACCATATGATGAACGTTTTCCTATCAAGTAAAAATCAAAGCAGCTGAAATTTATTGTGGGCCTATAGACGACAATAGAAGCCTGACGGAATAAATAAAGTGATGTCCAAGGGGATGAAAGGCAGCCTTCAATAGCTATTTCATTTTCTACGCCTCAGTATGTAAAGGCGAGTAACGCATTAAATAAATTCTGAAGGAAATGCTGTTGTCCAAGTAGGGGAGTAACACGATAATTGTTGTTGACAAGATAAATCGATCCTAATGTGCTTTTTTATGTAGGCTATGCATATCCGTTTATCTCTATGATACAAAAAGAACAACTTTGTAAGTGAACAGTAACAGTAGCAAGTAAGGCTACTTAAGGATGAGTCTGTTATAAGGTTTGTTGAGTCTTACTCTGGGAGTAGCAAGCTGCCAGAGGATAGTAAATTTATAATAAGAACTAAGAAAAAAGAAATAATTGACATCCTAGTAGTTTTGCCAGTTAAATCAACTCTTTTACAAGCTGAATCATTATAGCGGACATCGAATAACTGATACAAACTAACGAAGTAATATTTAAATATTGACAAGATAAATCGAACCCTACCCTGGTAAGTAATTTCATAATGATAACAAATTAAAACTAACGTAGTTATATCATAATAGGTTGACAAATGATTTAATTAAATTAAGTTCAAGAGCAGAGCAATAAGCTTATTGGTTTTGGTCAGTTTTCACAAACAAAATAAATCTTGTTTATCTCGACCAATAGGTAAGAGATTCAAGCACCTTCGGCATTAACCGAGTCCACTAGGCATGATAAACTGACATCTGACACAGTAACTGATTATATCAGATTATATCGCAAGACAAACTGTTATCAGACACGGCAACTGATAATATCGGATCTTTATAAATGCACAAATGATATGCCTTCGCAGACAACATGCGAGTCGCCAAACGCTTAATTTATTTCGTAAGTAATCAAGGTTATCGTGAACGCGCTCTAAGTTCATTTCAATTACGTAAGGTCATTAAAAATTAAGTAACCGTATTGAACCAGTCTGCAGATAGAGCGGTGGACACTTCGGAGCAAGGCAACCTGGTCTACTTCTAACATCTACAGTTAGGTGACTGTATCCTAAATGATCGATTTGTTTGATGTTGTGTCAAATGGATATCAATTTCTGGAACACCCCTCCGATCCGACGAAGCGCTAGTGAATAAGCTGGTGTCCTGCGCTCGCTTCACAGCATAGCGCTTCAGAAATTGGTGTAGCTGTGACTACATGTGTATTAACCGTGACTTACTTTGGTTAGTGATCTTTTAGCAATATATTCTAGGACTTACTCCAGCCACTGACATGAAGGTGAGAGCGTATGAAGAGACTAAAGCGTGTGTCGAGACGAGACATAAATGCAGCTGGGAATCGGTTGTATGTGGAAGCCATCTCTTCGCATATCGCACCAAACGAATCTGTACAGGAACAATAATTGACACAACTATATGCTCTGAAAAATTGAAAATCACAGTTAATCTTTGTAAAACTTCAAACTCTAAGATGAATGAGAATGTCACTACGAATACAAGAATGAGAGTCAGGGCAAAGGTTAAGGGTTAAAAAGTTGAGTTGTTTCTATTAAATGTAATAATAGTAATAATATTTTAGAAACGTGATTATATGTGAAATTTCTTATGTCAGTTTACTGTCTTCATATTTAAGCTCGGCCTAATAGGCTCTCAAAACTTTGAACATTGCTAAGGAAAGTTAATTAATATTGGAATCAATATATATATATATATATATTGGGTATATATTGATATAGGAAATGTAAGACAGTGCACTTGATAAGGTGACCAACGCGTGATATAGTCTGGCCGCCATGCGAGGCAGTGCATAGGCGCTTACACTAGTCTCACGATATTTATAAGGACTTTCAAGTGCTTTGTGATTTTTAATGTGTCCTGATATGAACGCAATTATTGCTTATATAGCTCCAAATAGAGCTCCTAATCTTTTTATAAACCTTTTTACCGACGATACAAACCTCTTCAACTCACATTCAGACTTAGAGACCTTGATTAATCAGACTAATGGTGAACTTGGGGGGATTGCAGAGGGGCTTGGCGCCAATCGGCTAATTTTAAACCTAGATAAAACAAATTTCATTTTGTTTAGGTCTCACAGGAAGCCCCCTCCATTGCACATACTCACCCTACAAATTCTAGACACCCCGATCGCTATGGTCACTTCTGCCAAATTTCTGGGAATATATGCAGACCAACATCTGTCTTGGACTGACCACATATCGGGTATAGCTTCAAAAATCGCCAAGACTCTAGGAATCATTACTAGGTTGCCCAAGGTATTGTCTGTTACTGTACGCACTTCCTTATACTATACCCTTATTTACCCTTTCACTACTTATGGTAACATAGTATGGCCATCGGCCTATAAAACAAATTTGAGCAAGCTTATAATCTTTCAAAACAAGATCAGTAAGGTTTGTTGCTAATATGCCATATGGAGCTCATACTGGATCTGAATTCGCTAAAAGAAAAATATCAAGAGTTGAGCAAATTCGAAAATTTCAGATTGGAACTTTCATGTACAAATATTCAAAAGATTCAATACCTCATATATTCCATAAATATTTTCCATATAACACATGCAATCAGATCCACTGTTTTAGGTATCCTGAAACTCTCAATGTCCCCTATGCACAGACTAATATTAGGCTTGCCTCAATCAAATGCGTAGGTCCGCGTATCTAGAACTCCATTCCCTCTTCAATTCGTCATAGCCTGAACAAATACCAATTTAAATCTAGATGGAGGACGTATATCGTGGAGGATATGAGATAGGAGTAACATATCTACGTAGGCAACTTTCTCTCTTCCTTTTACCTCCTGTCAGTTGGAACGCTCTTGTTACTACATTGGATGAGGATAGACTCGTGGGTGGGGCTGAGCATGATGTGATCCAGAATCCCCACATTTTTATTTTGACTCAATTATTGCTGATTTGGAGGGCTGTACAATTGTTGCATGTATTTTTGTAAAGTATGTCTCGTAGTTAAGCATTGTCATGAAATGAAATTGTTGGGTTTATGGCAGGATATGCATTTGCAAGCTGTTACCTTTCCATTTGATTTGCCAAAGTGTTGACAAAAATCTGTTTTTTTAATTGTTGCAACTTCAAGGTGGCCCTAGCGGGAACAATTGATCCCTAATTGGGCCTCCTGGACAGTCTAACTTTGCTGTTTTTTCTCTATCGTGCATTTTGTTCTTTGCTTATGTTTGATTGCCAAATAAACGAATAAACCTAAACCTATAAACCTAAACTTACAAACCTAAACCTATAAACCTAAACCTATAAACCTAAACCTATAAACCTAAACCTATAAACCTAAACCTATAAACCTAAACCTATAAACCTAAACCTATAAACCTAAACCTATAAACCTAAACCTATAAACCTAAACCTATAAACCTAAACCTATAAACCTAAACCTATAAACCTAAACCTATAAACCTAAACCTATAAACCTAAACCTATAAACCTAAACCTATAAACCTAAACCTATAAACCTAAACCTATAAACCTAAACCTATAAACCTAAACCTATAAACCTAAACCTATAAACCTAAACCTATAAACCTAAACCTATAAACCTAAACCTATAAACCTAAACCTATAAACCTAAACCTATAAACCTAAACTTATAAACCTAAACCTATAAACCTAAACCTATAAACCTAAACCTATAAACCTAAACCTATAAACCTAAACCTATAAACCTAAACCTATAAACCTAAACCTATAAACCAAAACCTATAAACCTAAACCTATAAACCTAAACCTATAAACCTAAACCTATAAACCTAAACCTATAAACCTAAACCTACAAACCTAAACTTATAAACCTAAACCTATAAACCTAAACCTATAAACCTAAACCTATAAACCTAAACCTATAAACCTAAACCTATAAACCTAAACCTATAAACCTAAACCTATAAACCTAAACCTATAAACCTAAACCTATAAACCTAAACCTATAAACCTAAACCTATAAACCTAAACCTATAAACCTAAACCTGTAAACCTAAACCTATAAACCTAAACCTATAAACCTAAACCTATAAACCTAAACCTATAAACCTAAACCTATAAACCTAAACCTAATTGCTGATTACTATATTCAGTTCATAGGAAAAGGTCGCTACGAAGTGAATGAGTCTGGTGCAAATTGGTCACTTACCGCACGAGTGATGTTGTAAAAAAGAATAATTAGACATGCCACGTATATGAGAAGTGACGAAACCTGCATCGTAACAAACAAAACTTACATCAAATTAGCGGAATTAAATAAAGGAGCAATATCAAGACCACGAATAAAATTGACTAATATGATCAATAACCTTCTTATCTTAAATGTTTTCCTACTTAGTATTTTATTCACATAATTAATTAAATATTCGACCAGATCATCACTATTGGAAGCTTAGAGATGAAAGCCTGTACACACTGTACAGACTGCAGAGAAGATGTCAGTAAAGCAGACAACTAAAATGACGAGAAATGGTAATTATGATGCCAAGTTCACCATTGCAAGTTTAAATGTGTATATATGTATATATGTTTCTATGTATGCATGTGCGTATGTATGTATATGTGTATGTATGTATGTATGTGTGTATGTATGTGTGTATTTATGTATGCATGCATGTATGTATGCATGTGTGTATGTGTATATATGTATATGTGTGCATATTGATAGGTAGGTAGGTTGGTAGGCATGTAGGTATTATGGGTAAGTGTCGATGTATGCATGTAGTTATGTACAATTGCATATACAATGTAGTAGACAGACATATAGATAGACGACTAGACAGATAGACGTACAAACATGGCTATTGGATGTAGTAAGAAAAGCGGATCTCCATACACCGCGGCTGCTCCAGCCATTGGATAGTACATCCCAAGCTGTCCTATTTCACGGAGGATGAAATTGACGGCGGTGAACCCAGTCGGCCAACGCAATATGAAAACTCCAATGAGGAACTGAGCGAACAGACCAATGCCAACGAAAGTCCACCGGACCTAATGAAACATCGGTATCTTTGAGACTAACAATACATGCATACATACATACATACATACATACATACACACATACATGCATACATACATACATACATACATACATACATACGTACATACGTACGTACGTACGTACATACATACATACATATATACATACATACATACATACATACATACATACATACATACATACATGCATACATACATGCATGCATACATACATACATACATACATACATACACACATACATGCATACATACATACATACATACATACATACATACATACATACACACATACATACATACATACAATCAGAGGATGAGGCCAGATACAAAGTAAAGTACGGTGGATATAGAATATGGTGTGGTTAGCTGAGGTATGTACTTATTAAGATATTAATCGATATATTTATATATCTGGGCATTTTTTAATTTTTACAGCGTATTTACTTTACCTACGACATATGACAAGCGCTCGCAGGTGTAAGGCTAGAGGTTAGAGTCTAAAGAGGACAGAAAATCAAGCTCAGATAATTTAAATAGTCACCACCGGCAAGCACTTAGAACACCATTCGTACCTTATCCAGGGTTGACAGTTGACACCATTTCATTCATTATAAATGTAGCCTTTACAGAAGATTCATTTACATGTAGCCAGCACGGTCACAATTACTATTTGCTGATGAACAAAGCAAGCGATGGCGACACGAGGTTCTTTGGGAGAACGAATTTCTTAACTTTCGCATACACGGATCTTTTTCAGAGATTTTCGAACCAGTTACTCTCGTACTATAAAAAGAGCGATCACCCAATAAGACGCACATCTGTCATGCTACATATCACGTGATACGTTGTTATACGATACAAAATGAAAATGTTATGTTGTAATGCAACGAATTATGATGCAATTCCATGTAATCGTAATGCGGTATTCATTATGCTCCTGTGTAACGTAGCGCAATAAGTTTCTTTCTATATATTTGAAACATTGAAAAATGTTGGCAGCCTAACCTTGTCCGGTCGCTTCGAAGTCAGGTAAGTGAATAGCAGGAAGAAAATGGCGCCAAAGAAGCATCGCACCTGTCGAAGAGTTTTAATTGTGAACAGGAAAACGTACAACAGCGAAGCCGATAGTATGACGCTACCCAATAACCTGTACAGAGATGTACCCATATGTATAAAGATGCAAAAAGATGTACACAGATGTATAAAGATGAATATAAAGTCGTCTCAGAAGAGGCGTTATTTAGATTCGCAATTGCATTCAAACTCTCAGTTGCAATAGCAATACAATGCCGAAGTCTCGCCTTTGATGCATATACACAGCAATCTAAATTTATTAGTCGTCGATAAATGCGAAGACGTACATTATTGAGAGGTAGCCCAGTAAACGAGACCGTATTCATTAAAATGCACCATTTAGTTCTGAAAGAAATTGCCTATGGCGCTTAGAGTTAACATGTAGACCTACATATGACTCATGCATATCCAGACAATTAATGAGTGATCAGTCTAACCCATATAATGACTACGAAATTACTGTTATCTCATTCAATTATATGTCGTTTCGATTGTTATCTTAATTCGACTTAACTTTCCACATAATATTATCTTTCCCCAGATTATCCTATCTACCATAAACGTAGGGCTTACCTGAACTGGTGTTTCTTACCGTAACTTGTCTTTAACCTTACCTAAATTCATCTAATATTAATTACGTTTGGTTACTTATGACTTACCACAGGACCCAGCGCCGCTGGAGCAGATGTTTGAGCGGACGGATGACGACTCTGTTGATTTGAGGTCCATAATGTTCACTAACCCAGTTGCATACAATCACGAAGATCCCGAGACTTGTAAAGACCGTCAGCGCAGTGGCCGAACTGATGCTATATGCCATTGCAAACCCATAGTAGACCATATAAGCCAGGAACACGGCCAATAGGAAAAGGTTCCTCAACAGTTTGTAGTGATTCGACAGAAAACGGGTGATTCTGGAGCGAATTCGGAGCAGAAGCATTTGACTTTGATCGTCTGCAGACTGTGACGTCAGACTAGAGTTTCTACCATTTGACTCCAGGTTCAATTCCACGTCTTCCTTTTCCTCATTCTCTTTTTCTTTGATGGCAATCCGAACGAATCCGTCATCGCTCACCAAAGTGAGCTTCACGAATGGACCTTCCAAATCAGACATCGAGACTGAGTAGAGGGAACAGTATTCCGTTTCAAAACTTGATCAGGTTGCCGATACTCTATTTAGAAAGTGTGACACACTATGCTGTTCGTGTGAATGTGACTTCACTGTGGATACCAAGTACTCTGTTCATGCAGAAAAATAGTATGCTAACCGATTGAAACTGTTCATTGTTAAAACAATTCTCTCAATAACAATTCTAATTGAAACTAGTAACTTCAGTTGCACCGATGTCTAATACACAAGGCGTCAGCTACGGTGAACGAAAATCCATGCCCTAGCTTGGTCAACATCCAGAAACTTTGTCCCCCAAGTTAAAGACCACTGTCCATTGGTTCGGATGAGGAAAATCGATCCTCCTGTAGAAATTGCATGCGGAGTCTACATACTCTGTTCCTGTATTAAAGTATGACACAAGATGGAATACGATCCAGTGTTAGAGACCGTTTTTGACAATTCAAAGCATCGCCTAAGAACTACGATAGTAGTGATCCTATCGTCGAAACTGAAGAACAACTCATCGCAGTCAAGATGAAATAAACCATTTATACTAAGAAAATTTTTACGAATACAAACTGCATTAAGTTCTACTGCGTGCAACTATAGAAATATCCCTGCTCGTAGCCGGTATACATGTACAATGATATCACCACTGAAACATTAGTATTTAACTCGACACTTCGCCTCGTGGTTATTGAACAACTATAAGATGCACGAGCAGCTGTCTTAAATCGGACTTCGCATCATTAACAACATTTGATCTGTGTCAGATTGGTCAATGACCAATCCCCACTTATGTTCGCTTATCGCCACCGAGGTCTATCAAAACAGACACATCTACCAATAAGTCCAACATTCAATGAGGCCTAGAAATGGAATGCCCCATTAGTCTCCAGCGTCACACGAAAGTTGCTAAGAGAACATTTGTAACGACGCCAAATAAAATCATTCAGACCATATACTCAGTATAATCAGCACAAAGAAATTCACACATAGTTGACCAAGGGATGATGGGAGACCGCTAGTAGGAATCGAACAAGCGAATACAGTTTACGAGCGCTTGTGCTAACTATTTTCGGACTTATTAAGCGCTTCAATATAATGAAAGAGCGTTAATCGATGGTGCTGCTAAACTTTAAGTTAAGACTAGCTAAAGGCTCGTATACTAATCAACTGCCTCAACCTGCAAAACTCCGCGTTACATGACGAGCACTTAAAAAAATTCGGGTGCCGTGTAAAGGACATTGCTACAAGTTACCTGAGTTATCAACATCATTGACGCGTTATCTTCACACGACGTTCTTGGAGTAAACAGTCTGAGGCCATAGTAATCTAAGACAAAATAAACGAGTTCAATCAATCAGTTTAACCAGTTTGTTGTTTCCAGCATGAGCGCAGAAGTTAACATCATGACAAGTGCATCGCTAGCATTAATTAAAATATAGAATGTTGACGTGGTTTCTTTGCAAACTAGGGCATGGGATCAAGGGGAACCCTGAATGGACGGGGCTCCAACTAGTAGGGTCATGGCGTCATGTGCAAGTTTTGCTAAAAGATGACGCATTGTCCATTCCGACTCCACTCCAAATTCGCCCCCAAGACCTACAGGTGATACACGCATACTCTGGAATTATCCCACACTCATCTTGGTAAAATATATTTACACTGCGTTAGACCAAGACAATCCTGTCTCTTGTTGCTTTAAATTTGGTTACTTCAAACATTTGTATTGCAGTTCAACATTCTGAACCAAATCAATGTTTTGCTTGCTGAGTGAAAGACGCATAAAATAACGTAGGCCTATTGGAAGAGACTGTAATACAATATAGTAGGTAGGCCTAAGTCTATTTGCGAATACAAATAATGCTGAGTAGGCCTATACTTCGGAATGGCGTTTGAGAAAAACATTCACCAGATGGCAGGCCTATGTGCCGCATTTGCCTTTAATTAAACTCGGAAGATTGCGGCAACGAATTAATTATGAATCAATATCGTGCCACTATTTTCAAACAATCTATTAAATAGTCATTCGACGAAATCTTTCTAAGATTGCTATTTATTTATCTGTATATTGCTATTTATATGTATATGTATGCATCTATGTATGCATGCATATTTTCTTGCATGTTGGTTCTTATTTATGTTTACAAGCATAATAATCGGTATGTCACGTGTATATGAAATATATGAATGAACACTCGGATAGTATATAATATTTATTTTTGAAGAATGACGTCATCCTGAGGAGTGTGAAAGTTTGCAATAGTGTTGCTTCATTCGTATCCTGCACTCACTCGCATACAATGCAATACAATACAACTGAAAGTTGATATTGTTTTTATACAATCAGCTCAGAAATGCACACACGCTTCGACGGCGCAATTGCAGTTGTACTGCAAAGCAATTGTGCGCGAAGGACTTGCTTAAGGTCCCTACACAGAGACTGACGCCTCGGACGAGAGTCGAACCCGCTCACTCAGCGCACACTGAGCGTTATAGGCTGACCAATCAGCCACCGTGTCACATCCCGTATCCCACACTGGGCACGTATATTGCACTATCGTTCACACCAGTTATATCAGCTGTAACGTTTCTCGCGCTTTTGTTCCACGCCAATGTATTGGCAAGTAGAGTATGTACAGATCACGAGCTGGAAAAGCAAGCATCAACCGCAATCCACGAAACTTGATAGTGGTCCAGAATTTTCAAAACATATCCGAACCCGGTTAAGAAGGATCGGGAACTGGTCACCAATGCCTCCAACTGGATCCATACAAAGCACTTGCGTGATATCCCTGTCGTCAGAGTGGGGTAGATGGTAACCATGCCTCAAAAGCATAGTACTCTACTCTAGTACCAGCATGTGATGTGTCAAAGAGCGTTTGTGTGTCGATATGTCTGTCCGTTTGCCTCTTTTGTTGCCCTGCAAAGACGTTAGTCGTTCATCGTTTACAGTTACTTAAAATCTAGAATAGTTGCAAGTTTAAACAAGCTAGCGTCTTTGAAAGATCGAAATCAGCGTGAAAGAAGCCTCCTCTTGTAGCTTAACAGGCATACAGGCTCCGTTCAAAAGGTGGACATGATGAGTAACAGACAAACAGCCAAATATCTAAGTCATAGACCAATCCATTCACAGAGTGTGACTATAAGCAATATACTTAACAGCGTAGTCTAACAGAAAGAGTGATACTCTAACGGGACAGATGATATGTTGCTAAAAGCATATCTTTATTGTGGTGTTGAAGCCTTACGCCATGTTTTAATCGGCGGATTTGCGTCACAGTTGAGACCTAAGCGAATGTTAAATTTGTTTAGTCGACGTGTTGGTCTAGGCTTAGGCAGAATCTATCGATCGATGCATTGTCTATTTTGCATATACCTGGCCCAAGTCTCACAGACTTCGTAACTTTATACCAAGCTCATTTCGTTATCCACATAGACCTACTCTGAGCTTACACAGTGTTACATTTCAAATGATGCTGATTCGTCAGTGTATAGTTGTATACTAAATTTAGGACTACATTCTAGGCATATATGTAGGCATACATAGATCCATGCGTAGGTATCTACATGCATTGCACAGTGTTGTACACGAATACACGCATCCATGGATACAATGATACCTAATGTTGTATAATTATGTATAAATATATAGCCTATGCATACGTCTTTATATTCATACATGGGCCTACGTGCATATAGGTTATTCGTAGTTCAACTACTGTGCTTTGTAACATTATGAGCAAGTCCGCCTCCTCACTGACTTTGATCGTGGGAGGTAACAGTTACTGTAAACAATGAGCTGAGTGAAACGCCTGCGTGGATTGGAAAATACCTGTTCTAGACTGGAAAGCGATTATGTTCATTTGCTTTCTATTCGTAATAATGTTTCATTCACGCCTTCCCTGGAAGGGAATTACTTCAGTTTGCTTCAGTTCTTGACACCGAATGTCAAGAACTAGGGCAAAGTTAGTTATAGATGAGCGACACAAATTTCCAGTCTTAAGACTAAATGGCATATTTATCCTACGAACTCACCAAAACATCACCTCTTCCTCTCTCCCCATAGCTACTTCATTCAAAACTGAAAGAACTGCTTTTTCCCATATCTTATCTTGATTCAGCTTTCCCCCCTTTCCTTGTCGCTTCACCTCTAAACTGTCGGACCCTTTTGATCTTAAGCTCTGCCTATCGATTTATTTATTAAGAGTCTGTGAGTAAGCTATTACCACGACTTAGCATTTGTAAGTGCTATGAAAATTTCTAGTTTGCGATTACGATCACGAGCCAAAATAGACACCGAACTGACTCAGTGAGACAACTGTCCCAGTGAGTCCATCGCCAATATATCAACTCATCACGATTGCTTTTCTTAAATAATTAAGCGACCTCTGGGCATCTGCCCGCCAACAACCTCGACGTGATGTATAACGACTTAGCGCCTCGAGGCTAATATCACACGGCAGGAATCTGGCAGAGGAGGGTCTCAGGCCAAATACCCCCACCCCGTAACCAAAGGGCCAACCGTATCCTTGGCGACCACGTCAACATAGCAACGACTAAAGCCTAACGGTGTGTGTAGTAGCCAGTTGAGCAAACACAGAATGGCAGTTGGCAAAAAGCCTTCGCGTTAGACGGACGAACGCAGAGGGCGCTTTATAGAAAGCATCTCAGAGCCACAACTTAGCAACAGGTGAGAGTGACCTTTATCCCGATCAATCTTAGGTTCCAGTTTTATGTTTTAAACAGATGGCATATTAAATCAAGTGACAAGATAGCATTAAGAATTTCTCTACCAGCTACACTACATCATAATTCTAACGAATGTTTCCAATGGGTCAGCCAAAGAAACGATTTTTAAATTAAGCAATTGTAAACTTTTTCTTATTTTACACTTTGCTCGAAGGACAACCTCGTCACATTATAACTTAATGATAATAATAATGTTAATGATAATAATAATAGTTAGAATAAATAATGATAATAATAATAATTAAGATAATTTATGGTTTTATGGCAATGGTTTTAGAATGCACAATAGTCTAACATTAGGTATTTTCTCCAAATGATCACTTTAATAACCAAATATGCAGGCTAATCATGTACTTCAAAAACAGTTGACACATTCAGATTTATCTCAGGAATATTGCTAGCTAATTTATGAAGCGCCATCGTAATTCATGTAATTCTACATGTCAGTGCACACCATTTAAAATAAAACTTCACTAAATAATTCATTGCATTTGATAATGCTAATCAATGCATTTTACAATGTACTCGCATCGCACTCGAATTGTATTGTATTGCAAAGCTTTTTGGCTACACTACGATCTGATTCTGGTAGGAAATTTTTCTCGGAGTGACCTCTAAGCATCGTGAAGCCTCCTAGAAGACAACATGTCTGCCTACTGTGCCTCACCCACGAGAAGGTCCTCGACCATGACCCCTCAGCTGGTCCAGGCGATGCCATCAATCGCAGACCACGAAATCTCCAACCACTTGGCGCGATCCGGAACACTACTCCACTCGCAGCACTTGTACAATCCTGGCAGGTAAGCAAATCCTAAACCTAAATTCTAAGCCTATATCCTAAGCAGATATCTAAGCTATATTCTAACTAATTCCTCAGCCTAAAGACACCTTGGTCATGCGAAAGCGTGTGGTCAAGTAAGACCAAATGTACTCAAACATGTGCATAATCTTAAAGCAAATGATAGGCGAGTTTTGGGATTCACTGTTGTTAGATATAAATAGGCCTGAATATAAAAACAAATATTCAATAAATTATAGTAGCCTAACATGATTTACTTAATGAGTTCGGTCTGCTGTATGAAATTAGATCAAAAATTGCTATTTATGCATCTACTACGTTTAAATCGACTAAATAATTGTTTGGGTGACACAGTGTTATTTAACCCTTGGAATGATCTAAATTAATTAGATTAAATGATGTCGCACCAAATGAAATTAACAAAACGCTGCAAATAATATTAGTATCCCTGCAGTACCTTATCACACTATCACAGCCATCAACTGACTGCTGACAATTTTTATTTCTTAAGGGATAAATATTCATCGCAATTAAAAGGTAATATAAATACAAATGAGAAGGGAAGACCAGTTCTTTATGTTAACCTGAGAGGCAGTCATGGGTATGAAGTGTGAGCAACTTCATTTTCTTAGCCTCGACATAATTATAAGGACTAGTGACCAGTAAACTCCATCGCCGTCTCATCCTACCACCAACAGCGTTCGGTCAGTGTACTACTCATAGCTGATGGGCGAAGGTGGAACATATAAATAGTGTCTCAAAACATATTCCTTCTCTGGCGAGGATTCGAACCCAGCATCTCGATTGACAGTCGAGTATGCTTAACTAAAAGACTATCTAGCAGCAGAATATAATATAACGTGTTTTCCAAGTAGTAAGCGTTACTCGATTGTTGTGTTCTTGCATCCCTGAAGAAGCGCCATCTATTCGCGTTTCACGACCTCTGACTGGGATACGTCGAACAAGGCGCACTTCAACCTGTCTGATAAGGAGCGCAGTCTAGCGGAACGACTGAGAACCGATGCTTGGCGGACAGTCAAAGCCACTGATCAACAGACAAGAACCAGACAAGCCAGCAACACCAAGAAACTCAGTTAGTCGTATTTTGATGGAAACTGGATCGTAGATGTAGTCGTAACGTGGAAACTTATCCCACAGAGTCCTTGTTGATGAAAGCTTATATTATTTAGTCCTTGTTGTTGTAACACAATAAATAAACATCGATTGATTGGTTTAAGAATACTCAGGTCGATGATATCAGTCGGATACAGAGGCTGGTTGGTGTTCAGACTTGTAGCGACGCAAGAGCTAAGGACATAAAGGGTATGCACGACGGAATATGTGGAAATGTAGTATTTTCAGTTAGAACTAAAAGGCCTGCGAAGAGACTGCAAGAGGTCCCCATGTTCTCGTATATTATATTACATTATTGTAAATT